>JACATO010001483.1:0-344125 GCA_018389105.1 Nautilus pompilius | reverse complement strand
ATTAATACCTGGCAATACACTTGCTGCTGTTGCCCTGTTGATTTAATTTATGTGCACCCATCTGGGGTGAGCAGCAATGCATTGTAAAACATTGGGAAAAAAAGTCTGATAACTCCATATTTTCTTTTCATGGGTATTATGTTAATTAAGGGGCACTTGGGATTAGCAGGTGCCCTGGTAGGCCAAAGTGTTTACGAAATACATTAGAAGCTTGGAAAAGTCAGAAGATCACAGACCAGTTTGGACACTTGTACAGCTCAAAAGTAGAAGCCATCTACTGATAAGATGCCAGTGGCAACTTTAAAATGGTATGGCAGAACTGTCCTCCTAAATCCTGATCATTGCCGAAACGCCAGCTCGTTAGTTCACTTACTAAGGGGAGGGAATGGCCAAACTAATTCTGTACTTTCTCAGCTTACAGAGTAAACACGGTAGATCTAAAATAAAATAACAAATTTCCCTCGGTTTAAAAGACGTCTTTTTATGTATTATTTTCAAACAGTAGGCTGTTTGGAGTGAACGTAGATTGACAGTAGGCACCATTAGCATCTTGGAGAAAACAAGAGTACAATCATAATAGATTGCTGCTTTTCGAAATAATTTTGTCAATTCTTTTCTCTTGGTAAACTTAAGAACCACCACGGCTGTAAAGGTAATGACAGCGATATAATTGGATATGGCTTTGGATTAGGTAATCAATAGTATGCTTGGAAAACAGCAAACACATCTATCAGCGTAGTGCACACTAATTAATTTTATTGAAATCAGAAGTGTTAAGTACTAACTCTAACATTAAAGGCACAGACATTCCAGTTCAGTAGGAAAAAGAAAATTAATTAATGCACTACAGTTGTGTTTTCTTCAGGGATTCTGGATTTCATTTGGTGACTTAAATCAAGGGAATGAAGGACTATTAGCACCAATGGGAGAAACTAATAAAAATGGAAAAGAAGTGCGATCTAATAATAACTGACAGTAGTAAAAATTATGACAACTGTACTGGATAAATAAGTACGGTAGGAGCTCACTTATCAGTTCTTCCAGCACTCCATGTTAGCTAAGTGGTTTTCATCTGTCATGCACGCACGATGGGGTCACAATGTGTATCTGACCTGTAGAAGATACCTCTATTTTAGCTACGGAGCTGCGGCCATAGCCAGACCATGTTTAATCTTCTTCCCAGAGCTCTTTCAACATTGAGTCCATGAGCAGCTGAAAAAGGAAAAGAGTAGCTATGTACTTTAGAAATAAATTGGGGATCCCGGAGAGACTAGAAAATTTTACTTTATTTCAACTGTATTTTGAACTTCGGTGCGCAGACAGGATGCTTCCAGGCAAAGACAGCTGGGCCATTATCCAAATCAGCAACTCACTTATCCAACATAGGGATGGTGCCATTCAAGTCAGATAAGCGAGTTTCTGCTGCACTTATTAAACGAACGGCATAATACTGAGTAGCAATTTTCGTTCCTTCCTACTCTCTGGTTGGAATTTCAAGTTTTCTACCAAGGTCTTAATGCATGCCCATGCATACACTTCTGTAGATAAACAGCTAGGTTTTATTTATTTAATTTTCTAAATTAAGATAAAGCAAAAAGAGACGACACACGGGGTTCTCCAAAACCAGAACTTTCTCTTTAGCTTCTTTTTTCTTTCTTCCATTTTTTTCACAAGGAATTTATTATATACTTCACTACTTCATCTGAAGCTGGCATAGTTTCCCAGCCGTGATCCAAGGCTTCCTTCATACCTGCCCTGGCAGGATCTTGGAGACGAGACGACGACGACGCTGGCATATTACAGAAACTTTGAGAGGCTTTCAAGTGTGAGCCTGAACTTGCCTTCAGATCTGACGATGCGACGGAAACCACAAACAAAACGGACTGCACAAAAATAACGTATCTATTATCACTATCTGCTCCCACAACCAGTCACCGCATCGGCGTCCTGATAGGTTTGTAAACATACACACAAAAGAAACATCGTGTCAGTGGGTTGTTTGCCAAAATGTATTTTTTAGACTTCTACGTTATTTTCTGCTACATATTGCATAAAGAACAATTTTTGTGAGAGGTTATTCTGTATTTATTCTCTGGTTTTTTTTCCTTCAACTGACTTCTGTTTCCCAGTAAGCTTAATAATACAGAGAGATTCTGGTCTTCACAGAGGTAAAACCAACCTTCAGTAGGTGGGAGAGAACTGGCTGGCTGAGGCTGTCCTAATTATGTAAGAATGCGCTGGTAACAAACAGAAAGACAGGCAGACATTTGAAGATCTTGAAATAGTGCATCTGGAAAGTTTGGTCATTGCCAGTATAATAATCTGTAGTTGCTCTATACAGATCCATCTACCTATCCGCCTACTGTTTGGGTTTTCCTGGGATGACTTCCCTGAAGCAGGCTTTTCGGGGATAGAAATACAAAAGAGAGAAGAATACCAAAAGTTATCACCCTTGGATATTCTTTGTTCAAAAAGAGTTAGGTTAATTTTTAAAAAGAAAAGATGTTGGGGGGGGGAGGGGAATAAACAGGATAAACGAGACATCTGTAAAAGCAGTTTCAGAAAAGATAGATTTTCCAGTACAGTTCATCCAACATCTCAGTTGATTATTTCGCCAGTAATGGCTCTACTTCAGCCAGGAGATGTAACTTTAGCTTCGGTCAGTAGTCCAAATTAGGTCCTTTTGCTGACAGTTTTATATCCCGGAAGTGAAATTAATATCACGTTTCTGTTTTTATTATTTATTTATTTATTTTTATTTATTGTAACTTCCTACCATTCACTTCATTGATGCTGTTTAAACCAGAAAGAAGGGAAAACAACTTGAAAATGTATACTTATGTTATTAAAGCAGAGAGTGTGTGTGTATGTGCATTTACTTATTTATTGTTGCGTTACATATTAAAGGTGAATTGGGGTTTTTTGTGTGTTTCAGGGATTTCTTTGCCCCTTATAGTATCTTTTACACACCACTGGTTGACCTAAGTGTTGGAGGAATGAGTGGTATTTCCCTTTGAGGTGCTCCACCCTCCTGCTTACAAGCAGGTTGTATGTAGATCACTGGCAGGAAAGAACCAACTAGAAGTTTTCTTGGGAGAAGTTTGTATTTTCAAAAGGTTGACCCACTGGGAATGGGGTTTGTAAAACAGTAACTAGCCTCTCCCCCCCCATACATAAGTCCGTACAAGGGAGACAATCCCGGTGAAGAGGGTAGCATTGTAGTTGTGTGCAATTTCAGCAGTTACATCTCTACTAAAACTTAGATGTGGCTGGCTGGAGAAAAGTGGAAGAAACCATGCCACGGAGGTTTGCTAAGCCGAATCATTCCCCCGCGGGAATCTAACTTGGACTCCTGACCGTAGCAGTCCAGTTGTCTGCCACCAGACTATTGTGCTGCCCTCTAGCCATTAAACGCTCTGGAGAGAGAGAGAGCCCAAGCTAACTATGCTCACCCACTGTTTTCAGTAATTGCACTATAGAAAGTTCATAAGTAAGGAAGTGCATATCAGTTGAAGTGTGCTTGCACAACGCTATCCAGTGAATTCAACTCGTCTGAGGTTTGTCCTCCTATACAGAGAAACAACTCATTTCAGCAGGTACTAGAAATGTTCAAATGAAACCCGGCTGGATACAATTAACAGCAATGCCTTTTCAGCTGGGTTTCATTTGAACGCCCTCCCATTTATTTTTTCTTTTGTTAATTTTTTATATTCATTAACAGAGAAATTTCTGAAAAAGAATATAATTATAGCAAAGAAAAGGAAATTATTGTAATTAGAACAGCCATTATTTGAACTTTTTATTTCTTCTGAAATACATGTCGAAGCAACATCACGTTTGAAAGGGATGTGCTTGGCTTTTTGTTGATTCTTCCTGCTATGTCATCACTTGCAATACGTCTGATGACATCAGTATATATTTCAGTTTAGGTGTCTCTCTCCCCCCGCCTCCAATGATCAGCTTATGATATCAGTGCTTATATTATTTAATCCTAGTGTTTATTATCCTAAGCTGTATACCAAGTCATCCCTGCCGTAAGTAATTAGTTTGTATGTATTAAATCATTCAGTGCAAATCATAATATGCAGGCACATAGTTATTTATAAGTCAAGTATCATTTAAAGCTTAGCATTAATTGGCCGGCCAAGTAGGGGAGATCAGTGCCAGTGACATTTATGTTACAGACACAGTACATCTCTATGCATAACTTATGCACGTGTAAGTAATATTAGTAAAATGCACTGGAAGAGGTGGTAATAAAAACAAAACATTAAGATAGCGTAAGGTAAATGCAAGATTATGCGAAGTGGACAGTTACAGAGTGAAAAATGAATTTAAGAGTTATATAATACCAACATGGGCTAATGGTCTGTGAAACTGGGAAAGTATTATCACTATGAATGTGATCCTTTTCCTGGTCTCAAGAAATTGCAAACTACAACAACATATGTTAAGAACTGTTCTATTAACTGTGATAATATAAAAACCAGTTGTTTTTGTTTGTTTGTTATGGAATTTGGTTGGATTATAACCATAATACGAACAGTCCCCAAGGACTTAAGACTAATGAACCTGATCACATTTTATATGTGTATGGGTGATGTGATATCTCCTGTTGTCAAGTGTTCACGGACATTTTATTAATCATTGATATACAATGTTATAGCATTTGGTTGCATCATAATTGTGCACAGTGAGCGCTATGCCTTTTTCTTTAGCTACAAATGAATACATGGAGACTACATTTATTAAGGAAGATTTTTATATCATCTATAATTTGGCATATTATCTATCATTGATCGTTGTTGTTCTTTATGGTTGACTGTTCTGTGCTCCAGATGTTCCTTTAAATCTCAGCCTAGTCTGTCACTGATCATAGTTGGCCCTTTCCTCCTCTGTAACTGTTTCTTCTATCTTTGCCATAGGGTGCAGTTGACCCTTAAAATATGAGTCTGGTCTGATTACTTTGAGTCACTGAGACGTGTGTAGGTGACTGATGGATAACGTGTATGTATATGTATGCACACAATATTTTATAATGAAAGAAACTCCGCCAACCGTTTTAATGCTTTGTGTAAGCTGAACCGTGTAGGAAAACTGCTTTCATGGGTGGCTTTACTGGAGATTTAAAAAATCTATTTATCCTGTACAGATGGGTGTAAATAGACCCTAACAATAAATCTGAAAGAAGAGGAAGTGAATCTGATATTTTTATGACTGCTTTAGTTATGGCCAAACTAAATGATTGCTTACCTGGTTGCCTGCAGTCTTGATAAACTCTTTCTTTGGTAGAGGTTAGTTAAATAGCTGTGGAAGTTAGTGCAAGATGTTGTTACCATGTTGACTGAAATTTGAATTGTATGCAAAGGGTAATGAAGATAAGGAACACTCCCCCCCTAGACTAAAGCAAAGATGAATGGGCCAAAATAGTGTAATTTTTCAGTTTTTTTTTCTCTCCATTACTCAGTAAGCTGGGTACCGCATGTAGACAGTAATTGTAAAGTGCATTCACATACGAATGCATTTATTCCTTTTACTGTCTTGTATTTCCCTTTCATTTGCTGCTGCTGATAATTAATTCTGATTTACTACTACCAATACTATTAAAAGTTGCTACATTGTTTTTGTGTGTTGCATGGACAGTGTCTGCTTTAATATGTTATATATATATATATATGTGTGTGTGTGTGTGTGTGTATATGTATATATATATAATATTTCAGAAAAAAAAAATGGTTGTAGACTTTTCTTAGTCGTCATCTTAATTTGTCTTGAAGCTCTAATTTCATTAGAGGAGCTGAATACATTAAAAGTGTTTGAAACGCTCCGAGATCATCACCAGAGTTCACTGCTGACAAGCATTCACTTGTTGTGCGTGTTGCCCGTTTGCCTGGCCCCTCTTCCTGTGTCTCCTAACAGCGGGCTATACATAAACTGATCTCTCTATTTCCCCCTACTGTTTGTTATGGGCATCTCATTATGCGGTGATATTTCACTTGGGGACCAGTGATAAAATGTTTCATGCTCTACTGGGTTCTGAACAGCTATGCTTCCCTGAGTTTGTTTAAGGGTGATAAAGACACTGATCTCTAGTACATACTGTGTCTTACCAGTGTACTGGCAGCTGCTTGCTGCGGAGACTAGTCATTAAACCATACTTATACGATCGTTGTTGTTGTTTTTTAGCTAGAAAAGCAGTTGAAAGAAAGAAAGAAGAGAGAAGATGGAGATTTGGATGGTCTAGGTTTCTCATGTTACAATCTTTAAACTACACATTTTAATCATTTAAGGAAGAAAAAAGAGGGGGTGTCGAAAGTACATAGCCACAGTTCCATTCCCTGGTTTTTATATCAACTCATTCTTTCCAGATCACATGTTGTATAGCATACAAATACAAAAGGGCTAATAAGCAAACAATCAAGTTGAATGACCTGACCGCTTGACTCCTTTCATTGGGTAAGGGAAGGAACTGCCATGATGTGCATAAGCTGCTTTCACGTCAGAGTAAGATGCCAACAGTAGCAGTTGAATCCAATGGTTTCTCCTCAAATTTAATTCGCTTAGTGGTTTAAAGAAAGAAAGTAAAATCTATTTTATCTGTCAGGTTTAATTGTATTTTTTTGTAATTCAGTTATAATAAAACCACAGTAAAAGCACATGGCGACTTATCCAAAGTTTAAAAGACAAAAGATCTGGATGTTAATAAAACTGTTCATAGCGATGTTTTGTATCATCATCAGCAGCAGTTTCTGTCTATAGTTTTGTTACAATATAATATTTTAAACGTCAAAATGTGCTAAACTTCTAGTTCCATTTATAATTGTTCTCTAGTTTTGGCAACTGCTCACAATTGGCAGAAAGTGTTATCACTGTCCACTTACTAAAAATGATTAACTATTTTGAAAACTGACCGTCGTATCTCCCTCAGTAAATCTGATATACACACATTTATATAACTTTTAAAAAAATCATTTTTTTTTTTTTGATACTTTAAATTTTGAAACCTTGATTCTGTAGATCATTGGACACTCATTTACTAACTTTTTCAAATATGAAATGTATTGTTTTTTTTTAGTCTTTAATTAATTAATTAATTCAAATATTAATGTTTGGAAATGATTTTATTATCTGTTTACACAGTAAAGGAAGAGTCCTAGACAATGATATTGTGGTCAACAGGCAAAATGGTTTGTATTTAATAGTTTCCTCTTGCATAATTTGACTTTGAATTTCTTCACTAAGGTTTACACTACTAAACCATTTAGTTTAGGTTTCCACAAAAATAAAAGAAATACATAAATTAGCATTTTTAATGTTTCAATTAGATCTCCCCTATTTTTGAGATAAGCGAGCCTACATGTCTGTTTATTTAATAATTAACATAACGAGATAAGGACATCAAGCCAGATGATATACTTTAGATGAGGTTTAGCTCTAAAGTCAAACAACAAGAATGCCTGTAGTTTTCCTTTACAATTGGGATTTTTCTCCCTAATTTATCCTTTTTTTAAAAAATTGATGATTATCCCATGCTTAGGATAGCCATTGTTAGTAAGATTATTTCCTAAACAGTATAGACTCTTAAGACTAGTATAAGCCATGTGAATGTATAGTGGTGGAAAAGGTTAAGAATAATGGCAGAACAAACATAAATTGACACGTAAGAATAACATTCCAGCTTGGATGTTACCCTAATAGAATAGCCATTTTTTGTAATATCAACTGACACACATGAACATGATCAGTAGGAAATATTTTGCATATGTTTGTTGCTTTGCATTATGATGGAATCCTATGGCAGTGAAAATTTAAGAACGTTAACATAAACTATGTATGTTTGTGTTGTTTTTTGGACAGTAATAGAATAAAGTAATTATAGATAACTTTTGTAAACTCCTGTAATGGGTAAAAAAGCCAGTCTAAGTCCAATGAAACACACTCATGGAGGTTGCGCAAGCAGAAAAGCTCAGATTTTGAGATTGCTATGCAGGTTGAGTGCAGTAAAATGGCTTGTTATATAGTCTGGAACCAGTAGGAACAAACTGGTGGCTACATTGAATGTCATAAAAGTGGAAGACCACAAAGACCTGATACTTGGACCAATTTTAAAATCAAGTGTTTGTGCAAAATGGGCCAACGCAAGACATTGTTTGACATTTTACGGGATTTGGAGGACCTATCAATCTTTATAAAAACTCTCTGGAGTTTGCTTTATGAGTTTGAATTGACAGGGTATGTTGGTAGGAAGAAACTCTTTGTTTCCCTGAACAATCAAAGAGTTAGACTTCAGTTTGCCAAGGATCATCTCCATTGGACCTCGGAAAAGTGGACCAGGGTGCTCTGGTCTCATGAATTACATTTCCAAAGGTTTGGATCAGATGATCAGACATATGTGCAGTAAAGATTCAATGAAGCATCCCATCAGAAGCGTACCAAACAGACTACCAAAGATAGGGCACTTTCATTATACTATGAGGCCATTTCTTTTGAAAAGGGGCAGGCCCTATTCATCATAGTCAAGAAATAATGCATCAGTTTATCTATCTGCACATTGTAACCAATATACTAGAAACTTATTCTGAAGATTGCCTTCTCATCTGGATTTTCCAACATAATGATCCAAAACATATGACCACCTTAAGCAGCATCTCACAGATGAGGACATCTGTGGTCTGTTCGAAAACGCATGTTGGATTGAGTTTGATAAGTATTAATTTAGAATTTTGACTATAGGCGGACAGTTTTACTTGTTTTGACTGAAGCAGTATCGCACTATTCGTGTTTCTAGGAAAAAATACATATCTAAATTTTGATCACTGCAGAGAAAATGTTTATTTCTGTCTAAGAGAGAGAGAGAGACTGCAAAAAAGGAATTTGATGTGTATTACTATAAAGCCTTTTAATATGTTTTTGTGTTAAATAATTCTATTGTCTTGCCTAATTAGATTCAATCCTGTTTTGGTGTTGGATGGAATGCATTTAATGAAAGAAAGAAGACAGACAGACACACAGACAGGACAGACCAGACAGACACAGACACACAGACAGACAGACAGAGCTTTTTAGGCTTAAATAAGATGAAGGGAAAAAAACACCAAACAAGCAAATTTATTTCAAGCCACTGTTGAATTTTTTAAAAGAAAAACGAATAATGAAACACAGCTGTGGTTATAAATCTTATGCTGAACAACTAAAAGTAAAATGGTTGATATTTATGTCGATAAAACATTAGTTGAACTCCATCGCTGAACTCTGAACATATATTGCTCTAATCAATGCCACTCAATTTAAATGCGTCACATCTGGTGCATGAAACTGGAGAGGATCTGTGGTTTATAGAAAAGGAAACTTTTACCTTGTCATTTTCTCTTTGCTTACAAAGCAGTTAGCATTCTGAGATAACTGCAAAAGATCAAGGTCAACTACATTCTTTTAAAGTTTGTAAACTAGGCCAACAAACCAGTATTTATACGTTGGATAGTGCACTGCATACCACTGACCAACCATGATACTATTTTTTTATGCGTTTTGATGCATCTGACACATTCTCCATATAAATATTTGCTAAAGAAGCTTAGGATTTGATGTTATTGCATTTGTAATTTACACTAGTCAACACCGTCTCCATACCTCTGACAATACAGAAATTAAGTATAATGTCAGAACCTAAAATATATCTCCTTATCTGGCACATTCCTAAAGTTCTTTCCACTTTTTTGGCATCATTCTTGCTGATAGAATATTGCATGTGATCATGGCTGACATATATAACTTTAACTCCTCCCTCTCCAGAATGTGCATAGGTTATAAAGTCTTTTGCATCTTTCAAAACAATTTTTTGTGCTCTAATCAGAGTAAAAACGTTTTTCTTGACATAAACTCCAACGCCATCCATAGCTTTTTTTCGTCGTGGTGACTTTCGTAGTTCACTCGAGCTTTGTTTTGTCAAGGTGCATTAAGTTGAGGAAAATAAAATGGCGGCTTTTAAATTGGCTTGCACAACCATCAGACTAAAAAGTTACTTCAGTCCAGGATTATCAACCTTTAAAGTATCCAACAGACAGGAGAATGATCTTTTGTTGGTGTTAGCAGTGCACTCTGTTGTTTGTCATTATAGTTCTTACTTGAGTATGACCTCATGACACTGTGTCTCTTTAGCTCTTTGGATGGCATTCTGTTGTTTGTCATTATAGTTCTTACTTGAGTATGACCTCATGACACTGTGTCTCTTTAGCTCTTTGGATGGCATTCTGTTGTTTGTCATTATAGTTCTTACTTGAGTATGACCTCATGACACTGTGTCTCTTAGCTCTTTGGATGGCATTCTGTTGTTTGTCATTATAGTTCTTACTTGAGTATGACCTCATGACACTGTGTCTCTTTAGCTCTTTGGATGGCATTCTGTTGTTTGTCATTATAGTTCTTACTTGAGTATGACCTCATGACACTGTGTCTCTTTAGCTCTTTGGATGGCATTCTGTTGTTTGTCATTATAGTTCTTACTTGAGTATGACCTCATGACACTGTGTCTCTTTAGCTCTTTGGATGGCATTCTGTTGTTTGTCATTATAGTTCTTACTTGAGTATGACCTCATGACACTGTGTCTCTTTAGCTCTTTGGATGGCATTCTGTTGTTTGTCATTATAGTTCTTACTTGAGTATGACCTCATGACACCGTGTCTCTTTAGCTCTTTGGATGGCATTCTGTTGTTTGTCATTATAGTTCTTACTTGAGTATGACCTCATGACACCGTGTCTCTTTAGCTCTTTGGATGGCATTCTGTTGTTTGTCATTATAGTTCTTACTTGAGTATGACCTCATGACACTGTGTCTCTTTAACTCTTTTAACATTTGAAGTTGATTTTTGGCAACTTACAGATGCCATTTTATGCTATTGATCTGACCTCGAAAATACTCAACTGCTTCATTCCCAGATAAGCTCTGTGATACGTTTTCTGGGCACGTTTTGGTTGCTTGTTTACCTCACTGGAAAACAGTCAACACTTTATGCCTTTTCTATGGCTGACATGTCGATTGTTTGGCACTTATTACAATTTCCTTCTGATCATCACTTGTCACTCAAACTACACAAATTTTTGTCCTGTTCTAGGAAGGTACATACCAGCAGAACTGATTTTTTTGTATTCCATCACACAAAGAGTTCAAAGTTTTCACATTTTTTATATAACTAAGTCTTCTGGAATTTGGTAATACAGTTCTCCTATCTGCTTGATAAAGTAATATAAGGTAGAAGATTTGATACTCTCTCTGTATTTTGTTTTGACGCTAATTTCCTCTGATGCTTCATTCTCCTGATTTAGTATTGCCGTTATGTCCTTTACTGTTCAAACTAAATAATGTTTAGCCTTACTTATATTGTCCTTTCTCATCCTTATCTTTTCCAACATAGACTTGATCTTTCGACCAGGTATCATGTAGCTCATATCCTCAGACTTTTAGATAATAAGAAATTTCTTGCTCCTGTTCAGTAACTATTAACTTTTCCCAGTACTGGAAAGACTTGACTTCCAACACATCACACGGGAGCAAGAATGCTCTGTTTTTATTGGAGAGAAGTCATTGTTGATTGTCTTTATCACCTTTACTTTTATGTTTGGATTTTTTGTCTACATCCTGTTTCTGTCGGACATTCTTGACGACGGTCCGATGTATTCCTTCAGACAGCTCGAGGTACCCGGAACAAATTTATTTTTAAGTGTATTACTATATTTTTAATAATTTTCTACACACAACATCAGCTCTATGACTGCAAGTTTTTGATGGTGAATGGTGTTCTTATTTAGACAGTCCAGGAACTCTACCGTGGGACTGACCACTTGGTGCTTTTAGTAGCGATCGGAATCTGGAATAAATAAATGTATTTAACAGTAAACAAACCTGAGAGACACCTGACGTGTTTTCCTCCAACTTTGATCATGACGTCACAACTGATAACTGCTTGAATACAATACAGACTTAAAACCCATCAAACTGGTGATACTATTCTGATTTATCACCCTCGTGTCCAAAGGAAACTTATAACAACATATTAATCCACATTTGAGATGCTCTGTTCAGAAATAAAATCAGGATTGGGTAACAGTTCACTACGTCAAATGTTTTAATGTTGGTCAGGGAACGGTCTCAGGCTCGTTTCTCAGGGGCCCCCTCTTTTAAAATGTATTGTAAGACGTTACATTTCCTAGATGGTTAACTCATTGACCCCTGTCACCTTATGCGTCACAATTCCACGTTGTTTACTCCCGACTTGCCTGAATGTGCTCTAGTTTGCCATGTTAGATTTGTCAAGTGACACACAAAAGAAGCGACTATTTGGCACACTTTGAAAAAGCTTCTGGACTGATGCATCATTTTAAAACTGACCTTCATATACAGATAGAAAGAGAAGGGGAGTGGGCAATCAGCAGGAAAGGTCTCTAAGTATTCACATCAATGAAGCAGACTCTCTTGGATTCTCTTTTGAGTAGCATTTCCAATACCTACCTCACGTGTATGTTAAAGAGGGAAATTTTAATATTGAATATGCTGTAGGTCATAATTCTGTTAAGGCGTTTTGAACTGTAATTTCTGTTATTTATCGATTGTCATGCAAGGTGTTTACTTGACATCTTAGACTTCATTGACAAGGTGGTGTGGGAGGAACAGCTTTTAAAACAACGAGTTATAGACAAATATTCATGTTGGGAGCGTGGACCTAGCAGGAAGGGTGGGGGGAACAAAAACCAGCATTATAAGAAAGGAGGAGGGAGTTTCTTATTGACACAATCAGTGTTAAGACTAGTAGTTGCAAGCCAACAGGGAGCCATTGTCATGACTTGTGCAGAGGCCTGCCCCAGTGAAGAGTAATGGCTATGAATAGGATTCTTAAACAGATTACTACCATAGCCATTAACTACACATAGTTTATTCCACTGTTAAACAGCTCAGTAACTTATAATTGTGACTGTTTGTATTAGTAACTGTAGATAGCCGAAAACAGCTGTGTCCTTGTGCACTCAAAATCCATAATTATTTTGAATATTCCTCTTAGGTCTGAGCAAAGCATCTGAAATTCAAATTTGGTAAATCTAATATCTTAACTGTTTAGCATATTTCAAATGTTGACACACAGGGAGAAATAAAGTTTTCATTCTTTCATCCATTTATATTTCTATAGATTTAAAGGGACATGAAGGGCTTAATTATAAAGTAGGCCTTTTGATTTTTCAAGGGGTATCCATTTTAAAATTAATTTCTATCCCTGTATCATTTTTGAATTAGTCACAGGTAGCTAGAATTGTTACACAGTCATTGATACAGCACATTCATTTTATAGTTCTTCTGGAAACATTGTTTCACAGTATACCAGGAATGGAATTTTGCTTATCCTTGTCTTTTAGATTAATTATTATAGGATGCAGTAGGCCATAATGGCTTCTATTAGCTTGTCCCGCCCACCCCAACTCTTCTCCTTGGAAATTTCTTTCTAGGCAGGTCAATTTTGTTGTTGGATTTGAAAGAATATTCAATGCGAAAATACTCACATATTCAAGATCGATTCCTTTGAAGGCCGAATAGTTATGCAAATGATTCTGTGTTACAGGATTTAAATATTCTGGCACCAGGGATGCCAGTATCTATCTACCTACCCACCCAACCGTGCCAGCCAGTTTTCTATCCTAGTTTTATGTTGATAAGTTACCAAGGGTTCTCAGCTGGATGGGTTGTGTAAAATTTATTGCTAATTTTTTTAGTGAGCCTTATTATTTGTTGTATTTTAAAGGAGCACTAACGCGTGTTATTTTTTTGAAGTTAAACAGATTTATTGACTGAACGAGTGAGTTGTTTTCTTAACTATTATTTGTTACTGTTGTTTTAATTCCCTGAGGCCACATTGATATGAATGCAGGACTCTTTAGATTCCACTTTATATTAAGAAAGTCATGGACATAATTCAAGTACTGGTTAAGGAGTCAGAATTATCTCTCTATCTCCTGGCCTCCCTCCTATTTCTGGGGCCTGAGCACACTGACAGTCAAAGAGCCTGGTTGACTTTGCACCCTGTCAACCTGTCATGGCAGATTTAAGTCTCAGCCCAGGAGAAACTCATAAAGGCTGGAGATAGAATAGAAGAGACTGACTAGTGGGCGGGGTTTTGTTTACAATCAGGCCAATAGATCTAGACATGGTGGCATGATCTATCCTCCTCTGGCCATCAGGGGATAATGAGATGGTAGGATTTAAAGGCCCTGTGCCAAAGTCTGTGCTGGTGGTAGCAGTGGGGTGAAGACTCCAGATTTATCAGTAAGATGGAATTGACCACCACCACCACCCACTCTCACCCCTCTCTCTCACATATATATATACTGGGAACTACCTTGATAAAGGGACAATTCTGAAATAAGAGCATGTTATCTAACATTTATAATGTATTGTACAAAATGTGTCAGAACAATGTAGGTTAACTACTATACATCATGTTTCTCCAGGCCATCAAGCCAGCCTTAAAGCTGAGCTGGGCACAAGGTTTATTATGGAAGATTCTAGTTTTATTTATCAGCTTCAAATGGTTTAATTGATAATAGATGAGTGGGAGGAAAAGAAGTGAAGTTCTATACTGTAATAATTGCTGCGGTGAGTAGCAGTTAGCCATTTCAAACAAGCTTTGGAAATGTGCACTAACCACTTTGCTTCTGTGCACACCTGAGTATGTAAACTTATTCTCTCTTGATTTTTGAGTTGTATCCCGTATGATTAAATTGCTGATACCTGAATACTGGTGTACCTGATAGGGTCGCAAACGAGGACTGACTAATTGTAATTATAGATAGGTATCTGTCTGAAGAGATGTTTAGGTTCAATAAACAATGGGGCTAATGAGACAAATTTTAACAACAAACTCCTCTAAAAAAAAAAAAAAAAACCAGAAAAAGCAAGCAGAACACAAATGTTATTACCTTGTTTTTTTTCTTCTTCTTTTCTATCCAGTTC
Organism: Nautilus pompilius; assembly: GCA_018389105.1. Classification (NCBI taxonomy): domain Eukaryota; kingdom Metazoa; phylum Mollusca; class Cephalopoda; order Nautilida; family Nautilidae; genus Nautilus; species Nautilus pompilius. The sequence goes on along the minus strand of JACATO010001483.1, from coordinate 329,132 downwards.
TGGATGCGCAGTGTGCCTGGATTATGTTGGAAGTTAGGGTGCTGCTATCTTCACAGATGTGACTGGAGAAGTTCGCTAAGATGGTAGGTGCTGCTATCTTCACAGATGTGAGAAGTTCGTTAAGATGGTAGGTGAAGCAAAGATTTTGTTGTTGTTGTTCTACTTAAACCTTTAGGCCTTCAAACTCTAAATTACTGCCATTTTGAAATGCTAAAGTTATCATTCTCCGCATCCTTAAAATAAATGCATTTTTTATGCTAGTGTATTGGTATCAGATTTGTTTTGAAAATTCCAGCTACTTTTTTTGTTTTTTTTTTTTAATTCATGAACCTCCCTGATTGCGCTTTTATTACTGATTTGAAATCCATGATCAACTGTCTTTAGGCCACCTGGTGTTTATTGAATTCCGCATTTAATCTCTCCCTGGTGACTGGTTTTGAACAGGTTCCAGAGAAGGTGATTTTATCATTATTCTGACATCAGCCCTTTATTAGATGATTTGCCATGCTTAAGCATTCTTATATTCACCTTCTGGTGTTTATTTCTGCCTCCATTTTTAGCATGTATACCTTCTGCAAATTCTCCCTAGAACCTGTATTATGCATTGCTGTATTAAATGGGTTACAGTAAGATAGGCTGTTACATCTCATAACCATTGCTATATGGAATGTCATAGAATTCTGCTACTAAGGAAATCATTTTATTCACACATCCTCTAGTTTACTTTATGACACATGCTGATGACATTCTAGCACAGGTATGCATATTTGTAGACATGCTGATCAACACAGGATATTTGCTGCCCTCTACAGGTTAACAGGATAGATAGGTAAATAGTCTGCATTACAAGATGAAAATACAGTGAACCATCTCTTAACCAAAATATTACAGAGACTGAAATTAAAATTGGAATTGGCAATTTTTGGGTAATAGAACTAGTTTACTGAAAATTTTAATCAGGTGATTTGATCCCTGAAAAATTTCACCCAATGAAACAGTCTTTCACAACTTGTGATGTGTTTACATGTTTTATGCAATGTGAAAGAGATGCAGGATGCAACTGTGGGTAGAGGAATGATGTAACACTATTGGCTAATGGAAGACACCATATCTTGTTGAATATTTTTAATGCTGTCTTTTTTTCATCTATACATCTTAAATTTTAAAAAAAAAGAACATTTTTTAAGGAAATGTACCCAATCTTCTAATAAAACGCGAGTTTCTATTAACCAGAAATATTCATTGACCAAAAGGGTCAGCAAAAATTTTCAATTTTTGTTTTAATACCTCAGTTTGTTAGCGTTAAAAGAATTGATTTATTCATAAACTAAACAGATGGAAATTAATATTTTTGTGTGCAGACTGTATAATTAGAGCAGTGGAACTGAGTGCTGGCCCTGCTGTGGCCACAGGGCCCAAATTTGGTTTCTATCGGAGACCATCTTGGTTTGGCAATCCCACCCACAGCAGGATTTCTTCTTGCTCTTCTAGACCATTCTTTTGGTGTGCACTTATTTGTTACTACAGCTGTAGACAGTGATGATCACAGAAGAAGAGATACAAATCATTTGTCATTTGAATGCAACTGGCAACTCAGCTGTTTGAGCTTTTACATGATCTAAAGCTTTTGATTGCTTCTTTTGACAAAGCAGTAAATAGTTAAGGAACTAGTTTACTTACACTTGTAAATAGATGGAAATTAAGTTTCATTGTGTGCAGAGCTCTTATAACAGAAAAGGAACTCATCGCCATAGCTATGGCATCGAACCAAAGGTTTTCCATGGCCTTGAAGATTGGCTAACTGGTTTCAGTCAACGTTTTGGCATAAGTTCAAATCCATGGATTTACACTAATTTACATATGAAAAAGTAATTTACCTCCTCAATCAGGTATCATAATCCTTTATTTATAAAAATGATTAGTATTTAAATTATCTATAATTCTTAACTTTGTTGTGATATATAATTCTTCTAAAAATCTGTTAAATTATCTCAAAATTAAGCACAAATGGATCAAAGGATTAAGTTGAGGTTTATTGTCTTTTTCTGGAGGTCTCATCTTCCCTGTTCTTACAGATGGATCTTGTAGCAGTCTTCTCCTGTCTAGATTGTTTCAGACTACATGGTGCCTGCCACATTGTACAGTACCTGTTGTTAAGCTGACTGATCCACCATGCTGAATCATCTCTCGTAAAGCTAGTTATTCCTGGTCTTATTGAAACTGGATAACTTAAAGGACCATGTCACTTGACATCTGCCAGATTTTCTTTTTTTCACAGCAGTTGCTGTAAATTATAGTTAGTTTTGAAAAATTTCACAAACAAATGTCACAGTTTTCTCCCCTCTCCTAATCTTTTTGCACAGATGCATATATATATATATATATGTGTGTGTGTGTGTGTGTGTGTGTGTAGTTTTTAACATTAACTCTTCACGTAGTTCAGATTTTCTTCTTATTTAGCCTGAATCATGAGAACTTGGCCTTCACAAAAACTATGGTTATTCAAGGCAAGATGGCAGCTGTACCAACTGCTCACAAATAACCCCAAAAAAAGATGCCTTTGTTAATAAATATGAGTGTTTGTGATTTTGGAAAATATTATTAGCCTTGTTTTTTCATCATTTCCAGGTTGTTAGCAACTTTTTTTATCATGTTTAATTTTATCAACAACCTGTTAAAATCATGCAGATAGCTTAGGTGAATTTAAAAGCAAGGTTTCATACCTAGCTGTGTTGACAGAGGGAGAAGAAAAAACAGCAGCGAGCTTTGCATGTCAGTGGCCCCAATGTTTAATAAGTAAACTATGCGAGTTTAGATGGAAGACATGTCAGTAGGTCGGCAATGTAGGAAAGTAAACTTTGCATTAATATCTGTGCTTTAAGTCGCTCTTGACGGTATTTCGTCTTGCAAAGATATGGAAGTTCTGAAGGCCGTGTTCAAGTAGAAACTACTTCTTTTTTTTACCTGCATTTGCCAGGAGATTGCTGATGATGTTGAAGCAAAAATGGAAGTCAATGCATCAGGCTGTGTGCTTATTATGGTCACTTATTACCTGTAATCAATAGGTTTTTTGCAGTTTTTTTGTTTCCTTTTGTGCAATATAGCAATAATGACCTGAGAGTAATTGATTAACAAGATAATACACAATCGCTTTGGTTCAGCTAGTAATAAATGTGAACTAGGGCAAATAGATAACAAAAGGAAGGAAATAAAAACAAATTTTTTACTTAATTAGGCAGAAAGTTAATACAGGCTGCATGCAGGCAGTCATCTAAAAATCCTGGGAAGAGTGAAAAATTTGATATTTCTTAGTTGTGTGTCATTACATGTAATTATGACAGAAAGAACTCATTTGTCCAGTGGTGACTTTTGTGGGCAATCAGGCAATATTGATTGTCCTTGTGGCAAAGGGGGATAATCCTGTCTAATCATTTTTTACAATGACATGGGTTGTGTGCAAATCCAAGAGCTGCACTCTTATTTTGCATTCATACAGTTTATGGCAGTAATTGATTGACAGCTTGTACAATAAATCTCTTTCTCTCATTTATATATGTGTATGTTTGTGTTGGCAGCAGAGTCTAATATCCATCTTTCTAATGATGCTTCTATCCACACACTTTAAAAAATCACAGTAGCAAGACACACATTTTAATGACTTTCCAATAAGTCCAGTTACCAGAAGTTCATCAATTCCAAATTAAAAATCCAACTAATGCCTGTTGTTTGGGAGTCTGCAGTCATGGTTACCAACAGAATGTCCATCTTTTCTTTGTTGTAAAAAAAAATAATCTTTCTCTGTCATTGGGACCAATTGAAAAACAAAACAGCAAAAGCCACTGCTGATAATAATCAGAAAGATATGCAAAAGCAAATAAACAAAGGTGATGTGCAAGGCTTTGTGTGAGCTCAGGTATGTTGTGTCTGGCCTATAATCTGCTTCATATAGTTTCTACTTCTTTGTGACTTCTTGGTGTCATGCCTGAGGCACAAGGGCACCAATGTTGCTATTGTAAACCTGAACATATTCAGTTAATTTGGCATCCTCTTATAGCACAAAATAGTTAAGTAGCTCACTAGGGATACAAAGACAGAGTAGCATGTAGCAAGCTCACTTATCTGTGTGTCTTGGCCAGCCACATGGTTTCTGTACCAGCCATCTGGCCAGATGCTCTGGTCTCCTCCTCTTTTGTATTGAGAACTTCTAGAAGGTTCTTTTGTTGGGCTGGTTGAAGTTCCCAATATCTGACAGCCATTGTTTCTGCTGTCATGCAATCCTCGTTTTCCAGTCCAGCTGGTGTTCTGGGTCCCTGGACTGAAATAAGGCAGTGGGATAAACTAGGGGATCTGACAGCCAAGAAACTAATGATGGATGGTAATCTGTCACATCATATTTGCTGAAAATTTGAAGTACATTTCATTTGTCACTTTGTTCCCATTGAACATCAACAGCAACATGATCATGTTTATGGAAGATCTTTGTGTTGTTTCTCAATTAAAAAAACAACAACAACAAACAAAAATCAGTTTTTATTTAGTTTGTGGTAATAATACCTGAGTGGACGAAAGGAAAGTAAAAATTGAACCTAATTTTTCCACAAAATGAAAAAAAAAAATGGCTAAAAGAACTAGGAACAAAGAAAACCATAAGTGCTGTAGAATGCATCTTTTTTTCCCCCGATTGTTGACACAAGATAGTGTTTAGGTTATGCCTGGGGAAGAGGAATGAGAGGTTTTGTAAAGGCCAGATTATAGGAAACATCTGAGCCGCAGCCTGGAAATGTGTGAATGAACCATAAACAAATAATCATTTAAACTTCCTATCACTGGTCTTCCCCTGCCCTGCCCTCCTGTCTTTACTGGTAGTGATGAGACTTCCCTACTTGATCTCCCATGGTGGGCCTGTTTATGCTGTTGAAGGAAGAGGAAAACCATTGGAGGAAGGCAAGCTGTCCTCTCTCTGCTGCATGCTTGATTGGTAACCGTTCAGAATTAATCCTGCATTTCCTTTTGTCATGTGCCCGAGCTCTGCGGGTTTGTCAGACCGACTGTGTCTTACTCTTACTTTCAGTGTTTGTCCACAAGGACTGACACATGCACACATGCTTCTTGATGCAGAGAAAATGGTGGATTATTTCTGTCTTTTACTGCATGACAATCACAGTAGTTCCTCCACTCTGTGAAGTTATTTGCCATCTTTGCCTGGTATCTCAAATCGCTCTACTATACCAGCGGTTCCCATACCAGTGGCTTGTGACTCAAAAATAGGGTTGTGAAGCTGGGTAGTATTGCAGTTGTTTCCACACAATGTTTACCTGTCTATCCACTTTATTTTTGTGGCATAACTCTCTCTAATATATTACCAGGACACAACTACCCTCACGCTGATTGATACCTTGGGTTGCAGTTACTCAATACCCTGGAATGTTGAAGGAATAGCATTATATTACTGGGTTTTTTCCCTATATTCTGGAACATTAAACCCCACCCAACCCAACTCTCAGAATGAAACTAGCACTGGTACTGCTGGAAGTTGGGCGTACAAGAATTTGCCATTGTCTTAAAGAGGGCCAAGTACTGTAGTCGATTTTGAGGCTTACAGCTACAGTAATATTTTAAACAATAAAACAATTAGACGGAGGACTGATCCCAAGTTTATTTTAGGGTGTTAAATTTGTTGTGTTGCTTGCAAGTGTGGGTTTCCCTAATTATAAGGCGTAATTCATATTCCATGCCATCCTCCTTTTAATTTCTAAAATGAATTTTTAAAAGAAAATTATTGTTTGGGAATAAATCTTAAACAGGAAATATTAATGCTCAGCTTTTAAAATCATTAATTAAAAGTTAGAATGATGTTTAAAAATTTTAATTTTTTAAAGAGAGATGAACATATGCTAGCTAGACTTATTCAAATGCTAAATCTGATAGTATCTAGATATTTGTAATAATTCTCTCTCCCTCCCTCCGCAAGTGTTCTACAATAGTGTACCGGCTTTTGAAGAAGAAGAAGAAACAAAACCAGCCCAAAGGCAGTTAACATTTTGAAACTAGTTTTTTGCAATGATATTATCTGACACCTCTCCCAGCAATTGTCATTTGAGATTGCAGGCTCTATAACTTAGACTGGAACTAACTAACCCCAGCCTCAGGTACAAAGGTATGCGACGACAGTTTACTTTGCTTTGTAGTGGATTGTCAGATGTTATCAATGTATTTTGTGTTGGTTTTTTGAGCTTTGTACTCCATTATCATCCAACACAGCGAAAACTCCCACAATCACATACTGTTCAAATATTAAAAAAACGACGACGAACAGATTAATTAGAACCCAATATATTTTAACAAATGGCTTTGGCTAAAACAGGTTTACTAACGCACCAGTACTTGAGTGTAGCTATTTATCTATTTAAACCTTTAACACTAAACTGGTGCCAACTATCAGATGTATCTCATATTATCTTCTGTTTCTGATCACTTAGTTTTGACACCTGCCACTATGGCATCTTTGAATGATCTGCACAGTTGATGGTGGAGTAAATATCTCGATAGGTCTGGTATTAAAGGAACAACACAAGAGAAGAAGAATGCCATAGTAGTAAAGATGTGTTTTACTAGATTTCTGTCCCACATTTTGTCTCTCTCACACGACCGACAGATGGTTTCTTTTAAAAAGTAAAAAAACATGAGAGACTTCAGATGTTGAGTTGTCATACTTCCTGTATGTTCTGCTTATTCTGTGGATCTTTCAGGAAATGAATGCAAATATGCAATGCTTAAGTGGTTATCTGCAGGACAATGCCGAAAAAGCAATTGAAGAATCATCCTCCTAATGGAATAAAATGGAAATTTTAAGGGGAAAAACTGCTAATATTTTTGGACTATTTTAATTTTTTTAAAAAGATCCGTCTTGTTCCAACTAACAGAAGCTGCTTTGTTTACTCCAAATTTATCTGAACTTATGTTTTTGAGGCTATAAATGAGATCAATGTTGTTTTTTATTAGCACAACTTAAAGAATTTATATTTTGTATATTCCTGTTTAAAGCCAGAACTGTTTAAATTACATATTTTTTAAAGATGAAAAGCTATGTTGTGAAATGGGCATACAGAGGTGACTGGTGCACACAATCTACAAAGTATATCTACTTATCTGCCAAATTATAACTTACTATCTTCATTTACATTTAAACCAGTCAGTGCTGGATCTTTTGAAAAAATCATTAACCAAATAGCAGTTGAAACTGCATACTAGCATCATTGTAAATAATCCCTTTGAATCAGTCTCCATCTGTCATCAAACCCAAATCCTTTCCAAGGCTCATTTGATTGTTTTTAGTCTCTGGTATTGTTTTACTTCAGGTGCTTTTGAGATGTGTTACTGACTGGTTTAAATGTCAAACACACACACTACTGCTTCGGGCCACGAAAGATGACTCTGTGTTTGTTTTGGTGGCTGGGTTTTCCAATAGCATCACTGCTGAATTTCTCTGCGAACAAACGAATGTTTCTCCAGTTTATGGCTGTTGTTTGAACATCTTCGAGGAGCTCGATACCACTAACACTGTAATTTTAGGCCCCACCCCTCATCTGCTGTTGTCACCCTGGACAAATGCTGGAGTTTATTCCCAGAAACTGCGTCCATCCAGGGCCAGCGGATCTCAAGGTGCATGGCTATCAGAAAGAGTGGGTTAATGTCCAACCCGATCCCCATGATTGGCTTTCTGCACTGACAGTAAAGTGAACGTTTTCAGCTGAGGTAGCAAAAGGCCCCGTCAGGGCTTTGAAAGGAAAAAGAAACCTGCAGGCAGATGGTTGGAGGAACATGCACCAGACCTAGTCTTCATCAGTGGGATCCCCCCCTCTATATTTATTGCCAGTCTTCCATCATCAGGCTGTTTAACTTATGGGTCACTTAACTGGCAATAGTTGTTTGCATTTATGGGAAAATATGAATTTTAAAATTTATTTCTTCTGTATTATATTGTGGTTTTAAAAAGGCAAGAAATGAAAGCAAAAAGAAAAGAAGAACTTTATTCAGGACCCTGTATTCAAACTCTAAAAATCTGATTCCATTACAAATTGGCCATATTACTTTGTAGGCAGCTGTACGTTTTATCTCTCCTCCACCCACTACTACAAATCATTATTACTTTCTAAAATTACAATCCAATTCAAACCCCTTCTTTCTTTTTAAGTTAGTCAAATAAATCACCTTGTTGGCAAATGCTGTTAAAAGATTGTCACATGTTGAAACTTACATTAATTTATCATGTACCTTTGAGTGTTTAGTTTGGTAAATGGAGGGTTGCTTATCTGACCATGGATGGTTGGTAGGGGGCGGTACCTTCTGTTGTTGTCAGTAATAGTGGCAGATGTATAGAGATCTTGGGAATATTTATGTGCAGAAAATATGAAATTGTGTATTTTGTTGCCTGTTTTGTATTCATATATTTATTTATTTTAAAATTAAAGAAAAGTTATTAATTTTGCTCGAGATGTTTGATGTTCTTCCCAACACTTTCATCGTTCCTGTTGTTGCTGGACGTATTATAGTGGAAATTGCTGCACTGCGTCCTATTCTGTTTGTTTCATTGATTCGTTTTTCCCCACGCAACTAAAGGACAAACTGTTAATTCAGCGCACTCCCTGTTTTGGTCCCCCGCTAGGCCTCTCGCGCCTTCTGGGTCCTCCTCACTGGAAGCAATTCAGCAGTATTAAAGCTGACATGCCTGGGCTTAGGCGATTTCTCCCCCCCCCCCCCTTATTTTAATCAGACCCAGAATCATTGCTCAATCATATTCCAGTCTTCTTCTTCTTCTCTCTCTTTTTTTCTTTTATTGGTGAATTCCCAGCTCATGCCTTGTACATGATATATTGACAGCACGATCAGAGTTAATACCGTCTGACATGGCCAGCATGAACTGTGTTGTGAAACCTTATACAGTATATTCTACTTTCCATTTCAGCCCCTACCTTCACAGAAAGTAACGTTCATGAGTAAATGTTTGAGCATTTAAAATATCCCACCACCCCTTGTGGTGATTTGAGGTTATAAATCATATATGCTATCCACAGGCATGATATTAAAGATAGTTTGTTGTAATATCTCACCTTTATTGACCTCCTAAGAGAACTGGATAACAATTATGGATTCCAATAACCATTTTTTTTCCCCCTGCTATCTGTAGTAATGTTGCTGATGACTTTACTGATGCACAAATATGCTTGCAACATTCTGTCTCTTTTTTTTTATTATTGATTTTCTTTTTCCTTGATAATATTACGAAAACTCTCAAGGCCTCAGACGCAAAACAATAAATAAACTAGACAAAATGATTTAAAAAATATATATGCAGTCTTAACCCTAGCCCATTCCAAACATTGGAAAATGATGATGATTCTTGGGACCATTCCAGGTTTTGCAATGTAAGTGGATGCTGTTTCTATTCCCCACTTGTGTTTGGAGTTTTAAATCAAAATTCATGGGAAAAAAAGAGAAAATAAATAGAAGCAACTGATATAGCATCATGACAGTAACTAATAATTAAATGGTTATGTCTGCTAAGCGGTATGAGGAATTCCACACAGATCATGTTGCAGGTTTCTCGTCTACAAACTGCATACACCTGCTATTTTTGAAAATGTATTATTTGTAATTTTGCTTAGATTCCAGCATTCAAATTTCTAAGGTTATTTGTGAATACTCTTGAATGTGGACCGTGAAAATACAGGTGTGTGTTTCTTTTGCTTCGCATACAACAAAGAAAACTGATGATAAAGTTTCTCCGTGTTCTTATAATTTATGCAGTTTTTTTTTTAAACCCTTCCCCTTTTGAACTGTATCATTTAGTCTCTAATGTGTCTGTAGCAGCTACTAACTTAAAAGTTTAACCTATAGATGTCATGCAGTCTTCTAGCATGGATAGCAGAAGGTTATTTTTGTTAGAAGGGCTTCTAGCCCTGCAGAAGAGAAATCATGTAATATTTGCATCTCTTGTCACTACTTCACCATCTTTTTTAAATGCAAGAATAATGTATGTAAATAAGCACTCACCCAAAGATACCGTTACTACTGCAGAAGCCAGCATTTAGCATTTTCCCAAGGTAGGACAGGAAAGCACACGTGACCTTTTGTTATTTTTTTTTAATATTTGTGTTGATTTTTTTCTCTTAAATATTTTTCTTTTCGATATTAACAAAGTTACCCACAGATGAGGACATAAAAATTGCCTTAACATCTCATTGCCATCAGTTTTATCTGCACTTGCTGCAACTTCACTTAAGCTAGTATTCCCCCCTTTACTGCTATAAGTTTCAGTTCCTCAGCTCTCTAGATGGCCTAGATTTCATGTGAGTTTAACCCTTTGAGGAAGAGTTTTGCCCCTTTTTTTTTAAAAAAAAAAAAACTTTGAGAATTAGTTATTTTGCACACAAAGGAGTTTGAGGAAAAAAAAACATTTAGAAATTGCTTTAAATGAGACATTTTTCTCACTTTAATTATCTGCAGACTTCCTTCCTACAGCCCACTGACCTTGGAAATGTATATGTATGGGAATAATCTGTCACAATTAGTATCTCATAAATATATGGGAATGCTCCTCAAGGGGTTAATAGTTCGGTGTCTACACTTTCCTTAATATCATTTATGGATTTGCACTATGCAATTAATTTATTACTGAATAACTCTGTGTTATTAACAGGTTGTATTTTTCTTAAAATTTTTTAAAATAAACTCCTTGCATGATTTAATTAAATTGTTTGAGTTGTTTAAGAGATTTTTGGCTTATTCACTGCCGCGCTCCGCTAGCTCCTGAGAGAAGTATTTTTGCGTGTGAGTGTTTTTAACCTTCACACATTAAAGTCACCAGGAACCAACCATTCACCCGGTTTAGCAGAAACGTTTAGTTTATTAAGAATTATCGCTACTGTATTAGCAGTGGGCTTGCACAACCAGAATGGAATGCTTAATAGATTAGTTTTATGGCTGCAGAAATTCAAAGGTATCTTACTTATCGCTGAATCTATTAGTAGTTGAAGGGTTAACTCATGCGAGGGTTGGTGGGTGGGCAGTGTGTACTTTTAAATTAGCCGTCTTCATCTATTATTGTTTCAAAGTTTGGTTTAGTCAGGAGAGCTTAGTTTATTTGCTGTTCATGATAAAGCATATTTTAGATTTCCAAGTGTTTATACAGAGGATAGTTAATAAAAGGGAATGAGAAATTTTTCGGTTATATGAAAGCACTGATGGTAATTTCTGGGTGAGAAGAAAATCAGCATGGAAGAACTGAGTAAATGGTTAGTTGTGCTAAAGCCAGAATAGTTAACAATCAGAAAACAACTCATGCCAAACACAGACACACACACACACACACACACACCACAAGAACACAGAGAGAGAGAGAGAGATACACACACAGAGATACACACACAGAGAGAGAGATACACACACACACACACCCACACACACACACACACAGACAGACAGATCACATAGATATACACACAGACAGACACACACATGCACAGACACACACACACACACACACACACACAACACACAAACAGAGAGAGAGACACAGATACACACACACACACATGCACAGACACACACATGCAAACACAGACACACACACACACACACACAGATACACACAGAGATACACAGAGAGAGAGAGATACACACACAGAGATACACACACAGAGAGAGAGATACACCACACACAGATACACACAGAGATACACAGAGAGAGAGATACAACCACAGAGATACACACACAAGAGAGAGATACACACACACACACACACACCACACAGACAGACACACATAGATATACACACAGACAGACAGACACACATGCACAGACAGACACACACACACACACACACATGCACACACACCAGACAGACACACACACAGACACACACAGATACACACACACACAGATACACACACACACAGAGAGACACACACAGATACACACACACACAGAGGACACACACAGATACACACACACACACACATGCACAGACACACACATGCACACACAGACAACACACAGAGACACACACAGATACACACACACACACACACACACATGCACACACAACACCACACAACAGACAGACAGACACACAGCGAGAGACAGGCAGACAGAGACCAAGAAATAGCCTAAAAAACTAGTTTATCCACTTTTTAATGAGTTATTTTGATTTGGATAATGTAGCATGATGGAGTGTAAACCATTATAGTTCTCATGATGCATTTTACGAGAAGAATGTGCTGATGAAGCCAAAAGTTGTTTACTCTTCTCCACTCACAATACCCAAGGGCAGATAACCTCTTTAACTTAACATGGAATGAAAACAAAAACCTTGACGAGAAAATGACTTAAGAAATCCCTTGAAGATATAATAGCTTCTGTGTAATTGGTTTATATTATTACCTCTCTATGAGTCTTTTGAAGTTTTAGACTGATTCCCTAATTTTTCAGCACCCCTTCTTAGACAGTGTTGTTTTCTCAGTGGTAATCCATCTACTAAATTTGAAAATACATTGATTACATAAAACTTTTTTAAAATTTTTTTGTAAAGATTTGTTTTTAGCTGTTTAATTTACTTCTCTCCTACTCCCACCTACATAGGCTCAAGGAACAAGCTAGAGGATGTGAAGAAACAGGGCTACATAGTTTCTTCTAGCCCTGAACCTGAGTATATACCTAAAGAAAGCTATGGATTGTTATTATACTAAGTGACAAGAAGAGATTAATTGAATTTCCTAGTTTGGCATACGACAGATTGAGAGATTTATTTGAGATCTAAAAGTCCAGGAACCATGGCCATGTAGAATAGTTTTTCTGAAACTGGTCAGATGTGATACCATTAACTTTTTGGAAGATTGTTGGAGAGGAGGGCTTAAAAACCATCTGACTATGGTGGGAGCCAGGTGGTGCTAGTTTTTGGGCTGAAACTTTGGGTTTTGATCAAGGTCGATACAGCACTCATCCAGTGCTTGTGAAAGCCATTCTGCGTTAGGAGGGACTTATTCGATGAGAATAAAGCAAGGCATGGGTTGTTCCAGCAGAGAATTGCGAAAATTTCTCATGTCAATGAATCTGGCTTTAACCCTAGAAACCATAGGAAAGGATGCCTTTCTTATGCCAGCAGCTTTTAGAAAGCTCCAGAGGTTAAGGACCAAGGTGGAGGTTGTCATTTATTCTGTTTCCTGGCTTGGCTGGAGTTATCACCCTGGCATTCTTTAGGTTATACTTGAAGCACTCTGGCTCAAGTGGGGAATTTTGCACTTGTGTGTGGGAGCGGACTGTAGTGCAAAGTCTGCGAAACAATTCCTGAGCGAGAATGTTTACAAGAGGGAAAGGGAGTGGTTGGTGTTTTTTTGGGGGGGAGAAGAAAAGTTAGGATGCTGGGCTAAGAGATGAATTGTTGTGGGTAGTAACTCTAACAAAGAGTGTTGTTGTTTGGGTGTTCTGAGTGCTCGTACAAAAGCCAACTTCAGTGTAAATATATGGTGGGCAGATAATGAGAAGTACAGAGATGAACAATGAAATGTTGGGACTGATTCTATCACAAGGATATCAAGCCGTATCCACATAAGCACATGCTGAAAATACTCTGCAGAAGATTAGAAACAAACAAAAACTTCTGTGTGTATGTTGGCATCTTAAAGCTGTGCTACAGTTCTATATCTCACTTTGTGATGATGGAGGGGGATGAAAATAGCTTTTGCATAGTTTTAGAGCCCAACAAAATGTAAATGGTTTTCATAGCTAAAAATCTAAGCAAAAACATATACCACACACATACACACACGCGGGACCGGTACTTGCAAATTTCTGGGGCACTTCCTCCCCTCATTTCTGTGTCTTGGGGACTTTTTGCTAAATGAGGCGCCATCTATGTGGAGGGGGAGAAGGAAAGGAAAGCACTGGCTTCATTTTCCTTGAGAGGAGAAGGTGGCAGCCCGCTCCAGATTATTACACTGCGCCAACATTTAAGAAGGCTTCTCATTTGTGAATGTTGGACCAGGTGATTATTTAAACTCTCCCAGTGGTACATTCTTTCTGTGCCACTCAGAGCTAACCCCCATACTTGGGAGGAAATAAATCTTCACATCCAATTACCACAGTGCTGAGTTACAGGGTTGGTACATTGTTGAAGTACTATGTCATTGCCAAATTCACTGTTTAGGTCTGCATTACTTGGTCTTCACAGTGAGTGGGCGGGCCTGTTGTGGTACAATATAACCTTGCTATCTAAGCTTACATCAAGCAGTCTTAAGTCTGGAGTGTCTGCATTACGTGGTCTTCACAGTGAGGCGGGGCCTGTTGTGGCACAATATAACCTTGCTATCTAAGCTTACATCGAGCAGTCTTAAGTCTGGAGTGTCTGCATTACGTGGTCTTCACAGTGAGGCGGGCCTGTTGTGGCACAATATAACCTTGCTATCTAAGCTTACATCAAGCAGTCTTAAGTCTGGAGTGTCTGCATTACGTGGTCTTCACAGTGAGGCGGCGGGCCTGTTGTGGCACAATATAACCTTGCTATCTAAGCTTACATCAAGCAGTCTTAAGTCTGGAGTGTATGCATTACGTGGTCTTCACAGTAAGGCGGGCCTGTTGTGGCACAATATAACCTTGCTATCTAAGCTTACATCAAGCAGTCTTAGGTCTGGAGTGTATGCATTACGTGGTCTTCACAGTGAGGCGGGCCTGTTGTGGCACAATATAACCTTGCTATCTAAGCTTACATCAAGCAGTCTTAGGTCTGGAGTGTATGCATTACGTGGGTCTTCACAGTAAGGCGGGCCTGTTGTGGCACAATTACCTTGCTATCTAAGCTTACATCAAGCAGTCTTAAGTCTGGAGTGTATGCATTACGTGGTCTTCACAGTGAGGCGGCGGGCCTGTTGTGGCACAATATAACCTTGCTATCTAAGCTTACATCAAGCAGTCTTAAGTCTGGAGTGTATGCATTACGTGGTCTTCACACAGTAAGGCGGGCCTGTTGTGGCACAATATAACCTTGCTATCTAAGCTTACATCAAGCAGTCTTAGGTCTGGAGTGTATGCATTACGTGGTCTTCACAGTGAGGCGGCGGGCCTGTTGTGGCACAATATAACCTTGCTATCTAAGCTTACATCAAGCAGTCTTAAGTCTGGAGTGGGTCTGCATTACGTGGTCTTCACAGTGAGGCGGCGGGCCTGTTGTGGCACATATAACCTTGCTATCTAAGCTTACATCGAGCAGTCTTAAGTCTGGAGTGTTTGCATTACGTGGTCTTCACAGTAAGGCGGGCCTGTTGTGGCACAATATAACCTTGCTATCTAAGCTTACATCGAGCAGTCTTAAGTCTGGAGTGTCTGCATTACGTGGTCTTCACAGTGAGTGGGGGGGCGGGCTGTGTGTGGTACAATATAACCTTGCTATCTAAGCTTACATCGAGCAGTCTTAAGTCTGGAGTGTCTGCATTACGTGGTCTTCACAGTGAGGTGGGCCTGTTGTGGCACAATATAACCTTGCTATCTAAGCTTACATCGAGCAGTCTTAAGTCTGGAGTGTATGCATTACGTGGTCTTCACAGTAAGGCGGGCCTGTTGTGGCACAATATAACCTTGCTATCTAAGCTTACATCGAGCAGTCTTAAGTCTGGAGTGTCTGCATTACGTGGTCTTCACAGTGAGTGGGCGGGCCTGTTGTGGTACAATATAACCTTGCTATCTAAGCTTACATCGAGCAGTCTTAAGTCTGGAGTGTCTGCATTACGTGGTCTTCACAGTGAGGCGGGCCTGTTGTGGCACAATATAACCTTGCTGTCTAAGCTTACATCGAGCAGTCTTAAGTCTGGAGTGTATGCACTAGTATATGACCATATCTGATGAGGAGAAAAGGAGATACTAAGAATTAAATAACCGTATGTTGAAATGAAGCAAGCCAACTATGAAGGAGGTTCCGGTACTTATAGCAGTAATCATTGTAAGATCAAAGATGAATTTCCTAGAAGGTTGAATAGAGGTGGTGAGAAAGAATAACAGAACCAAACGGTTTTACTTCTAAAGAACTTATTACATACATAGTTGTGTAGCAATTGATGTTAGTTAACTGAGTGGGATGGCTGGAGTTTCTACTGAATACAAATATACTAAAACACTTTAAAAATCTAGCACACATTAATGTTGGTTATGGTATAATAAGCTTTAGGAACGAGTGAACGTTAGAAAAAATGGAGTTTGCACATTATTATTATTATTTATTTGATATCTGTGTCTCTAAATGATGCAGTACCACATGGTGTTAGGCAGACCTTGTTTTGATAGATGCATAACTTGGACTTGTTTATGCATTGTATCCTGGCTGCAGGGATGTTGTGGAATTCTGCTGATAGTTTTGATCATGAAACTGGTAAAGATGATACCTTAAGCTCATCCCAAATGTAATGATGAGGGGTATCTGGATGGCTAGTCAAACAAATTGATGTTGTTCTGCCATGCGAAAGTTTGTCAGGATTTCTGTGCGGAGTGGGTGTCGGATACATTCTACATCCTTTAGGACCACACAACAAATTGATGTGATGCTAGGCTCTCAGATGTTGATTCAGAACTATTAGGCTAATCACGTCACTGCCAAATTTGTGCTATCTGACTCAAAATGGACAATTTTAAAAAGTGATATCAGTTCAAAATCCTCAGCACTTGTGTGTATTATTGATGATGCCACATCTTGAATTATCCTATCTTATAGCTCTCCCCATCTCCACAACACACGTTGTTTGATCTCAGTTTCCTGTGATGGTCTTTGGATGCACTGCACTGGCACACACTGTATTTCTACATGAGTTATTGTTAAGTGCTGTTTCTCTAGATGACATAGCTATTTCATTTAATCTTGAATAGCACAAGGGTTAGCCAGGTCTGGCTGGGCCTATCTTTGATGCTGCCAGTGGTTTCAGCATAAGACACAAGGCAACTTACTCTCAACATCTGTGTGATCAATCTCAAAATGCTTCTCCCCCTCCAGCATGCAGAAAGAGCTTGCTCTCTCTCTCTCCCTCTCTCTCTCTCTCTCTCTCCCTCTCCACTCCCTCTCTCCTCTCTCTCGATCTCTCTCTCTCTCTCTCCCCTCCCCCTCCCTCCATCGCCATATCTCTCTCTCTCTCTCCCTCTCTCTCCTCTCTCTCTCTCCCCTCTCCCTTCCTTCTCTCCCTCCATCTCTCTCTCTCTCTCTCTCTCCCTCCATCTCTCTCTCCCTCTCTTTTTTCATGACATCTTGATGCTTTGTTATAGAGTTTTTGAAGTGACATTGGTTGTACAGACGAGCATGTGTGGCTGTTCTTACCAACGAATGCTCATGTTGCACAAAATACATAAAGAAATAAAATTTGCATATTTGATTATGTCATCAGCCTACGTAAAACTGTGTTAATGTGTGATAACATCATTTTTCAGCATATTTCCTGGTCAGGGAGTTGAGTTTTTTGTATACTAGTTTTGGTTCATTTTACAGTATAAATAAAATGCCTTTTAGCCATTCCTGATTGATCTACCCATCTTTGAACGGACTGTGTAAAAGTTATTGAAGGGTTAATTTTAGAAAGAATTGTACACTTGTGTGGAGGATGGCATCTAGGAATAGTAGTGTGTGTATGCCCTGGCTGCTGAATCAATATGTCAGATTTTTTAAGACATATTTATTTAGATAAATTAACCTAGTACGTCCTTTCAGCCAACCACAGACAGGTAATATTCATTTAGAAAAGTGTTTAAAAAAAATGGTTTGCTTATAATGAATGACAGCGTAAACCTCAAGTAAGCCATTGAAAGGAGGAAATGTCAACTGACCAAGATTAAATGGCCCAGAATTGTGTGGCGATGGATAACAGACAAAACACCACCATCAATGACAACAAAAGATGTATAACCTTTAAACTTATCTAATTTAGAAAAATAAGGAGATGGAATTTAATATATTTTTTATGGTGGAAGAAAATAGGTGAATGACAAGAGTGTATTTGTTTATACAAAAGTGGATTACAACTTCACGTTTGACATTTACAGCGAGTTGGAGTTGAGCTGTAGATAACAGTTTATTGTTTTTTTATTTCCAACATGAGTGGAATTGCAAATCCCAAGTTGATATCCAAACAGGCCCTCTTATCTCGAAGCCCTTTTCTCTCTCATTATTTTCAAAATGGCGCTGTTTGTATACCAAAGTTCGCACCTTTGTGTATTAAAATCAGTGACATTATGAAACTGTCAGTTGTTGAGAGATATCCTTTGTGTGTTTACTTTTTCTTTTCTTTTTATCAGGAGCTGATCCTTTCACCTAAGAGTTGAAAATGACTGTAAACAGCAGGATAGTTACAGTTTACAGTGTTAGACTTGGTGTGTCCACTGCAGCGGTGGCTCTGTAACAGTGCACATGGCGCTGAGGGCGTGGGGATATAAATCCTGGTCTCCTCTGGTTCACATTTTAAGAGGATTAGGTTCCCCCCCCCTACTTTCACAGGGGGTCCCATTCCGGAATCTTCATTTGTGGGAAATTCCATAGCCATCTATACACCCAGTTGTCTGAAGCAGCTGGCATAGACTACTCCCCTCCTGTTCATGAATGGAACTATATTGATGCCATGTTGGAGGTGGAGGCTTCTGGCCATCTCCACAGCATTAAGGCAGGCTCCATGTCTCCACTGGGTTTAGTTGTATGGTTGCCTGATTATAGTTAATTAGCTTGCTAGCTCTCCTACTCCAAGTGTGCCCCTCCCTTAGGCTCTGCCAGGGTGTATTTAACTGGTATCTATTACAGATGGATATCCAGTTGTACATCTAATCAAAACAGAGCTATGGGGATTAGTTTGGATATCAAAGCTGTTGTATCAAGTAAACTGCTGACGTTTTTGAGGAGGGGGGAATGTTTTCCTACTTAAAGCTGTAACATCGGACTTGATAAATGACATCTTAACATGGAGAACCTTAAATAGAGGAATAATTTGGTAAAATGTACTTATCATTTCTTCTGTCTGCATTCACCCCCTAAAAACTCTCAATAGATGACCACTGTTTTTATGGTTAGGGGTTAGGGGTTTTACCTGCTTGGTTAAACTTGCCGTCTTTGCTGCTGAATATAATGTGCAGTGTCCGGCCCCCTCCCATAACCTGTCATCCGAGGGTCAGCACTTTCTGATTAATGCTAGTTACTGAGACTCAGCAGCGATGACAGGTAAGTTAACGACGCACTCTCCTCTCTGTTTATGATAGTAAGGATATCCACGGTAAGCGCACACTACTCTACACATCAGCAGCATTCAGATGACTACATTTGGAAATTTTCATTTTGTGAAATATGCAAGCTCCTTTAAGGCTAAACCCCTATTTTCATAAACCCTTTCGTTATAAAATCACTAAGTTAGAAGCAACAGAAAAGAAAACAAACAGAAATTATTGTAGTGCACAGAAACAGATTAAAGGCAAAACACATTAATTTTATTCAGGTAGAGTTGCCAAATTAAAGAGAGATTGGTTTTTTTTGTCACTAAGTTTATCAGGAATTGATTTTAAGTTTTCACTCTTCCACTCAGGGAGAACCATTATGCTGGGCTTCAAGTGCATTTCGGGCCCTGGAATTAGATATTAAAGCGCAGCATGTCAGTGCAGTTTTGTTAATTAATAAAGCAGTGGAGAAAAGTACAGTTGTATTCAGTAAGCAAATGTACAGATGGTCTCTTTAAAGACTCGGTAGGAAACATTTTGCTCAGGGTGCTTGTTTACGGTTATTTATGTATTTATTGTAAGTATGATACACGCTAATGTACCAGGAAACAACACTACGCTGTTTGGATGAAGTTTACGAAGATATATCTGCGTTCATCCTGTGTTTACGAGATGGTTTGGCATACTTAAAAAAATTGTAGATGGCAGAGTCTGCCACAAGAGATTCCTTCAATAAAAAGACTAAAAAAAAGAAAGTTTTTTTTTTTAAAGTTCCGTCAATAACTGGAAAGGATCTCCTAAAATGGTGTCTAGTGTATTTGTGTATTTCAAGCTGTAGTGAAATACAACTTTAATATTTCAAATAACTATACCACCTACAATCCTCTTTTCCTTTATGGTGCAATATCTATCTAGTGCTGTGTTAGCTTTTTGCCTCCCCCCATCAGCAACAACTTGGAATTAAATTTTGAGAAGATAAGTGTTTTTGGCACCAGCTAAGCAAACGAAGATAAGGAGAGAAGGTTAGTGAGCACCTGTGAGTAATACTTTATTATTCTTCCCAGGTCAGCTTGCTGTGAACACTGCCGGACCAGGTAGGATGAAAGTTCAGCAGTCATCCCACTAACTCTGTCATCTTGTACCCAATCTTTGTTTGCATCCTACAGCCTTTGCCAGCTAACTAAGAGGTGTATGTGAGAGGAGTTTTTCACTAAATTGGTGAGCTTGATGTGATCAGTGATGCAGTTGGCAAGGTGATTCATTATGGCATCCAAGGAGGCCATGCTGTTGGCAGACCGACCCTCAGGTTTGGTTTACTTTGGTGGAGGCACAATTGTTTACAGAATTATCACCCAAGAAGCCAATGCACCTCTGTTCCTTGACACCTTTTATTGCACATGAGGTACATTATCTGCATATTGAACTGCTGCTAATCAATTGCATCTAAACAAAATATTTCCAACAGCTTCTAACCAACAAGGTGTTGGGCAATTGGAAAGCATCCCAACTTATAGCCCATGAAACAGTTTTTCAGCAATTGCATACTGGAGGAGTTGTTGCTGAAGCATCTCTTTTTATCAGATACTCACAGTTAGTGTCCAGTTATTCTTATCATCAATTAGTAACAGCATCAAGATTCAAGTTAACTGAACTAGAAGACAAATTTTACGATGTTACAACCGTTCCCATAAACTCTGTAGTAGTAGCCACAACACCCTCATCTATGGTCCAGCAGTTAAGAGAGAGGGCACAACAAATTTCCCATCAGCATCATTGCTCCATTTATCTCTGTCATCAAAATTGCAGTTGCAACTGCTCGTAATCATGCATCCCACTCATCTGATGGGCAATGTTTTTATCACAGGTTTGGAAATAAAGCCCTTGCATGTGCATTTCTTCTTGGTTTTGACTGCCAAATGCGAGAGTGGCTGCCTGTTTCATATCATTGACAACAACAGTAAATAATAATTCTTAGTGGAACCAGAGCATTTCCACCAACAGTCCTGACTTGACTTACAAGTGGCCAACAGTTTCTCCATTGCAGCATTTGATAAAACGAATGCTGATGTTAGACATTGTTTTAAGAAAAACCACATCACTGGTACAGACTTTCTGTGATATTTTGCACTGCTGCTCAATGTAAGATGTATCAGATTACTTGATATGACTGCGGAGGACTTGAATGTCAGTGGAATAGCAGAAAACACAACATCCATGAAGTTCTAAATTTCAGATCAGGTTGTCACTGTCAGATTTTCTCAACATGACACATCCCACAAAACAGGATGGGAGACACTAGATTAGCGCAGCAAATTTATCAATCTGGGCAAATCCCAGTTTGACCACTATAACAGAAAGTGCGAGCCATTCAAGATGTCCTTCACCTTACAACTCTGTGCAAGTTTTGGGAATTTATTGGCCTGGTCAGTTCCTACTGATATTTGATTCAGCAGGGAGCCAACAGATTCTATCCACTAACAGATCTACTATGGAATGCTAGCAAGAAATCAGCATCTCAACACCATGAAAGCGGCTCTCGTGGGCACTGTACTCCTAATTCATCCCAAGCCAAATGCACATGTGTGTGTCCTGATAGATGCTTTTGATGTAGTTGTTGGAAGATTGCTATAGCAACACATCAACGATGACTGACAAAGTCTTGTTCTTTTCTAAAAACCTGAAACTTGCCAAGACCCTTTACAGTATGTTTGGTTATGATATTTTGGCAGCGTACCTTGTGATTTGACATTTTTTCCACTTGCTTGAGGGTCGCCACTTTCACATATATGCTCAATGAACCACTCATACACCTTTTCTTAACAATTGGGGATTGTTAATTAACCACATGAAATCCATTATTTAGATATTCCACATTCCACAACTGATAAGCAGCATGTAAAAGGAAAAAAAATAATATAGCTGCAGGTGCACTGTTGAGAATCTAGCTGAATGCAGTCAGTTTACTTCAGTCATTGATTTTCATCAAATGGCTGACATGCAGAGTGAATAGATGAATTGTGTGATACAACAACAAATGCCCATTTATTCTTAAACATTTCCATTTTGTGCATTGTTTGGCTCAATGTATTTGTTCTTGCACCTAGGTATCCAAGCAGTGTATTGATTTATCCATCTTAAAATCAATTTTAATGTATAACAATGGACTTGATTGTGCATTCGGTGTGATTATGTGAAGATACTTTATCACAATCATAACCCTTGTGACATTTGCAATTTCAAGATGCCTGCTTTGAAGGTATGCACACATATATATTTGGACCACTTCCACCTTTGAACAGCTATACTTTTATCCATTCGTTCATCATCAAATGTTTCATTTGCTAGCCAGAAGCTATTTTCATCATTGATATCTCTGCGGAAACTCTGTCTTGTGTCTTTGTCAGCAGATGGATCGCATCATCTGGTGCCCCTTCTACTCTCATGACTGATAGTGGACTTCAGTTTGAATCTGCACCTTTCAGTGCCCAGCTTTAATTTCTTGAAGCCAGTCGTCTTCACATAACAGTGTACCACTCATGAGAACAGACATGTTGAATGCGCTCATTGTCAACTTAAGTAATAACTCAAAGTACATGGGAAGACAGTCAAATGGATATAAGCATCTCTGATAGTATTGCTCTGAACTTGTACTGGAATAAGGGCAGATGCAGGACACAATGCTTTAGAATTTGTTTACAACACAATTTATATTAAGGAGATATTTTTTGTGAAGATTCCAGTACAACTATCTCAGGTCCAACAAGCTCTGTATGGCCATTGAAATCTACATCAAAGCCAGCATGTGAAAAACTCACATGTATAAAGTATGCAGGCCTCTTTAGCCATGATCTGATTACCCACAAAGTCAGCACTGACAGCCAAATTTACCCACACTGATTTTGTTTCTACAACGGCCCAAACCAACCTCTGCCATCAATGCAACACAGTCAGTGCCATCTGCAATGCAGATATCCACCTACTACAACATTAAAGGAGCTAGAATTTTTTATAGTCATTTAATAATAGTCAGATTAATTGAAAACATTACAGTGCAGTTTCATTCTCTCTCACTCGCTCTCTTTCTCTGTCTCTGTTCTTCTCTCTCGTGGTCTCCCCAATCTCTCTCTCTCTCCCTCTCTCTCTCTAGCTCTCTCTCTCTGTCTCATCTCTGTCTGTCTCCCCATCTCCTCGCTCCGCTCTGCCTGTCTCCCCATATCTCTCTTCTCTCTCTCGCTCTCTCTCCATCTCTCTCTCCCTCTCTCTCCCTCTCCCTTCTCTTCTCCATATCTCTCGCGCGCTCTCTCCCATCTCTCTCTCTCTCTCTCTCCTCTCTGTCTGTCTCCCCATATCTCTCTCTCTCTCCATCTCTCTCTCTCTCTGTCTGTCTCCCTGTCCTCCTCTCTGTCTGTCTCCCCATCTCTCTCTCTCTCTTTTAAAAAATACAAACATTTTTTAACCAACACGATGAACTTAATGGTGGTCTGATGGTTCCATAGTGGTCTGCTAGGTTGGTTTGGCATACCTACTTGGCAGTTTCTTCTTGCTCTTTTTCACCAGCAGGCCCTTGTGGGTTTTTTTGTTTTTTTCGTTTTTTTGACTGCACAATTGCTACACATCTGAAAATGAAGAGTTCTAGTAAGGGAGGCAGATAACAGGAAACTCAGCTGTTCTTTTCTATGGTATGACTCTGAGTCGCACACCTCCAGGCGACTGATAACGCACAAGAGTTAAATCTATAAAAAATAGTGAAACAAGTTTAATAAAAAAAAAGCCATTGCTAATTCTTAATATTTCTATCTTGGGCATTTTGGAAAAAAATAAATAAAAAACTTTCTGTTAAGATACATAAATAGACTAACTGGAGGCACCCGGCCCTGCATTGGAAAAAATGGCTTTAGGCCAACAAGTGTTAGTTTAAAACTTTGCCCAGTGACAAACAAGTACTTGGAAATATTGGGATGGCCATACTTTATTGCTGTAAAGGTGGAGATGCTTTAGATTAAGAATACCCAAAAGTTGGTGGCCTCGCCAAAACACAACATCAACATTTTGCACACACGCCGCTGCTGCTGCTGCTGTTGTTGTTGTTAGTTACCCAAGGCACCTAAGGATGACCCGCAGAAGCGCTAGACTGCGTTGTGGGAGGCGCACCAGCTCATTCATAGATTTGCCGAGTTGATGGTTGCTGCTGCTGCTGCTGCTGCTGCTGTTGTTAGTTACCCAAGGCACCTAAGGATGACCCGCAGAAGCGCTAGACTGCGTTGTGGAAGGCGCACCAGCTCATCCATAGATTTGCCAAGTTGATGGCTGCTGCTGCTTATGAAAGAATCTCTCTTCCACATCCCTTAGGTTCTCAGCAGCAGTAGTTTGAAAATGTCCACCCTCCCTAATTTAATCTCAATGGAGCTATGAGGCTTAGAATTAAATAACAGACAGTGTTATTGACTCTGACTTAGTGTATGGCCCCCTGTGTCTGCTGAACACCTACAGTTTCCATGTGAACGCATGATGCTGTGTAAACTACAAGCTCACCGCAGTCCATGTGATGGGGCTCTCTGTGGTTTGCCAACTGCGACAAAAACATGTCTTGCGCTGCTGCCTCCAACGAAAACCCAATTTTATAACCTCCATTCCAAAGTGGACTTTGGATCGGAGGAATTTTCCATTTCTGATCTGACTCCTTTTTCCCAACAAACTAAAAGAAAAAAATGGTAAGAAAACTTCACTTTCCTGTTGTTTTGGTTTTATATTTTTTATTTGAACAAATGTTTTGTTATCACTGTTTTATAAAAATGTAACGTTAACGTGCTAAGGTTGATTCATTCCTTGAAGGGAGGCTAAATTTGAGAAGCTAAGTTTGCTTTTCAGTATGGAAAACAAAACAGGGTGGGCGCTGTGAATGTCAGAAAATGTTTTTAGAGTTTCTGACGAGCATTGACGCCAGTTCAAACATGGCACACTGTTTTCATTCATTGGTCCCTGATACCTTAGATTGCAAGCACAGGTGAGTTATATTATTCATCATAGGTGACTTGTGCTCACGATTTGTCGGCAATGTTGTTAGATCTTTTACAATCCTGAAATTAGCTGTGTCATCTTGGCTGAGTCATGAAAAGAAATATATATATATATTTGCTTTCTAATGTAAAAAAGATAATTCATCAGATTTGTCAGCCATTGTGTATGGGTTTTTGTAAATACTGGCATGAAGAAATGAAATAGAGAGGAAATTTAACTGTGCAACAAATTTAAATTGTTTAGCCATAACAGTTTTTTATATTATCACCTTCATTTTAAAATTAAAGTAATAAGGTAACAACAAAATGTCATACTAAATGCACCCACAGGAAATTATGGTCTTTGTTTTCATAAATCGACCCCCATCACACATTTGGACATTTTTAACCAAGATTTTCACCTGCCTCAAGTTAAAAATTTTAATTTTAAACCATCTTATTGGTCCTGATTTAACGCTGTTGGCCAGTCAGCATCCGAAATCAAAGCTTCCTGACAAGATGTTTGTCGGGTTACATGGTACGATCTGCGACTTGCTTTTTTGGCCGTTTTCTTCAGTTGAGGTGGCTCAAGATTCACTCATTGCTTGAAATATTTGCTGGGCAGTTTATTATTATAATTTTCATTATTTGTCTTACTATTTAGTAGGGTGTGTACCCGCTGGCAGCACAAGAGTAGCTCTGATCAGGGCTCATATTTCTGTCATTCCCGTCAGCCAGCCAATAAAAACCAGTTTCCGCTTTTCCCTCTTCCGGTGACTGGAGTCTTTCCCCAACTCGGGTTCTCTGGTAGCACATGCCTTTGTGTAATTTTGCGCACTATTTCATTTATCTACACTGATGCTGTTCTTAATATGTAATTGTTTACACTTTAAAAGTATTCACTTGGCAGGAGAGGACAGACAGAAGGTAGCTATTTTGGAAATGAGTCCTTGTTCCCCCTCTACCAGTTCTACGGGGCTGCTAAAACAGATTAGCAAGATGTATGAACGATTATATGAATGTGCTTTAGCAATTAACATTCTTTGGTGTAGCACTGACAACAGAGTTTCCAGGTAACGACGTTTATGCAGAATATATTGCCAATGAAATAATGTAATAATCATCGTCATTTCTTAGAACCAGATATTAAATGAAACATATCAGAGGATATCAGCACTGATTTAGAGAACATGGTGATTAGAATTAAATTAGAGTATAGTACATGGAATCTGAAGCGCAAGTTTCTCTCCCTGGATAACTAAGGAAGCCTTCCCCCACAGTTCATCAGATATTTGCGTCAGAAACGCGAGTATGTTGCTTTCTTTAGTGGCCATCTTTTGCCTGAGCCCTCTCTGATCTAAGTAGCATGTAGGCTTTCATAGCATAACATTGGCAGGGTCATCTAGCCGAAGATGGACTTGATTCATTGTCTGTACATCTCACTTAAAGTAAAACTTCTCATGCAAACAAATTTGGAAAGATACCACCATCCAATCTGAAAAATGTCCAGGGTACAATATATGAATAAAAGGAGACGTGTAGTCTTGTGAGTCCACGGATTTTAAATATACAGCCATGGCCAAAAGTGTTGCATTACCCTGGAAATAACAAAAAAAAAGCTATGTTCATTTGGTTGACATTAAACTCATGACTACTTCTAAACATCTTTGGAATGCTTCTAAATACTTGTTGTTATGATTTAAGAAGCCTTTTGGAAACCATCTATTTGTAGGCTAGGTCTCAAATTGTCACATTAGATTCATATTAAGACTTTGGCTTGTGTATGGGAAGAACGTGGACATCAAAGTATGTGTTTATAAGAAAAAAATCCCATCTCATTAATTTTGGTGTATATAGGGCTAGTTTTATAAATAGTCAATTGTATAGGAATAACATTAATAAAAGGTTTATTTTGATACAGAAATATGATTTTTACTATTTTTAATTTTACTTTTTCTGATTGTTATGTATTTAGATTTGTAATTGACTTGGACATAGCTGCAGTTTAGAGAAGATTTTGTTGTGAAACTTTTGGCAGCATTAATGAAAATGTTTTTAACTGTCTCCCAGATAAAAGGCTCATTTCCAGGACCAATATTAAGGCTTGGAATAAATTCCCTTAGGAGAAGACTAATTGGAAGAGAGCCTCTAAAACAACTGAAAAAGATGGCAGGTTCTTCTCAATCACAAACATACCAAAGAAAGCAGGACTTATTCCATAAGTGAAAGACAAACATTCCTTAGATAATCAACCTATGTGTGTGTGTGTGTATATATATCATGTATAACTTCTGTTATCATAACAATATTTAAAGTTAACTTCTCAAAAACGCTCAGTTGTCAGTTTAAAGAGTTTTTTTGAATTCTGGAGATCCAACAACTGTAGGATTTAATTAGTTGTGTTTGATGGTGTAAGTCTAATTCCTTAACATTATTTGATCCTTGAAG
Organism: Nautilus pompilius; assembly: GCA_018389105.1. Lineage (NCBI taxonomy): Eukaryota > Metazoa > Mollusca > Cephalopoda > Nautilida > Nautilidae > Nautilus > Nautilus pompilius. The sequence goes on along the minus strand of JACATO010001483.1, from coordinate 301,469 downwards.
GTCAGAAACACAGCCTGATATGAGTAGGAGAGTGCATGACAGTTTTTTTAAAAATTTTATTTTGAAAATTATTTGAGGATTAATGTAGCAGCAATTTTCTTTAGTAGAAAAATAAAGAATTTTTGACTTTCTGTGGAGGGGAGGTGATAACTGGAGTTAAATACTCAATTGTCTTTATAAGATTAGAATCGGGCTTAAAGTAATGTATTTTTGCTTTCTCACAATCATTTGACGGTGTGGTGTGTGTGTGTGTGTGTGTGTGTGTGTGTGTGCAGTTCCCGCCTTGCGGCTGCCCGTGCAATCAGTGCTTGTGTTTTATAATAAGAGGAATTTACTTTGGCAGGAAAAAGTTAGAGAAATATCTTTGATTGTTGTGCCCCCTGTCATAACTTTGATTATAGTGTGAGAAATTAAACTAGTGCGTACAGTATGATTTACTATTTAGAAAGATCAATGTAAAGATGAAGCCTGAGAGCCTTAGAAGCTGCTTTTCTTGTAACCATTTTATTCTCCTATAATAATTTGCTGAGTGTGGTAGCTTGTGAAATAGATTATAAATTTTGCTTGTTTAACCCTTTAGCTTTTGAAACTAAAGGGTAGGGGAGACAACATTAAAAAAATTAAATAAAGAATGATCACTTATTAACTTTAGTTTAACAGAAAAAATAATTGCTAAATTTCTAGGTTTTATATAAGAAGTTAATGATTTAATTAAAACCAATGTTCCTTCTTGAAAGGGGTATATTATTAATTTTTTAAAGCAGAGAATTTGGTAGGTTATCCTTCATCCCTCGGCTTGTCACAGACTGGTGTGTATCAGCAGCCTGTCAGTACCATTAGAGATTGAACCACAGCTGACCAGTACCTTGGGGCTATTATTTGTGTGTTTGTGATAAATCTTCTGCTGGACAAACTGGAGACATGGACAGCTGGCTAATAATGGCTGTGGATGTTGTGGGGGTGTTTGTTGGAATTGGCAGGCTTTTCTCTGCCATTATTTTAAGATATTTCCTTTGCTAAGAGGCATTTTATCTACTCAGATTCAAGTAGCCAGGTATGGGTTTCTTCTTCTAACCTTTCTTATAAAATTCAACCCCCTCTTTCTAATTTTTTTTGAAATAAACTTAGTGGTAAAGATTTACATTTATGTGTTTATCCCATTTCTGACCTTGAAAAATAAATTGGTTCATAAGTGGGGTGAGTATTCTCTATTATAATTCCTTGAAAACAGTCATTTTAGTTATCATTTAATGATGGACAGTTGTAGTATGCATCAATTTCGGCTGTAAAACCTGTTTAAAAGAACTGTGAAATTCAGTTTGTAGAAAAGAACTTTTGAGAACTGTTGTAGCATGTGACGGGTCTGAGTCTATCACTGGTCTGTCTGCTCGCTTGCCGAATTTTTCTTTTGTAAAGAACAGATTAAACAGTCAAATATTATACAAATTGTGACAAGTAATTAAAATTTGAATTTAATGTCAAAAGAGAGGTTCTTTGACAAAAGCTCTATGGAATGTGTTTCTTAATTGAATGCAATTTTTGATGACCCTTACAAATGTTATTTAATCAATAATTAAATATTATTACAGAACAATCAACTGAATTAGTTGTTGAATACAACGACAACATGGTAATTGAATCTATCAAAAATAATTGATAATTAATGACAAGTCTTGATGTATTCAACACTCATGATGATTCCAGCCACTCAGTATTCGAGTAGAATGAGCAACTAAATTTAATGACACAAATATTATTATAATACTATTTAATGACTCTGAGAATTAATGTTTAAAACAGAAGATAAATAATCAATAATCTACTTTGATGCAAATGAGAAATAAAATTTTCAAAAACCAATTTGCTAAAATGAAAATTAGAGGAATTTCTTAAAGAAGTTTTCCGTTTGTGCCAAGCCCGTCAGGGAAGGGTTGGCAATGCCTTCCAGCTAACAACTGTGGCACTTCGCTTCCTCCAGCAGGGAGGTTTTCCTCGCAGACGTTGAGATAAAGTATGACAATGATATCATCGCTTGGATTTTTTTTGGTTTCTTTTTAAAGAAGCTGTACCAATGAAAGAAAGAAAAATGTCGGAATTATTGATTTGTGAGTTTTGCCTGCTATACCCTTTTATTAAAAGAACGTGACACAGTTAACTGTCCTTTAGATGTGTAAGTGATTTGCCAATTGAGAATTTATTTAAATTTTTTTAAAGCCCTAAGGTTACTCCAAATTACCTGCTTGGGTGAGAAGATCAAGGGGGCAGCTCTATTTGTTTATGCCAAAAATCCACATGTACATCTAAACAGGCCAAATCTGGCCAGACAACTTTTTCTGTACTAGGCATTGGACTAGGTTCCAGGCTGCCTGAACACGTGGAGAGACAAAGATGGCATAGCCACATCATCTATTTTATCTTTTATTCTGATCCATAGTATTTTCTCTTCTTTCTAAATAAATCACACATGACAGTGTGTCTGCTTACCAGTATGTGAGATATAGCACTTGGTAGTTCTGCCCAAATATTTGTCTGGTTGGCAGTATAGCATAGCCTTATTTATTTAATAAGGTCGTCTTCAATGATGAAGGCTCTCTGTTTCTTAAACAAATAACTCTATCAAATGGCTCTGACTGGTCTAGTGCCAGGAAGGCCATGGTGGAGTTATTTGAGTTTACTTTGTGCAGAATTTCTCTGATCAGTCGAAGGAAGTCCTGTAAGGACTAAGAACTATCCTTGAACTAAACAGATCTGCTCCTAATTTATTCCAATGATTATCTTCATTAATATTTTCAGTAGGGCTCTAGTTGTTATTTTATAATCATGGTTTAGCAAGTTAATTTATCTCCAATAATCTAGGCATTCCTTTGCACTCTTCTTATAAAGCAGGATGATCATCTCTCTGCATTGGGTAAGAAAGAAGTTCTGTGTTTTGAATGTATAATTATCTGTTACTTCCTGGTCTTCTGCTGGCAATCATCCAAATTATATATAGAATTCTGGCATAAAGTTGTCGCTTATTTGGGTTGTATCAGTATTTCTTTTTCTGATGGAACTTTCTAGTTATTGGATGGTCTTTGCAAAACTCATCTTCTATGCTATCTAGCTTGCTTTCTTAGCTCTATATTAACTAATGCTGAGCAATTGGGCTTATCTCTTTGCAAATGAATAGTTATTTTTATAATACTGTATTTATGTGATGGTCTCACCGCTTTTCTCTAGTCCGCAAAAAGCTTTGCTGTATCTCCTATCTTCTACTCTCTGTGTCGTGGCCTTAATTCCAGCTGCTCCTGCCTTTTTTTACTCTGTATCTTTCTAGTTCTGTTTTAATGGCATTGATCCTCTCCACATCGCGGGCACCTTACGATATATTATTGATTTCTGCTTTTAAATTAAAGATTAAGAAGTGCTGTCGAGCGTGTTTAAATGCATTTTGCGCGCAGCAGTGCTCTATGCTGCTCTTTGTGCCTCCCCTAACCTAACTTGGGTGTCATCATGCCAGGGAACAACTTTGTGAGTTACATCCTGGAGGAATTAGGTAGGTTTATTACTGAGGTACTACACCTTGTCTGTACTTATAGCTACACTGCACCTATTCGAATGGGTGTATAATTTAACTTCAGGCTATTTAGTTCTAAAAGCATTTGTGAGGTCAATAATTCCTGCTTTGTTCGGTGTTTGATTTAGTTCTTACAAGCAGCAGGAGACACCTGTTATCTGTTAATCCAAATCTCTAAAGAAATAGCGAAAATTGGATTTACATAGGGTTTCTTGTAAAATTAGGGAAGATACAATTAAATCCATCCATTAGGCAATTCTGTGAGTCCGTATCTATGCACTATATTTACGGTTTAAAATAATTTTGTTTTTCTGTTATTTTCAGGTTAGGACATAAATCTGCCTTTTCCTTGGTAGGGGACCTTTCTTTTCAAGACTTTACTCCTGAGATTGAAATATCTGACAAGGATGCTGCTGCTGCTGCTATTCTTTTGTCTGATCCTTTTTTGTCCTTTCTCAGGCTTTCTTGTCCAACAGCCTGCCATTTCCAGCTTTTTTCCTTTAGCATCTACAGCTCTCAGTTTGGAAAGTTTGGTCAGTACTTTGACTTTTCCTGGTTTCTTCCCTTTTGACTTCCACTACTGAACAGGAGTCACCTTACACTGTACCTTGAAGGTTTCTCGGGAGATGCTTGGTAATGGTCATTTTCCCTGTCTGGAAAGAAAAGGAACGCTGGGCTTATAATTTCCCTGCAGCACATTGACGAGCCTGGCCTGTGTGCTTTTATCTAGGGAAATAGGTTTTGGCCACAAAGATTGTAGCTCACTCAGTTTATTTCTGGGTAAACCCTAGATAGCTGAGCAGTTCTTGCAGATGATATCAATTACCACCTCATGTTTCCAACTGTACAGCATTAACTCAGCTTGTATGCCAAGTAAACATCAACACTTGTCTAGCCATGGCAGGGCTGGCAGCCGTTGCAGTGCTGTACAATAGTAAGAACACCTCATTTTTGCTTGAACCACTTGGAATTCTAAGTTCCAAATGTTCACTGGCTCCCTGACTGACATTGGGGTTGCTTTGGTTTAGGAACATGTTCTGTAAAATTCACCATTGCATTTTTGGCAGAGGAACCTAGCAAAACCAAACTTTTATTAAAACTGACCAGATCACTAGTTTCTGTCACTTTCTAAATTGCTTTGGCTGACATTTTTATAGCCATAACTGCTGCTGCCTCCTCTTGTGAATGCATCATAATGGTAAACTGCTTGCTTGCCATCAAGTTAGGGAGAGAGCTACAACAAGACTGTGCCTACAATGCATCATTCAATTTGGCCCCTTATATTCAGCTTCCTGTATTGTAAATGCAGGAATCTTTCTGTTAGAGCTATTTTCTATAATCTTGATCAAGTGCTAGTTTTGTCCATTAGAAGGCCCTCGTACAGACCCCCCCAGTGTGTGGACGGATCTAACAGCTTAGAGTGTGATTCCACAGCCACGACTATCAAAAGATAACCTCATTTGGTGCTTTGCACTACAATTTAATGACTCAATAAGGTTTGATTTGACCAGTGATTTTCCATGTTGCCATCCACAAATAACATTAAACCCAACAGATCACGGTTTGATCTTTTTTCTTTTTTTTTAAATTTTAAAATTTTTTGTGGTGTTATGCTTGTGTGTGTAAGTGTAAAGTTTGTGTATATGTGTTTACCTCCGAAGAGAGAGGAGTGGGAGAGGCCGAAACCTCTAGTGGAGCAAGCTCCTGGTGAAGGCCAAAATGGCCGGGTGGAGGTGCCGCAAGCGACCAAGGTTAGGGACGCCAAAGCGTCCAATGTTGAAGGAAGCAAAACGCTTCAAAGGTGGAGTGAACTCCGTTTAGAGGGATCACTTCCCCAGCCAAAAACCTCTTAGGTAAAAAGGCCTCAGCAGGTCAGGTCCGAAAATCAGTCCTGAGGTGCCTAACCTTCCCAGCCAGAGAAGAAGGCCAAGGAGATTAATCTAGAAAATACATACATATATATATATATATCAACACATGCCATTTTTTTTTTTAAACATGTTTCTACTGGAATTTGTTTAAATATTTCCTTGATTAAATTTGTGTTACATGAAGACGACTTGTGTTGAACATTTGACAAACAAAATGCAAACAATTTTGAACACTTCCCTTTACCTCCCCCTAACTTTTGGAATCCACTGTATATTTTTTTCTAATTATTTTTTATTGATCCACAGTCATAATGCCCCCTCCCCCCTTAGGCCTGGTTAAGTTATACCTTCGGTCCCTGAAAGCTCATCTGATACAAATGTTTCCAGATACACTGTCTACAAAAAGTTTGTGCAATGATGATTAATTGGAGTTTGATGCTACTGAGCTGGAATCATTCTGATAGAAGTGGGCGATTTTACATTATAAATAGAAATAAACTTGGAGCTTGAAATAAGGGATGGTAGTTTGAGGATAATGTTAACAATGATGCTTATTGACTGGCATGGTTGATGCAGCCACAGTATCATAGACACCTCTTAAATGAGTATTTACTTTATGCCCTGCCACACACTTTGGTTGCGGTCTTATAAACAATTGGATGTTTCTTTATAGTAGAACAGCCTTTATGGTATGAGGCTGTTTACTTTAGCACTCACTAACCCAGGCTTGCTTAATATCTCAGAACAGGCCGGCCCACATGCGGTAAAGCTGTGAATATTTATGGAATAAAGATTTGGCTTATGAAACTTGTATCTTATAAATTCATTCTTGTTTTATTAAAGGTTTTATGCTAAAAAGACTGCTGAGAAAACTATTGTTAATTGTTTTGGAGGAGGGTGCCTGGAGCTTAGCAAATGAGATGTAAAGTAAGGATGCTAATCTAATGATAAGTTTTCTTTTATCTCTTATTTGAGTTTAACTTTCCAGAAGATCCCTTCAATCTCCCCATTCTCACTTTTCTTAGAAAGAAAATATAAGACACATTTTAACTTTGAGTTTGACTTGCATGTGGTAAGAATAAAATGAAACTGAAGTCTAAAACAATTTGCCTTTTTATATCATTGGTTCACAGAAGTTGTGCCTGCCACAGGTAACAAACAAAGCCGCGTAACTTTGGGAAATTAAAGTTTCAAGAACCATTGATAATTCATGTGATGTTATAACTTTCAGTGTCAAAAATGGTTGCTGTTAGGTGGCACTTGTTGTTACACGTGCCTGCAATTCAAGTATCAACCAGCTATGTGCAAAGTGAAGGGAGATACTGTGCTTTGATACAGACTGAGTTAGTGAACTGATAGCTGTTGTGATGCAGACAACAAAAATGTAAAGCATGAAAGATGGCTGCAAATTATTGCTGAAGGAGACGCATAATTTTTCTTTATTTTATCAGCCATGAATTAGTAAGTTGATAGTACAGACAGCATACCAACAAATTGTTTCATATTGCTTTTTCACTTGCTTGTAATAGTATATAATAAAATGGTTAAGACAGTGATGCTCCTTCAGCATAGCTTCATACTGGGAGAAAGGTGTGCGACTTTGATTAGTAACAGCACGCCAGTCAGCCATGTTGCTGATTAGGTTTGCTTGAAGATAATCACATGACCATCCCCTGCCCCCTTCTGTTTTTTGATAATTAATGTCCAGACTGTTTGAATAAATGGCTATGGGAGGGAAATGTGCTGAATGCAATAAAAAGAAAAGAAATAGCATCTGAGTCATAGTAGAAAGGATGAAACTATTCTAGTCAGAGGTGGGCAGCAGTTAATACGTTATGTATGGCATGAAGTGCTTATTGTAGATAGAGTACTTCACTAAAGGGATGTAACTCTCTGCTAAGAATTTTAAACAAGTTTTATTATTTTTTGTTAATTTTTAAATCTTTAAGATAAAATTTCATGATAATGTTTTTCAAATAAAGGTCTTATGTTCTTGAGGTGTGGTGCCATAGGAGTTTATAAAATTGATTTCTGGTAAGTTAAATTTGTTATCTATTAGGTTGTTACAGAAGTTATGTCGGTTTTTTTACTGCATCAATGAGACTTCACATCGTTGCTGAACGTGAAGTTTATTAATCATAGTAAGCTCCATTACAATCAATCACTGCTAACAACGAGTCACGAGCGCATTTATACCATTTTGACAAAAATCTGTATTTCTGGAGTCGATGAACTGTGGGAAGGCAGTTTCAATTGCTGCTTGATTGGAGAAGGATTTCATATGAAGGAAGCTGTCGAGGTGTTTGAAAAGGTGGTAGTCTGTGGGAGAAAGGTCTGGTGAATAGGCTGGGTGATGGAGAACTTCGTACCCCAACGTGATCAGTTTCTGAAGAGGTCACCTTTTCAACATGAGGACGATCATTGTCATGGAGTGGGATTGGGCCTCTTTGATTCACCAATGCCAGCTGTCGTTGGGAGAGTTTCTCATGAACAATGTTTAATTCATGACAGTACCTTTCAGCTGTGATGGTTTTGCCAGGTTTTGTTTCTTATGACAAGCGAAGAGCAGATCTTCAATTGATGATTTTGTTGTTCATTCTACTCATGAGGCACCCACCTGTCAAGGTTTTTCACCTGGACAATTGCATCAAATTGCCGGGAAACAGTTGTAGTGCTTACGTCAAGCTCTCTAGCAATTTCTCTCTGTTTTTCTTGGATCGGCTTCAACTGAGGCTTTCAGACGGTCGTCATCACAGCTGGAAGGACGTCCGCTACAATCCTTATCTTCGAGGCTCACATCTCGCGATCGAGACTTTGCAAACCATCGTCGTACTGTGAGCTCACTTGCTGTGTCCCCGTCCCATGCCTGCTTAACCTCACGAGTCACCTCTCTCGCTTTGTGGCCTGGTTAGAACTCGTGAAGCAAAATGGCAGGGAAAACTTTTATATCCACGCTTCACTCTCAGCCCTGAAACAGATATCCATTTATGATTTTTGAGAAGGTAGGTTTTGGATAATGTATGCCAAAGCACAAGCTACAAAACGATACATAACTTATCTACATACACCTTCACAAGCAGGCAACAAATGAACCCCAAATTGACATAATATAAAAACTCACAGAATGCTTGTAATGACCTGATATATACAAGATTTTGTGTGCAGTGATTAGTCTACTGGAATCATAAGGTCAAGAGCTCAATTCAATCTTCGTGACTCACTCAGCTTAGTGTACCTTCCTGGTTTGGCTGATGCTCACTCTCTTCACCAGACGGCCATGTGGGTCTACTCCTATATCTAGAAGTGAAGAGTTCTAGTAGGATTCTTGCTAGGTTTGTTCTTTGGTTTACATCCAGCGTGGAAAGATTATTGGAGTGCACCAAACATGAATACTTTCTCTCTAGTCAGTCTTGGATTATGGATGATGGCCCAGGACTGTTATCTCTCAATGCGAAGGTGACACATGATGGTGATGAATAAATTAAATTGCATAATAGTGGAGGAAAAAAAAGTATGTAAGTTAAGAGGGGCAGGCAGCTAATCAGTGAATGTGTGCTCTGGCTGTCTCTCCCCCCCCCTATCTCCAGGTTTTGGTGCACAATCTTGTTCTTTTTTTGCAGTGGATGTGTCAAATTGTGGATTGTTGAATTGGCTGTACAGTTGGCCATAGCACACAAGGGCCAACAGGCCTCAAATTTGAGATATTCTTGCTTTAGTGCTGGAAAGCAGCAGTTTTTTTTTCCTTTTTTGTACTTATAAGACAAAAGCAATGTGATAGTATACATTTTGAAGCCACTGGGGTCTTTAGGAATGTTAAAAAAATTGGCACTTCTTGACCTGCCCTGTATAAATATTTTAGACTCTCTTTGGAGTATGCAGTTTGGGAAATCTAAAAATGAATGATCCTAGTATTGACTTTCTGCCTTCTTTCTCCCTTTAATAGTCCACTTACCAAGGGGAGGGTTGGGCACCACCTGGCCCATCACCTGATATTGTAAAATAGCCGCTAGTTATGTAAACTAAGCCCTCTGCCTTATGCAACATCTCTGACATTAGGAGACCTTTGTTCAGGTTCATTTACATTAGGATAACCTGTATTTTGATAGTGGTTGAAAGACTTGGGTCATTGGAAATGTATGTGATCTCAGTTCTGAGAAAAAGGTTAAAGTTTTGGATGTCCTATTTTGTAATTTAGTTTTGCTCTTTATGTCCCAGCTTTTCTTCCAAGATAACCTTGTTTTTCGGTGCGACGTCCTCGTGCTTACATTCTGCGACCGAGCTCTCAGTTATCACGAGGGTGTTGCAGATAATGTAGAATCTGCTGTTTTATTATTAATTAATCTATTTAAAGTTATTACTATTAATTTTAATGTTTGTTTTTTTTTTATTTTCTTTTTTAACACTGAAAAACAAAACACCAGAGAGAATTCTCTGTTGATTATGTATTAGAATCAGTGACAGTAGCAGCGGTATGGTTAACGACGGTGAGCACCATGACTTGCTGAACTGACAGGTATCCAAACAGACAGCAGTAAACTGTCTTTAGTTCCTATACTCAGGTGTGGCATTTTAACCCTTTGTCTCTACTCTGACAGAGGCTTTAAGCTAAATGAAGTAGTCTTCTGTGTCTTGCACGGGCTTCTATAATTCATTAGTTGTAGGTGTGCGCAGGTCAGGGAGGGAGGAAGGGACGGGAAGTTCTCTGACTTGTATACATTACCCTCCATTTATCTAAAGTATTTAAAAACATGCTGATTGTAGCAGATTGTACAGCTGTGCCAGGCAATAAGCCATTTGTTGGTTCCCTTATTTTTCCTTTGTCTTTGTCTATATGGTATCATATTGCGTACAATATTAAGTCCATCACATTCTCGGAGTCTGTTTAGTTTTTGGCTAACCCCAGTTCCTAACACCATTGGATATAATTACAAATCAGCTAAGCTCTGACATCATCACATAGAAAATATATATATTTTTAACATACTTGTTAATGGGTGGAAACAATTTACTGCCAAGCTTAGTTAAAAGTGCTAATGTTTAAGGTTCACATTAATGGCCATTTATCTTTCCTGGAGGAGTCATGCTGACTTCCTGTCTCCTGGTAATTTAAAACAAACTTTATGTGGCAAATACTTTTCCACTGAGATGTTGCTTTGTGTTGTTGTCGTGTTGCATTATAAAGAACATTTGCCTGTCAGATGTTAATTTTATAATTAAATTACACTATTAATCTGGGGAGGTGTTCTGTAGGTATTTCCAGATTCTTTTTTATAGCGTGTACCTCTAAACTGTGCAGAAGTAGTGCCCAAGGTGATTTGTTGCCCTGAATGTATTCTAATGAGGGAAAGGAAGGAGGGATATACTTACGAATTAGCAGGCAACCAGTAAGTTCTGAAATACAGTTAACCCCAACTTTTTTTGTAACAAAAAGCAGTTTTCCAAAGTTTTCTCTTTGATAAGATCATTTGGGTCCTCATAATAGTATTGAACCTAAACCCCAGGTGTGTTCTGCTGACCTCTCTAACAAACCACCTCCTATTAGCAAACCTTTGTTCGGTTTAATGTCTGCCAACAAACTATCAAATCTATGTCAGTGACTTTCATTCAATTTATACAAAATGTCCTTGGTTATCGTGTCATCGGATTTGAGTCTGAACTTTGACTGTGGCTCACTCGTTGAGTGTTTGAAAAGTTTAAAGCTGTAGAGGATTTTCAAATAAACAGTTTGTAAGTCTTTAGTATCCCAAATTTCTAATATTGTTTTTCAGTCTGAATGCAACACGACACCTGTATATTAAAAAATACCTTTAAAAATTATCTTTGCTTTGTATCATTTTTATTGTAAATGAAATTCCATAGACATTACATTATTATTAAATATCTTAAATTTGAAGAACGCCATAACATGGATGGGAATAGCTTATCCAGCTTTTTAATATTTTGTCTATTTTTTAATGAAAATAAGCAGAGGTAAAAAGAATTTCTATTGTTTTCATGTTTTAATTAATGTCTTGCATCTCCTTGTCTCCAGATGACGAGGTGTGGAATTTTATGGTGATAGGTGTTTAATTCAGGGTATCAGTACTAATTCACTCTGCTTACATTTCTGCTGTTCTTTGTCAGCCTCATTTATCAGAGTTTTTGATTCTCTAAGCTTCAGCTCTAGAGGCAGCACAGTTTCTTCAGATAGCTACTCTTATTTATCATTTGTTCGTTTTTGCACCGTGCAGTACTTTAGAACAATTCTGAAGCAAACCTCGCCATCTTAAGCCATAGTTGTTGCTGGACCTGTAAACCTGCAAGGTTATTTCTTATTCGTACTTTGTTTCGCTGCGCACTGCATCTTTATGTTTGTCTGTAAACTTCTGTTACACTATGGACTTCTGCCATCCGATATCCATCGCAGGAAATTGCTAAAAAAAAGAAGAAGAAGAAGAAGAGAGGCTTTAACAGTAATCTCATAATGTACCCAGACTACAAAATAAGGTAGAACAGATTAACAGCTTTAGTCAGCGATGAACATTGATGGGCATTTCTTTACTGTTGGCGGCTTGTAGATCAGCCATAATAGCTTCCTTTCATCTTGTGTAGGCTAAAGCGAGTACAAAAAACAGAGTGACTCAGCAATCTGTTTACTTGTCAACCCCATTAGAAAAGTGATGTTTGCCTATTCATTAACTACTACGCTCTATTTTAGATATTGCTTAGAGGAAAAGTATACAGGGTATTTCCAGGCTGTTTGTGAACTAGAGTAGCTGAGACTACCCTTGGTTACATACTTTTATTGGTTATTTCACAAGGTTAATTCCACAGGCTATGAGACAGCGACTGTTTGGGAATATTCTTGAACCATTTAGGATGGTCCGTGAAATACATTTTTTGTTGTTTTTTTTTAATGTGTTGGGTTAAATGCTAAATCATACCAAGTTGCAAAGCCTTGTCGTTTTAGGTCCCTGTGCGCAGATGCTTAATTAGACCCATGTTATGTTGAAGTTGGCGGTGTACAGAATTTGTATCTGGATTTTATCCACCGATAACATAAGCGAAGACTTTGGTTGCTTCGTTAGCATACAGCTACTTTTATGGTGACATGTTTAAAGTCTTGGGAAGAATTTTTAGTAAACCTTGATGCTGGTGCACATCACCCATCACCTAAGTGTAAGACTTGAGAATATTTTCAGGCAGATAAGTACTTCTTTTAACAGCTGTGTAGTTTCTGCATTGAATCCTTCATGAATCCAGTTAGTAAAAGCAAAAAGCACTAATGGAGTTATTGGAAAAAGGAGCATTATATATATATATTCTTAACCGTTTCTGTGTGTATATCTATATCTACAAGGGATATAAAGTATTCTTTATTTGATGCTTACCGCCACACATCAGAACCAAAATGGCTGATACGGATAACTTCTTGTCCTCTAATACATATATTTTTCTCCCTTGTAATAATGCTGTTTAGGGAGAAGTTTACAAGAGTTCATCAAGTGTCAACCATTGTTTTTCTGTGATCTTCAGCAGAGTCCCAGTATGAAAAGATGGAGCAAGAAGGGGCCAGGACGGAATAGATTCTGTTAGATTTTTGTTCGTGTTTGCAATGATTTTGGTCGTATTAAACCAGTAGTTAGATTTAATCAGTGGGCTGATAAATGCGGAATTCCGCTACCCGATGAGGGAGGGACCACGTTTATGTAGTCTTTACATGACGTGAAATGAAAGACGACAAATGGTGTCTCAGTTCCAGGTGCTGGAGAGGAAGTAAAAATGGAGTCGTGTGTGGTGAGGCACCAGTTAATACTTTGTTTAACCCATTTGCTGTAGAAACGGTCAGCCGCTTTTCATACTTTTACCTAGTTTCATTTATTTGATCTTTACTCGAGTCATGTGCCTTTTGGTCCAAATCAGTTCCTCATCGATTACATTCATCAGTGAAAGAGAGAGAGGCAAGGGAAGTGCTTCACTGACTGGATTTACTGACCACCAGTAGCAAAATATTGTATGGAGCTCACAGATAGTCACGCCATCGAATGCAACTTTCTCACACTAGTTGGAGACACTGCTGGGAAGGAAGCAGATTGTCCACCTAAGTTCTGATTTGTTCAGTTCAAAGGAATGGAAAACAGATTTTCTTTTTTGTTTTAGGAGAGTCAGGGTAGATGATTTCAAGAATGCACCCAGGTAAATTATGCCATGGATCGACAGCAGCATGGAAGTTCAGGAGCCACTCCCTATTCTAGGGTTTATCTGGTGGGACCCTTCCATCTAGTGCGCGCTATCAGTCGAAGTAAAAACAACAACAAAAAAAAATATCAAAGATGGAGTTGTAGGGATATGAATATACTCTCTAATGTTTCACAGAAATGAAGAAATGGAAGGAAAAAAAGAAGAAAAAATAATAAGAGTAGAGAAAAACGGGAGAATTTAGTCTGTTGACCCTTTTCTCTCCGCGATTATGTGAACATCTGTACACCAAGCCTTAATGTTTTCCACAGTCATTTGTTAATTTGTAATCTGTGGAATATGGCAAATGTTTCAATTACTGATGCTGGAAGCAGAAAGGTTCTTTTAAAAAATCTGTAGTGTGTATACCAGTACACATTTGTTACCTCTTAACAAGCAAAGTTACAAAAGCCTGACATGAACAGATTATTTAACCCTTTGAAGAGTATGTCTGTATATTTACGAAGAAAGTGTATAATCCTCATGGATATGTTTCCAGGATTTTGTGGACTACAACAGAGAGGAAATGATTTTGTGTGTATGAGAACTATCACCAACCGATGATAGATACACAAAATACATCTTTTTATAAAAAAAAAAAAAAAGAGATTGAGTGTGGAACAACAGTAAAATGTTTTTCGATAATCCCGTGGAACTTCCCTTCACCTCACACAGCTAACCCAGGCTCCATTTTCAGAAATGTTTCAGGTAACATATCGGAAATCAAGACATCTGATCACTGACAAATGATTGGCTTCGCTCTGACATCATCATCATCATCATCTGTAGAAATAATCAGATCTTAAAAATAGCACTAGATTATATTTGTAGCAGAAATTATTTGAACACAGAACCAAAATAACTGCAATCATTTCTACTGTAATAATTGGTTGCTAGGCAACCCCTCACCCTCATCTTTCCCACTGACCGACTTGAATTAGTAAACAAACAATCGTATTATTTTAGCTGCCTAGCTACATATTACTTATGCTTGTGGTGTGTGTGTGTATTATTTAATATTCCAATGCAGGACAATATGAAAACTTTATATTAGGGGGGGGAGGGTACCTCTTTCCCTGTCAAATCATAATGTTTGCACGTACTCTTCATTGTATACACATGTGTGTGTGAGAAAGAAGAGAGAGAGAGAGGGGGTGGATGTGTGTGTGTGTGAGAAAAGAGAGAGAGAGAGGGTGGATGTGTGAGAGAGAGAGAGAGAGAGAGGGTGGATGTGTGTGCATTATTTGCTTTCTTGTAGTTGACTGATATCATTTAATGAAGTCATGTCTCAGGCTGACCATGCCACTTTTAGTCCCATTCTTGCTGCCCCCCCCTGCCTCTTTCCTCTGGTGTAGTTGTCTTTTCTTCCCTTTAAACCCTGACTCATTTTTTCTTGTTTGTTTGTTTGTCTCCCTTCCCCCCCCAATCCAGAGTGGACTCACCCTGCTGGTAGGGGGTGGCTATTGGGCAGGCAGCTGTCAAAATACCCCATCCCCCTCCTGCCCAAATGGCTTAGATGCATCTGGCACCTGCTGGACATGGTGGTCAGCCTCGCCCCCCCCCCACCTTGGCCGGCTGCGCACTATTGTTTTTGTGGAGAGAGCTCGGTTAACCTTCAAAGAAAAGAAGTGAAAAAAAACAAAGGGGTTCTTCAGAAGTTGGGATTCTGCTAGGGCTGTTGTTGTGGTGATGAGATCATTGATCAAGCTATTAGTCTCTCGTAACTGACAGACAGAGAGACATCATGCATTTTTATAAACATTCCAGTCCCACCTCCATGAAGGCTGCCGTATATTTCTCCCATTCTCGCAGAATCCGCTGAGTCCAGATAACTCTCGTTCTCTCTGCACCGGAGAACTTTTATTGATTTTTAACCCTTTAGGGCCCAGGCATTGGTAGGTGACTCTTAATTTTTAAAACTTTCTGTCTCTCACAAAATAACCTCATCACCTGTCCCTTCTTTTGTGGCTACCCCTTCCTCTCTCTCTCTCATCTGCACTGTTTGAACAAAGAGTGTGGCTGTTAAGGGAGATTTACTTTGTCCTGTCTCTGTTCTTTTAGATGGCTTAACCCTTGAACTCTCGGCAAACTCAAACGAAAGCAGCTAACTTTCAAATTCCCTGAAACTTTCAATGTGCACTTTTTCATTTGCATGTTTTTGTTTTTGGTTGTTGTTGTCTTTTGCATCATGAAACAAGATGGAGTACGTTCAGTTATAATCCATGGTTGAGTGGTTAGCTTCTGGACTGCCGAGGTCAGAAGCTTCGAGCTTGATTACTGCAGGGAACAACACTTGCTTTGGCATACCTCACTGCCATGGTTTCTCACTCTTCATCATCAGCCATATGGGGTTTCCTTTCCTCCCACATCTAAAAATGAAGAATTCTAGTAGGGGATTTTCCTGCTAAAGCTGGAATTGCTGGCCTCTTCACCAGCCAACCAGCCATACGGGTTTCTTTCCACTTTAAACCAAATATTCCTCTCTTTTACTTATTAGTCGGCGGCCTGCCACACGGAGCCCATCAGCTCCTCAAAAGCTCTCTGCTTTCAGCTGTCGCGCTGTGAATTAGTCACGCCATGCTTTTCTCCCTAAGATTGTGTGGATGGTGGATTTTTAAATGGTTTTAAATAACCCCGGGTGGTCACCATCCTTTAAAGGGTGGGGAGAGCAGGACAAGTCATAGACACCTCTGTGAGCTAGGTATTTTACAGTGGCGGTTTTATAGTTTCTAAAGATGAGTAACCGGATGATGCTAGCAGTCTGCCATTTGTTAAGGATGAAGATGTTGTCCAGAGATTCCCCATCACCTCGCAATTAGTCGAAAACAATCCCACAGTTTGGTGTTAGAAGGACATTTTTATTGCGAAAATATCAGCGTTGTTACTCACAGTCGGTCTTATTTATTTTCTTAAAAGCATTAAATTAAGAATGGGGCCATTTGCGGCTGTCGCTGCAATTCCAATAAAGGAGGAAAAAAACTAGCATTTCCAATTTCAAGTATTTCTTATTCTGTTCTAAAATTTCTTTGACTTTATTAAAAAAAAAAGAAAGTGAACGGTACCAGATGGGAAGTGTTCAGAGTGAAGCAATTCTTTTGTCTGATAGATGAAACCTGCCTCCCTAACCATCTCAGCACCAAATCCAGGCAGTGTGCTTAAGGGGTGAAGAGACCATTGTTTTTAAAGATTAAAATGTCAGGCATCGCTGGGACGCAAAACAAGAGTATGCTTCACTAGCTTGAAGGTAGCCTGCATGTTGGAAAGGCGGGAACTTTGTTTGGGCCAACAAAATAGGGTTATGGAACTGGTTACAGACATCCTTGTAGGCATCTGAGCAAGGCCGCAGGCGTTTGCAGATGGAAAGTTTGTTAAGAGGTGCTTAGTGGAAGGTGAACGTGAGATGGGTCTTGACAGAAAGAGGAGTATTTGAGAATGTAAGCCTATCTGCAAGTTCATCCGCATGAAGAATTGAAGACACGGACAAGATCTTTGCTATCAGTTGAAGGGGGGGAGAAGCAAAGACATTTGAGAAGTTTTCTTTAGCGCTAAAGTAATTTCAGACACTGCTAAACTTCTTATCTTCATTAGAGGAAATGGTAGGGTTACAAAGTCTCAAGGATACAACAAACGGTGAACACATTTAAACGTTTGTGAGACAATGAAAGATTTAATTCTGGAATCAGTTGACAAGTGCCACTACTGACAATGCTAAAGTATATGGTTGATAGACTTACTGGGCACATGAAAATTAATTCTGAAATTCCATTGTAGTTTCACTGTATTATTGACCAACAGTCATTATGTTAAAAAAAAACAATGGATTTAGGTGAAGTGTGTCGAAAGTTGTAGTACCCTGTGTCCATTTCATTTGCAGGCACGGACTCAGTCATCACCAGTTCTTTAATTTTCTGTCTTAAATCGAAGCCATTCATGGTGATGTGTTGGCTCACTGGAGAACTTGCCTGGTTTTGGGATCTCACTTTCTCGACGGATGTCCAATCCTGTTTGGATCTGATAGCTCTCTTTCTCGACGGATGTCCGATCCTGTTTGGGTCTGGTAGCTCTCTTTCTTGACGGATGTCCGATCCTGTTTGGGTCTGGTAGCTCTCTTTCTTGATGGATGTCCGATCCTGTTTGGGTCTGGTAGCTCTCTTTCTTGACGGATGTCCGATCCTGTTTGGGTCTGGTAGCTCTCTTTCTCGACGGATGTCCGATCCTGTTTGGGTCTGGTAGCTCTCTTTCTTGATGGATGTCCGATCCTGTTTGGATCTGGTAGCTCTCTTTCTCGACGGATGTCCGATCCTGTTTGGGCCTGGTAGCTCAAGTGCGGGGGCTGAACCTACAACTACAGCAGGGGTTGGGCAAATAACAAACTTATCTGTGACGTGTTCAGTGACAAAGTTTTCTGAAACAGCTAAAATTCTTTGACAAACAGCTGAAAGCTGGCGGCTCTATCTGCTTTAAGGTCTGAAATTAGAGCTGACACGTTTACAGACCCCATGGCTTTTTGAAGGACATTTTTTTTTAAAAAAAAAAGCCAGTTTGTTAACCTTTTATTCCTTTCCCACCCAAAGTAGTTACCCCGGCACCAAAACCTCCTCGAGAGCAAACTTTCTCAAAAGTCTAAATTGCGTTCTCGCATGGCTGATCAGCATCTGCCTGCTGTATTGGAGACTGGGGTAACTAACTTGGCCCCAGACATTGAAAAGCAATCAGGTGAAAAAACAGACCCCTATTTCTCTCATTGGGTGTTTTCCTTTCTCTCTTTTCCTTCTCATAAACACTAAATTTTTTATTTAATTTTACAATATTTGTGATGTGAAAAGATATCAGATCTGATTTCAAAATCCCTTTGGTCGCCAGATATTCGCCTAATTCTTTTCTTTATCATCGTAGTAAATTTGAATTTTAAATGAATTAGTTAATAACTTTGTGAAATTTTAATTTATTTCAACATCTGATTTTAAAAGAGAAAAATTAAAGAAAAATGAAGTCTGTATTGAGAGTACTTTTAAAAGAAATAAGGAAAGCTTGTAGGTCAGCCATTAAAGGGACAGGTAAAAGAGAACCCAATTTATATTTGAAAATGCATTTTTAAAACATTTTATGTAAACAGAGATAGCAGAAATATTAAAGGTAATGGACTTACCTAGTTTAGGGGGAAGGTGTGATGGTCGGTTTTCAGATAATTAAAGTTGGCCATTATTTTGCTGTCTGTCTGTATTAATGGTTCTGATTATAAACCTTTCCAACAGCTTGATATTAGAACAAATACAGAAAACTGTCAGACCTGTGCTGGATTAAGTGGATTGCCCAGTTTCTATTGATGGTGTGAATTAGTTTGTATTATCTTTTGTGCCTAAAGGGCTTCTACACTACAGCCCTTGGTTGAGGTCCCTGCTAACTAAGCGAAACTAACAGTGGAAATTATTTTGCTAATCTCTGTGGTTTGATCTCATGATTGAAGTGTCTTTTTAAAGCTGACATTTAAGAAGGAATATATTTGCTTTAGCTGTTATATGTGAATATTGCAGTTTTGTTTTAGGTGACACAATTAGGCTTTTGGGTCCCTTGCAAACATCACATGCATGTGATCTATGTAGCCCTCAGTTTGTGCATGGCCATGTGCAAGATGTTGCTACAACCCCAGTGGTAATGAGAAAAGGCGTTGAGCTTCTACTGGTTAGTAGAGGTAGACTTACTCCAAAGTTGCGTGTTTCTGACTGGGATATATAGGCCACGGTGCAGAGAGAACAACAGGGTAGCGAGAGAGTGGATGACCCAGAACTCTACACAAACATATTCATCCCTGTGAATGAATAACTGGCTAGTCAGCTGTGACTGTTGTTTGATGGCAGTACTAGGATCAGGAAATACATCTTCCAGAAAGTTGTTTTGCTACAAGCACTTGCAGCAAATTGAGCTATTTTGTGAAATGAAAGTCAATCTTTGGTAAAGCTTGCTTACTTTGGGAAAAGGCAGAAAGTCGTGGAACTTTGTTTAGGCTAGGTTGCCAGACAGTTGGTTTCTGTTGTGATAGGGATCACTTGCCTTTATGCTGAGAGAAAGAGGGGGGGGGCTTGGAGAGAAGGGAACAGAGTTTATAGGTTTAGGTTTTTAAATAAACAAAAACAAAAGTTACATCGTCTGTTTTATTTTTTAAAAAAGAGCAAAACAGAAAACATATGGGAGGGAGCAGGACGCACATCAGAGTTGAAATATACCCTACTCCAGACAAAAAAGGGTGTAAGGATTTGTTTGCTGTAGTTGAGAGAACAGTTGGTGAACAAGAAGAAACCATCCACACCATGGATGCTCCCTCCACCTATCATCTTCATCTCTCGAAAGTCGCAGGCAGGATTTATAACGACAATCCTATGTGAATAAAACCGACAACAAACAAAACTTGATGTAGACAATAACTAACGTATTGTTTCCCACGGTGATACTTTTTATATTTTTCTTCAACATTAGAACTTCTATTGCAACTAAGAACTTGTGCGCTTTTTAATTTTTCCTATATTTAAGTATTAGACACCGTGAAACAGCCATCGATGTAGAGTTGTTAAATAATGGAGATATAATACATTGTATCTACAACTAAGAGAAAAGTCGTTTTAAACAGTGAGCATGTGTCTGACATGCCTTTGCTGAGCAGTGGGCACTTTTCATGTGATACCACAGGAGACCTTTTATACACGTTGAGATTTATTTATTCTACAACTTGTGTGTGTGTGTCTGCTTGAAATATATTCAGTTAGAATGAATAGACCAAGGAAGCATCACCTGACTTCTGCAGAGCTTTATTGGGCTTATTGGAGGCCGCCGAATCTGGAGACGAAAATAACAGACCTGGGCATTGGTGAGAATTACTGTGACCGTAGAGAGGTCCTCGAAAGCCTTGATGACAGAGATAGTGGGGATGTTGCCAGCAGAGCCCAAAACGAAAATTTCAAGATGGATGGGGTGGGGAAAACGCAATCACAGCCAGCTGTTCAAGCTTAATTTTTGTCATCATCTGGAGGACAGCATTTACCACCGAGTGAGATTGTGCAAGAGGTCACCTAAGCTGACTAATAGCAATGCATGGATGAAGTCACGTGCCAGTCCTCTTGGTCAGGGGCGGTTGCTGGCAGCAGCGAGTAATTAAGAGGCTGCATGCTTGTGGGATATTATAAAACCTGTTGTGCAAGCTGCTTGACGAATGTCTAAGGAGAACGTGCTGAAGTTCCAGGACTAACCCCATATGCAAAGTAGGACATTGCCGATAGAGTGTATTGAGTGCTTTCCACCACTTGATAGATGAGCCTGTGCTTTGCAGTATCAATGCACTGAAAGCTGAGGTTCACTGACAATTGTGGGATAATTTATGGTCAATATCTTTGGAGTAATTAGATACATTTATCATACTACTGTATGTTTGTAGTGCAAATGGCAGTAATGGCCTGTCATTGGAAAGCTTGCACTCCACTATGAGGGTAGGAGGGGGGCAGAGGAGGAAGGGCCGTTATTGGGACAAAACTTATTTTCTAGAATTATGCAATTTCTTCATTTCAACTTGAAGACGACCAGAAGCCAGCATCTTAAAAAAAAAAAACTCCAAATTTGGCCTGGCACCTGAAGTAGGGAACTGGTTTATTGTCAGTGGCATTCTTAGCTACAAGCCAGGAGAGAATGCCGCAGTCATTAGCAGTGGACCTGACCATCACATAGCTAGACCGATCCTAACAGTCTACCAGAAAAGAGAAGCACCATATTTCTTCCCAGTGTGCTTTATCTTTCTCCCACTGCTGTCAGAAAAAAAGATACAAGGATCCCAGAGACCGTGGAGGTAACGCATTAAACCAGATGGCATGGAAAGTACTCTGTGAGAGCTGAGTTTTGCCGATGGCGTATCTGTTTTTTTACGAGGAAACCGCAAATAAAAGGGAAAAAAGGGGAGAACCTACGCATTTGCAGATGGCAGAGGAACTTCGTGAGACGTACGCCAAGGAAAGACAAAATGCAAAGCATGTAGTAGAACCTGCGGCAGGAGTTGGCTAGGTCCCCGCTAACCGCAAGCGATACCAGAACCAGGCTGCGAAGTGCAGCGGGAACAGGACAGCTGGGCCATAAGGCAGGGCGTGGCAAGTGCACCACTGTCTCTGTTGATTGCATAAGCACCTAGACTTCACATCATGAGCACGCCTGGCTTTTTACAAAATTAAACCCTGCTGTGTGTGTGTGGACGTCTTGAAAAACAACGTCACAGAATAACGGCTGTAAATGAATTTTAGCGCAATAGTCAGAACGACCCCTCTGTTAGTTCCAGTGCTTAACAACAATGGTACTCGTATTAATGTTAACAATGAGAATGGAATAAGCGGAAAATTTTGAAGGGAAGAAAAAAAATTAACAAAAAAAACCAGATCTTTTTGGTTTTTGTGTTAAATAATTTCTTTGACAGACAGACACAGAAACAGTGAATATCCTTCTCGATCCACGTCGTCTTTATAAGCTTCTTGCTCTGTGCGTATGTATTTCTGCTTCTCTACTTGTTCTGCAATCGCTTTTGGCTTGCAGTTTTCTTTTTAACAACCAAAAGTGATCTCTGACTCTTAAAACTGATAATCAATTAGTTATACTTTCTATTTATTTCATATTTCCTTAACTAAAAATATCGAGTTAGGACTTTTGCTGAAGGATAATTCAGAATACCGAGGGCTCCCTCCTTCCTCTACCCCTTCCACCCCAGTGCAAAATCCTGTCTTGCGCGTGAGAATTTTTAAAGGTTCAGATTGCTTTTGCATGTCGACGCATCATTCCGCCCGACCGCCACTTAAAAAAAGCTAGCCTGTTTTGTTTCCCCTCTTCTCTCTCTCTGTAAGGTCCCTTTCCACCTACAAGAAAGCCCCAAAACAACTGAAAACTTGGGAAACTCCAGCAGCATAAGAAAACAAAAAAAAACCGTCTTTCTTAAAGCAGAATATCTCTCGCTAGTAAAATAGAAACTGCGCCAATTGTTTTGCCGTTCACATTAATATCAGTTAACTCATCAATGGAAAAAAAGTTTCTTTTTATGCTAGAAGCCATTTTGCCAAATAAACAGAAATTCCCACAGCTGCGCCGCTTAGTGAATAGTATATTTTGATAATAACTTAATGATGCAAAGGATTTCTGTCTTGACTTTCAAGTATACTGTACTCTAGACACCTTTGATGCCCCCCCCCTCAGCTGTGTCTTAGCCTTTAGTTGTTTTTTTGCCGTTATTCACAGGAGCCTGGTTTAATACCCCACTCACTTCCTGTTAGCGTAGCCATGCGCTCCCAAATCCATCTGCAAACTTCTAAGCTGGAGTCAGTCTGACGCTGCTTCAAGAACTAATGGATTTCTCCACGGATCTTACACCAGTAATTCTCTGGCACTGCTACTGAGAGGAGAAAACCGCACTTTCCATTTTTCCCCCCCAGTTTCTTGGCAACCCTCCCTTTTTGCCCCACCACCCTCTGTCTTTCTGGAGAACTTTTAACTCTCTTAGCTAAATAACCCCGCCTTATTGTCTTTGACCCGATGATGAGAGATCTCTGATATAAAGCTAATTAATTACAGATATTTTGCTTACACTATGTGCACAATATACATTTACTGGCTTAACTGGTCGTTTCTGAGGAAAACTGTTACTCTGTTTTCTTTACCAGTCATTAACTTTCTTTTCAGCCAGTCACTTCAGACTGCACGTGCACTATGGTGTCTTGCTGGCACATCGCGGGATGATCACTGTCATGATGCTGTTGGGTGGAAAGCTTCCAAGCTCCACTTACGCCAGTCATCTGCATCGTCAGAATTCCTATCTTTGTCTAAATCTGTGTGAAGTTGTGGCCAGGTAATTAGCTTCCGCATTTACATGGATTGACAACTTTGAAGCAACATGTTATTTATCTCTCCGCTTGAAAACTATATTGGAATAGGGTTAATTATATATATGCATAATTTCCATTGTTTTTGAACTACTTATATATTTATCTTTTTTATTGGTAAATTAAAGGAATGGGCAGGGGTGCAGTATTCTGGGGGGTATGGTGGCTATACCCCGAACTACTAAAGTGAAAGGGTCCAGTTCAGATCTTGGTTGGCTTGAATTATCCCTCTGGCGTTGTTTTTCTATCTCTTCTTCACTCACCATTGGCCAGCTGGGTTTTCTCCCACATCCAAAAAAATGAAGAGATCTAGTAAAGATTTCCCTGCTAAAGTTGGAAGTGCATGTGACACGAGACTGGCAACATTTCCTAATGGACAACTGACAGTCCCTCGCCAGAGTTGTCTCCCTTGTGGAAATCGGCATACAGGGAAATAAAGACGAGAGAACCAGTTTGACTGTAAACGAAAGAAATATGTTTGTTTTCCACAAATTTAATAGTAAAGTTTAATAATAACACGTTCTTTTCTACCGTTTTCATGTTTCTTTTAGAATTTTGACCACTATGACAAACACAAACGACAGCCGTCTTGTGAGAGAAATACAAACTTTATGATCATGTGATCTGATCTCTCTGTGGAGGATACTACAAAAGGATTTACATTATATTTAATGGGAATATGATAAGTCTGTTAGACAGAATTAGAAAGGTAGCTCATCAGTGTATAGTGGTGGCTGGTAGGTAATATATCTAGTAAGATAGTATTTAAAAGAAAATTGTTTTGATTGTGATTATTACTTTGAATGGATTTAGTGAGAACTTATTCTGTTTACAAAGGCCTCATTCTCCCTGTCCCCCCCTTTATTTTTTTGTTTCAAAACTTTCCTTAATAAAAATAGAAAGATGATAATCTTTATTTATGTTGTTTGAAGTCTGGGAAGTACATTAACTCACAATCATCATCTATGTGCACACATGGAGGGCATTTAAACTTCAAAGTGATTGTAGATCTGTAGTATCAAACACCGTATTTATGTTGTTTGGTGGCTGATGGTACAGGAACTGAAAATTTTTCATCTCTTTAAATTATGAAATAATAATAATTGAATTAATATATTACAACTCATCTAATATTTATTTAAATCAAGTGTAGTTCATTAAGAGTTCCTGAAGGATAGGTGATCTATTTGTTAGTAAGTGCAATAGATTGCACTGATTTTTCTCGTGATTTCAGGTGTGTCCCCAAGTGTCTGTTGCATGTAAGCTCAGAGTGCAACAGATTAAATTCTGTATTCTAGGCTGCCATTTTTACTGATATCCCCACCTATATACGTGAAATAACAAGCCAATTTTTGAAGGTAACCCTTAGAAACAAACAAAATCCGTTACTTTTTCATGGTCATTTTCTCTTTTGTTTATTGTATTTTGGAAAAAGTTAAAAAAAAAATAAAAAACTTGCTAAACAATGTGTGGGAAGAGTCAGTTTATGGATTTCTCTAATGTGACTTGTTGACAATAACCCTGTCAGTTTGTTGACAGAGTTGACTAAGAGAGTCTCCTTGTGAATTTAGTGGCGCATGCGTGGTATTCTAGAAGATGCCAGTACGGTATATTGCAGGCAAACTTTCAGAGTTTACTCTTAAGGAGTACTGTATCCTGCATTTGGACAGAAATCATTTGATTAGAGATATGCTACCTCTGTTCTGGAAAATCTTGCGTAACTAATTTCCCAGAGTTCCCTGAAGAAGTCACTAGTAACTTGGACAAAGGTAGCAATATGGATGCTCTTTATCATGATTTTCATGGGGCATTTGACATGATTCTGCATGAACTTAGATAAATGCAAATGCTTTGGTGGAAGCAGTAATCTTTTGTTATGGATTGATGGATTTTTCCATAAGAGAATCCAGTTGTTTTAGAAGGAGGTCTCTCTGTCAGAGTGACCATTAGCAGTGTACCTCAAGGTTTGGTTCTTGGGCCACCTCTTTTTTTTTTAAAAATATATATAGAGATGATACTAGCATCAAAATGTCTAATAATATAATAAAACTTACAGACAGGACCAAATTATATGGTATGACCAATAATGATGATAGTATAGAGAGTTTTCAATCAGATGTCAGTTTAATATATTGATCTAACAAATGACAAATTGAATTTTAGTATTTCCAAGAGCACAGCATCTTAAATGTTGGCATAATACTCAAATTAATTAAATGGCGCTACCATCACAACAGCAGAAGATGAGGATTTAGGTGTCATAATTGATAATACTGAAAAGCCAACAGCAACGCAGCAATGGAAGCCAATCAGGTCATAGGCATGTTGAATGATGCTAGTGGGAGTTCTAGCCTTTCTTTATAAGGCATCAATTGGACGACTTTTGGAATATATGGTACAGGCATGGAATCTTTTATGCAGAGGATGTTAATATTTTAGAGAAAGTCCATGGAAGGCTTACCAAGTGGTTTAGTATATCTATAATCTTGGTTATGGAGAAAGATTAAAAAGACTTCAGTTGCCTAATTTAGTCTACAGACATTTTTTTTGAGATGTCATCGTGATTGAAGTATTCAAATTTTTTTGTTGTAAGGAACGTGAATCTAGGTAGGTTTTTTTTTGTTGTTGTTGTTGTTGTTGCCAGTGGTATGCCATGAAATGCAAGATAAATTAAAAAAAAACTCACCTGTTTGGATATTAAGAAATTTCAATAATCATGTAGTGGCTGCTTTCCCAAACCACCTAGAAACTCCGGTTGGTATTTGTGTTGAGTTGGCTAGTTAGTCCACACTAATAATGCAAGACGTCTGGGTTTGGAGCAATACAGATTTATCATCACAAAGGGGTGACAGCCCTTATGGCTCCAACTGTGTTAATTTAATACAGATTTGAAGGGTAGTTTATATATATCAATGTGTGTTTGTGTGTGTTTCTACATAATTTGGTTTTCGCTTCTCTTTCAAAAAAATATCCAACAATATATTTTCTTCTGGTATAATTTCAGACCGTATATCAGGCTAAAAAATCTCTCTTGGATGTCATTATTAGCTGAAGGGAAAGACACAGGTCTACTTACTACCAGTTGCTATGTTCACAAGCACAAATTTGCTAAAATTTGTAAAAAAAAAAAAAAAATATGTCGATGCTGTTTATGAAACAGCTTTAAAGCTGAACTGCCAACCGCAAATTATAAAATGGCTGTAGGATATAATTAAATGCTGTTGTATGAGACTGCTGTATTTTTGTTTTTCGGCTATTTTGAAATGTATGTAGAAAAATTAGTAGGAAAACGAAGACGACCATCACGCACAACTATGATGTACATGGAATTATTTGTGGTTTCTTGGGAGAAGAGCTATCATGGCGCCAATAAATATTTTAAAAGTGCCAAAAGACGAAACCAGCCAATTAAGTTAATAAAAAAACTTGTTTCTAGTCATATAAAAAGTCTGCTCAAATGAAAAATGTTCCTTTGAAGTATTTTCTCTTGCAGGACAATAACTGTCAGGTATTATTTAATTAAATAGTCTTTCATCCTCTGTGGTAATCAAAGACTTTTACACAGTTGCTTCCCTTGCTGAAAGAGGAAGGTAATCTAAAAGCCATGAGACTTAGTTTTAATATACCACAGTATGTATTCTACCCTCTATGTATTACTGATACGGCATGTTCATGGAGAGTTTACTTTTCTTTTTTTAAAAATTGCATTCAATCTTGATTATCCAGGGCGACAGTGGGATGGGTAACCCAAGATGAAACAAAACACATGTAAATTAGGCTATAAAAGCATATTTATTATATTTATGTCTGAAAACTCAATAAATGTAAGGAAAAATATATTATGATGAGCAAAAGCAGTAACAGTTTGCAGGTTTGGTCGAGGTTTGATTGGCTGGCTTCATTCTTCCATACGTTCATACCTAGTCTACAAGTCAGATATCACGGTGCCTTCTTGTTGTGCCAGGTAGCCAGGCAGATTCTGAACATAGTTAAGCACAGTACTAGGACTGACGTGATGCTTTGCCCTTCTCCCTCCCTCAGCTCCACTTGTCTTGGCTGTTTGTCCTGTAGCCTGCTTCATAATTCCATCATCAGTTAGTAGTTTACAGTTTGGCCGACAGCAACTGCTCTGTGGCAGTTCTTCAGTACTTTTGGCATTAACATTTTTTTAAAATCCTTGCAGTTACTGCAAAATCACCGCTAAGGTGGTTGCTGAACTTTCATCATCAAATTCTTC
Source organism: Nautilus pompilius (assembly GCA_018389105.1). Classification (NCBI taxonomy): domain Eukaryota; kingdom Metazoa; phylum Mollusca; class Cephalopoda; order Nautilida; family Nautilidae; genus Nautilus; species Nautilus pompilius. The sequence goes on along the minus strand of JACATO010001483.1, from coordinate 273,692 downwards.
AAAGTCCCCCATCCTTACTGTCCAGAATAATTTTGTGCCACGATCTTATAATCATGCAAATTGCATCAGAAACTGCTGGCTTCTTCCAAAATAATTTAAAGCCATTTCTTTCATCTTAACATTTCTGTGATAGCGTTGCCCAGTAATGTCCCTGCATTTCACGGTCCATAGGCTAAATCAAAGACGTCATATTCAAAGTAAATATTTTGTGAAAATGTCGCCATCTCTGGATTTTAAAAATGCTATCGACTGGGAAGGATGCATCACCTGGGAGCATAAATCTGAAGGAGAAAGAAAACAATCCAGTGTAGCCACAGACAGTACAAATGGAAGTGTAATGGATAGAAAGGAGAAGAGTCAGCGAAAACGTGTAAGCAGGTTTCTATAGAAAAGACTCTACCTCCCTATAATGGCTCTGTAGTTTGTTGTTATTTTTCCTTCAATCTTCGTGCAGCTCATTTAATCTATAACCCAAGTAATTCACCCATGGATAATCGCAAGTAGACTGTACACTGAAGAACCAATATTGATCATTCATTAGCAGTAATTAGTCTCACATGACAGTTAAGGTCACAGGTTGAAAAGTAAACAGTAACTTTTGTACCATTCACTTCAGAATTAACAGGCTTCTTTCTCTTTGTTTTACATTGTTGCCAAATATTAGTGAATATTAAGTATTCAATATTAACTAAAATTCCCAAGTTCATCTGTCTAACTGGACTGTTATTTTTTTTTAATTTCCACTTTCAGTTATTTAACATGGCAAATACTAAAAAAAAACCGGAAATACCTCGATGCATATTTTGTGATGCCATTTTGTTTTTATATTAGTCACAGACATATTTTCCATAAACGTCCATCTCTCAATTCAGTGAATCAAAAAATGTTCATTTGTCTACATTCATGAATGTCCCCAATAAATACCTGCATCGTTCCGTTTTAATCCATGCTAGTATACTGCTCTCTATCTGTGTACTTATATCGTGTCCCCAATAGAATTTTCAAGATGGTGTGGTTGGTGATATTGTGGAAACTGTTCTTGGTTTTGGAATTGGAACATTGCAACACCAATCACACGGTACAGAGTTTAGGTGACACATGCATAGCGATTGTATCATATTAGGTCTTTCTACTGCAACGACTCTTTTCCATGCAGTCGAAATCTTGTTTAGAATTCTCACAGCAAGCATCACACGTTTTGTTTGTAGATGCGTCAAAATCAAGAGTTAGGTGAGCCACACGATCTAGTTCAAGCTGGATGCTGCAAAAACAATGCAAGATCTACATGACTCTTGATGTGATCAGGAAAAGTTTCAAGATGGTGGGCATATCCAGTGCTCTAGACAGCAAGCATGTTGTGGAATATGAATTCTGATTCAGATGTCATTGAATTTGAATTTCCAGGATTGCATCTCAGGACTGCGAAGTATCGGGCACAGTTTTAGAAGCAACTAGACAATTTGAAGATGATGAACTAGAACAAGAGAGAGAGAGAGAGAGAGAACAGTTTAAGTGATATTACTTTGTTTAGTTCTTTCATAACCGGTAGATTTATGCTGTATGTCATGTATGTCTAGTGTCATTTGGAAATATTCTCATGTAGTTTTAGTTCTTACATATGCAACACATTGTCTGCTGATGATTGTAGGAAAGTTTGCATATCAATTTTTTCATGTTTTAATCAGATTTTGAAATTTTTTGGTTCCAGTGATTAATACTCCCAACAACTTTTGTTTTGACATTTATGCTCGAGTACTTACTTCACTTACCAAAGATGCTGATTGTGCGATAATTTCTATGGTTTTCTTATTCTCTCTTGCTTCCTTCTGACTCTCTCTTCCTATCCTGCTTGTATTTGTTTTTTTTACTATAATTCATCAAAATGAGTCACTTGGTCACATGGCTCTGCCAAATTCCTCAGAGGTATTCGCTGTAATCATCATCTGTATCATCTGTCTTTGTGTTTTGTGACAGTGACACCTGTCTTCCTGGAAGACGTCCTGCCCGATCTCATATCTGGCAAATGCAATTATATCTCAGAAAGAAGGGAGAAAAAACAACCAACAACTGATAGAGGGAGGCTGGAGCAGGAACAGCTCCGAATCTAAACAACGGCCCCACCTACATTGTTTTTTTTTCTGTCTTTTATCAGATTTGACTTAGTTCAGTTGCTGTAAGGCAGCGGAACGGAACGCCATCATGGCTTCTACAGGGCTCACCTAGTTGTGGATTCTATTAATTGATTTTTAAACTGGTTTACATTACCACTATAAACAACTGCCACGTACAAAATTCATTCCATTGATTTATAATTTATTGTATTTTTTAACTATGGACATTCAGATGAAACCTGGCTGAGATAGCGTTGCCATATTGTTGTTCAACTAGTTCATAGTTTATTTAACTGCATATAGCCAAGTATTCTGTTTGCCACACATTTAAAATCTTTAATTATCTTGAAGACTTTTTATACCTGGAGAAGGTAAACCCAATATATATATTTCTAAAAAATCCTTTGGCATAAGTCTAAATGATGAGTCCCAGAACCGTTCTCATAAATATATATATATGTCAACATTTTTTGGATTCTTGCTACAGTTTTGAACAAACTGACTTGTTGTTATTATTATTATGAAAATGTTAGTTACTGGTATGCTACCATAAAAAATTGCTGTTCCTCAATAGTTGATCAAGGGGAGAACTTGTGTGTCACCAGCATTTGTTTACTCTGGCGAGATTTGTCTTAAAGGAAGATATCTGGTATGAGACCGGCTTATTAATCCATCTGTTGCTGAATCATACACTGATGCCTACAATGGAAATAGCTCTTATAAGGGAGCACTGCAGTTGTCTGTCAGGAAGAGTTTCAAATGCTTGTGGCAAGATGGTCTTGGCAGCTGGGAAAGCCCTAATAGAACTCTTCATTTGTAGATGTGAGAGGAAGCTTGAGTGTTTGGGGGTAACCTATGCGATCGGCTGGTGAAGAAAGCTCGCTCTGCGGGAATCAAACTCAGGGCCCATTAACGTTAAATAGTACATTTAAAATGGTAGAATTTCCACTTTTGTATTCAACCCTGGTGTCTATTTATTCTTTTATGATTAGTTTGTACAAAATTAGCATAATTTGTTGTTTTGTTTAGTTTGTTTGTAAATAATAGTAATAGCTTTAATAAAGGCCTCCGCCAGAACTCTGCAGCCCACTGTGGCTATCAGTTTAGAGGACAACTTCAGTGGAGACCAGGTTCTTGTAGGCTGTTAAGCTTTAATTTTCAAATTGATTGGCCAAAATTTAAGAATGGCAGTGGGTGGGATTTTGCTTAGCACAGTTCACCCCACTAATTGGTCTGAGCTGCTTTGTGTCTGGATGTAAGCTTATTTTCCTCCCCTCACTCTTCAGTGCCAGTACCCGTTACTCTGGCGGTCTCTTAGAAAAGTTCCCCTCTTGGCTGAAGTTGTCTGTGTTTGGCACACGTTCATGCAGATGCGGGGGAGCTGTTCCTTGTAACCTTAACCAAGATACTGTTAAAACAGCAACACCTGTTAGTCACGTGGATTAACGATGCTGAGAGAGGTGGGCCGCATTGTTGCATTAAACCATCCTGGGAAACTGGATTAATATTTAGAAACCCTGACAGGTTTTTTTTTTAAAATTTCCTTCCCTCAGACTTGTTCTGTTCCTTACCAACTCTAAGATTTCCGTCACCTGTCAAGGCTCACTCCGTAGCAGCCATTCGGAGGTAGATCGTTGTGCTCGAGTCTTTCTCTACTGAAATGGTTATCCATTTGAATTGAATGTTATAAAACTCATCATGTACAGATATGCAAAACAGATTTCCTTGGCGCATAATTAATCTAATTAGTTTGTATTGGTCATTATTCTTTCAGTAGTTTGAAATAATAAAGAAAATATTGGTCTCTAGCCGCAGAAAGTCAGCTCATAATTTCTTTACCCTCTTTTTAAAAACTTTTACTATAAACAAAATAGAATGGTTATTATTTATCTTTATCTCCTTTTTTCAGTAAAAGCTAACTGAACTCATGTGGAGGATGATATTCCCCTACGAACCATGTATCAAGTATTTATAGCAGAGGCATCATCATCTTTTTCATCCCCTGACCTAGAGTTTGGCTTTGGGCACCTCTCGCCATTATACACCATATCTGTTCCCCACCGCCATCTAACAGCTTTAATTTTAGTTTGGATTTGCCACTTATTACCAGGCTTAAGAAAGACTGAAATTTTGTAAAGGGAACCTGTATTCACAATGTATATTATTATATTTAGTGATTAGCGTTCTGTTGTATAACAGTAACTGTAGGTTAGCCTCACCGTATTTGTCTGGTAAGTTATCTTTATTTCATTATATAAAATAACTGATAATAGTGACTTTGAGGGATGGTGGTCCAGCGGAATTAATAAAAAATTGGCGTGTATAAATAAATAGTCCAGCCCCCCCCCCAAATTCTGACTTCTAATTGCCGAGGATTAATGAAGTTGGTGTGACTGGAATTTGCATTATAAACTTGTGTAAGTTTTATGGTGAATAGCATCTCGTCGTCCAGTCTTCTGTGCCGAACAGATCGGCCTAGCACTGGATTTCCTGGTAGATAGCCACCTTAACTTTTATCCTAAACATTCTTTTGTTTCAGCTAAACAAAATATGAATAATTTAAATTAAAAAAATACACACACACACAAAATTGAATAATAATAATAATTAACAGTTCTAGTACTTTTGTGATGAAGTGTAGAAAAATAAAAAAAAAAAAGCATTATTTTGGATTTAGTTCTGGTGGACAATGATGATTACATTTATCAATGACAAAGACCAGATTACAAATAATGCATTAAATAAGTCTCTTCACCTTCGGTCACTGCTAAGTTACGATTATCTACAGCACCTTTACTTTTCATTTGTTACTATGCTGCAGCTGTTCACGGTAGCTATATTCACCATCAGCTATTGCTAGCTGTTCATGTTTGTGTTGTTGCTGCTGCTGCTTATCCCCTGTTACATCTGATCATTAGCACGGGCTGAGTGAGACCTGGAACATTAGCTGGGTGGGTAATGTTGGTGCATGACACCAGAAACTAAAAGTCACCACCAGTGGTGCCCCGTGCTCTCTGACTTCAGCTGACTTTGGGACCCTAGCTAAAGCCCTTACTGGAAATCTACCATTGTTAAAGTTGGGGAGGCAACCTGCAGGACCAGCTGCCATGAAACTGTCCATGAGGGAATAAATACCCTAACCCGCAAACAGGGATCAAACTCTGGCTCTTCAGCTCAGCAGTCCAATACTGTTCATTGTAGTTATATTTACCATGTGATAATATAGCTGAGTTCCACCCAGCCATGTTCATAACTTAGCTATAAGAGTGTCTCTTTCTAATAATATTCACCATCAACTGCCGGAATATCACTAATTTTCTGTTCTAACCGTCCATGACATTTATGTTCATTATGAGAAGTTGTGCAGCCTCAGACCAGTTATATGGAGTGGCTGAGACGATGGTTTACTAGGTTCCATACACACATTATCAGTAAAGTTAGATTAGTGCTGCGTACAATAAAGATAATTACTACTCACCTACTTCCATTATATTGACTTTAAATTAATAATGAACTTGCATTAGTAAACTTCCAGGGTAGCAGATGTTTTTATTTCAAAAATGTTTAGGCACCTGTTGGGTCTTTGTTCATTTGTGTGTGTGATAAGTTTTATTCTTTGTATTGCTTTATATATTTCACCCTGTATACGTTAACATCATTTCTAAGCTACTCTAATGAACCTGCTGTTTTTCCTTATTAGCTACCAGATCTCATAAAATGATCGAGGTTTGAAATAAGAGTTAGAAAAGTGGAATATTACTTCCTTAAAATCTTTTTTTTTTTTTCAAACTTTCAACAAGGAAAGTAGCTTTATAAGTTAGAATAATTAGGTGATTATCTCCCTTAAAATGAAAAGGAAAATGGCTGGGCAATCGTATAAATGCAATATAGTTTATGCTTATTTTTATCTGAGTTAACAGCTATTTGTCTTATTGTGTCTCTGTTCTTGTTTCATACTGTTTATATGGAGGTACAACCATGGCCAATAGTCTTGCTTCACCCCAGAATTTCATAATCTCGCTCGATAAGTTAGAATTAAGCTCTTGATGAATTTACAAGACAACGTTATGTGACTCTAGTGAAAAGCAAATCACTTTATTCTTTTTCCGCAAGTGTAATAATGGGAAAAATGTGACAATTTGAGATCTACCATGCAAATACCTGATTTTTGAAAAGACAAGTGGGTCATGGGCACAGCGTCAGGCTACATAAGCATCATTTGAATATGTAGCTATTGCCATTTATAGAGCGATTCAGAACTTTTTTGCTATGGCTATAGACAAGCTTAGTGAGCTCTCCTGCCAAACATGTGATGATAACAGGTTTCCTTACAGCGATACTATGGTTCTCAATGGTGCACTTCTTCAGCCCAGATAGCTTGGATTCTCCTGGAGATCCTTGGCAACAGGGGCTGGCTGTACTGCTGTCAAAAAAAGGGGGTCACACTTAATTAGTGTGTAGAAAATTCCATCTGGCAATTTTTCCACCTAGAACATTCATTGGTGGCAAAATGTAATGTGGGTCAGAAATGTGTACTGCCTTTGTCGGTAGAAAGATGTATATCAACTTGGCACACCTACACATGCAGCTGTCTTTTGACATACATTTCCATTAAGCCAGGACAAAAAATGATCAATCAATCTCTGCCACTTGCAAATGTTGTTTACTATATAACAAACTCCGATGCCAAATATAACTAACCGAGTTTGAGGGTTCAGAGAAGTTAGCTTCCCCTTTTACAGATTTAGTGATATTTGAAGGAACCCGGATTGCTTCGGATAATTTTGTTACTTGAATCTGGGAATCTGAGGAGTTTTCTTTTCTAATTCCATATTTTTTATCTGGTGAAAAATAATTAGTTTAAAATATCTTCACTTCATTTGTCCCATAACCCATAGGTGGTTGGGGCACCTGAAGAGGTATGTCTAGGGAATTTTACAAACTGGCAGAGCCCATCCCTTTCCAGGTTGAGTCAAGGTGAATGCCATTGTCCAGCTGTCTCGGGTTTTTGGCCCTCAGCAGCAGCATGCACCTCTGACCCCAACCTGCGCCACAAGGATGGACAAGCGAATTCGTTACCCATTGCGCCATGATGCCACCTAGCTTAAAAGATGTTTTGTACTTAATCCTGATGTAGATAATCTCTTTCAATTATACCTTCTCCTCCTCCTCCTCACTAAGTTCATTGTACTACTGTACAGATGTTTGGGTACACCACAATAATTTTTACTTCTGTGTTGTATTTAAAGCTAAGATCAAAATGATTTTGCCAACTATTGTTATTAATTAATCAGATATCCGTTTGTGTTTGGTAATCCTGTGAGAAACTGCAAGGAAATTATAGATTTTAACTGAATAGAATTACTTATAAATACTGTTCCACAGAAGAACTGGTACCAGCCCTGACCATAGAAGAAAAAACCAAAAACCGCTTCTGAAAGAGAACTATGTTGAAGTCCCCAGCCTCCATAATAGATGTTTGTCCATCTCCCAGATAATTGCGGTTCTGACTGAAACCCACATGAATCCTGCATCCACATCTACTGTTAAAAGGAAGCTGAAAGCAGTAGGATTGATTGGAAGAAAATGGATTCTCTTTCCAGTCAAAACTGGAACCACTGTAGAGTTAATATAAAATGCATATCTAACTAAAGAAATAGATAATCGATTGTGATGTTTAAGATCAACATCATGGACACGTTGTCACTTTAAGCTTCTCAAATGTTATATTATTTTTGTTGGCTGTGCTGCTATTCCTAATGCAAAGCTTGTCCAGTTTTATTTGCACACAGTATACTATCACAAGCAACAGTCCTGCTGTTTCCTTGTCTTATACTACCATAGTAGTCAAAAATGTTGAAATGCCTTCCATGGACATTTCACTTGGCTATGGATGTGGTAACCAAGGCAATTCATCTGCCCCCCCCCCCCTTCTCTTCCAAGGTTCCTCAGGCCAGTCTCATCATTAACTCTCTAGGAATCATTGTGTGGGGATTTATGATATTTTCTTTCAACAAATGTTCCGAACTCACAGTTTAACCTCCTTCGGCAGCCACCGCCAAGGAGTTTAATGGTTGAGAGCACGATGGAATGACGACTCAGTTGGGCAGATTCTTAGGCAACACTCGCACTCATCAGGCTTCTCTCCCTTGTACACGAGTGCTAGCAGTTAATGCACAAGGTATAAATGCCGGCTCTTTTCCATGTTGATGATACTTGCTACTTGTTGATGTTTATTTTAATCTTGTATGGCAGTTAAGTTTGTAATTACTAGCAACTACTAAAAGCGTAGCTTTGACACTTTTAAATCGCATACTGCTTTCTTCATACTACAATAAGAACGCATAACCACATCTCTTTACTAACTGGGAGGGATAAACAGTTTTTAAATAGATAACAAACAAATTTTCCTTGTAAAAATATTTTTAAAATTTTTTTTATTTTTTTAATATTTTTATTGTGCAGGAGCTACATTTAGTTTGATGAAAAATTTACAGCTATGGTACATACCTGTCGTTAGTCACAGGTACGATACAGTTTCAAAATGAATTCTGTGCATAGATAAACACCACTGCTGGTATATCCTACAGTACCATCTCGCTTGGTCCTGTCCAAAACAACTTTGTTTCTTTTGGGTTAACAATCAGCTCTCATTTAATTTTCTTTTTTTTTTCTTCCTCCAGTAAGATAAAACAACAACAAAAGAAAGTCTATTAACTATGCCAGCTGAAAACAGAATGGGACAATGAACTCTAATAATTTACATGTTAATCTATAAACACAATTCTTTTATTCCTCTGTAAATAAAGCAGATATACAATGACCATGATTGGATGCTGAAGGAGTCTGAAACTTGCATCCTGTAAAATCAATCAATCAATCAATCAATCAATGAGGTATTTGGCTGAACGTTTCCCATAATTTTTTTTTCATTTCTTCCCCTAGTTTTACATCTTTGATTTGAAGCGGCAAGATACAGATGACAAGAAGGATGATGTTGCTGGCATGGATAATAAACCACATGTAAAATGGCAAAGAACTAATTTAATTTTCAGTTTGCACCAGGCAAAAAAAGAGGAGGAAAGAAAACGTCTAACAATGCAATGAATCTAACGACGATTATGGCAGGTAAGGAAATTTAAACTTGCATTCAAAGCTTTAATCTTAAGTTTAAGAGATGTTACCAACCTACTCGCATCTTGAGGAAAAGTACTATGATCAGCACTCCAAACTAATTTCAGAATGGTTCAAATATTATAAACAAAATTTTTAATGGGCTCCAATTTGCACTTACGAGATAGTATTTACATAATAAGGCAGCAGCACCAAAGCTGTGTGACTGGTTGGTAAGGAACAACAAATTCCTTGACTACAAAAATTTATTCTGTCAACAAGAAAGGGGGAAAAAAAAAAATTAATTAATAGGCTGCTTAATAAATAAAAAGATAAACCGGGATTTCACCTAAAATTAAAGATACGCGTCATAAGGATTATTGCAAATTAACACACAAGTCGCACTACTGAGGCTTGGCTGGGTCCCCCTTTAGATTTTGTTAGATTAATACAAAAACCTCAAGACCAAACTGTTTTATTTATATCCATGAAAGTGATCAGCTAAAAAGGCTACAACCTAAGGGGGCGTCTTATAAAATACTGGCTAGCTGGAACAAAAAGAAATATAATTGAAGCCATCTTCATAAATTCATGAGCAAAATCAAAAGTTAAAATCATTAGCATCATCTCTTTTCTTTTTTCCTTCTCTTTTTAAAATTTTTTAAAACCTGTTGCAAACTAACCAATGGATAATTCTCAATGCCACAGAAAATGAAGCCAATGATGTGGGGGGGCAAGGAGGGAAATCTAGTATGAAGTCACCGCCATCAACAAGCTTCCAAGGTGTCAATCACATGAGCGATTGACAGACTGCCAGTGTTTCCGACAGCGCTCTGAAAAGAGACAAAAACACGCAAGTTAATGTATCTTTCTGGTCTTTTGTTACACGCTGACCGTACACACCAGGCAAAAATTTTTTAAAATAACTGTCAACTAGGCATTGTTTTTATTAATAAAGACTTTCTGCAGTTCTTTTCTCACTCTTTATAAAGTTGTGGCTTCTTATTTAGCAGTGAAGATCCAGCATTCACTGCTTACTGATGACTGACAGGTCTACAAATGATAATCTGGGTTTACTATTTAAACACATTTCCTTCCTACAGCTATTATACCCACACACACACACTAGCGGAATTGTATGGTAATTTATAATGTGTTGCTATTCTGATTGAAGAGAACTTACATATGGAGAAAAGAATTTAAAACACGATATTGCATGTACAATGCAATATTATAGTCATCTTCTCTGGAACTGAATGACCTTAAAAACCTTTACCAATTAATCTACACACATCTTTGCACAATACCGATTACTGTTTTCTTTATAAAGGGGCCGAATACCGAGGAATACCTAGATGTCATTAAACGCCAAATGAGGTGTCCTAGGCCATCAGAATGGTTCACGGAGTAGTAGTACAAGCTGTCATTTCCAGGCCATTAACAAGTTGGTATCAGACTGGCCAGTTCATGGAGACCACCTTCAGTCAGGTAAGGAGTATCTCTTCAACTTCGCCAACAAAACCATGCCTCCAAAATGAGCCCCAAAGAGGGAGAGAGAGAGAAAAACCAACCAATTTTGACAGTGAACTTGCTAGTTGTATACTGTACTGAATACCAGTACTGGAAGTTGGACTGTTGGTACTATGTTCTCTTCAATGATGGATGATGTAGAGTTCGGAGACAAGCTGGCAAATGATTTGTTAACTCTCGATACCCAGCACGATTTATTTGGTCGAGGAAGTCTGATGGTATGGGCTGGCAATCAAGCTGGCCGAAGAAATGATCTTGCTGTCATCATTATGCCTGTAGTCATCCCTCTGGCATAACAGCGTGGTCTCAACTTCATCTTTATGGACAACAGTGCTGGTCTGTACTTCGGGCCCACATCATCCTGTGCATGGTGACCTGTACAATGTCAAGCTTGAAATCTGACTGAACATAAGTCTGTCCACAGTATCTTGATCAACTGGAAGTAGACCTGATTGAAGAATGGCACATTTCAAAATTTCACCAGGCTAACTATGGATAATCAGTTTGGATTTCTGCACAAGTTGAACATTTTAGTTTTCAAATTTGTAGCACTGCATCCCTCAAAATCATTGCACACTCTTGGCCTTAACCGTGGACACACATGCATGTTTGAAAGAATACCTGTTTATTTTGGAACAATAGATAGCACACTGGTGGAGTAAATGAGATCACCAATCCTGTTTTTGGGATTATAGCCCATTCTCGGCACACGGGTATGGGCACTTTTACACCTCAGCCCACATCATGACCCCCCCCCCAATCCATGCACTCAAAGGCAATCTGAACTAGGGGCACTAACTTCCGTAAAATACTGTTTTCTATAAAGAAATGATCATTGCAGATGGGTTGGCGAAAATTTCTCTGCTGGATGGTAATTTTTGCACCCCCAAAATGCACTTTTCATGGCTGGCAGATAATTGCGTTTCATCTTTTTTTAAAAAAAAGCATATACACATACATACGGTATCTCCCTACCTATTGACACCATTATTATGTTATAATGGTGCTGTTGCCACTCTCCAAGGGTGTGAGTGTGTGATAGTGAAGGGAAGCAAAAAGAATGGAGGTGGCAATTGTCCAAATAGTCCTGGGCCAGACTATTGTGCAACATTGGCATAAAGAGTTGGGGGGGGGACTCCATAGTCACCAAATATGACCATCTGAGACCACCAGGCTTGAGCAATGTCCAAACATCCTGCAGAGGTGATCCTTTTGGAGGCAAACCAAGTCAATCCCCTCTCTCAGAGAGAATAACAGCCTCAAGGATATCCAACTAGTACTTATACCAATTGTAAAAGGGTCAACCCACCTGCCAATTCTGCAATCACACTAGTATTAGTATCTATTTTTTGTGATGTGTACTAAGATTATTTTTCGTTTAATTCCCCATAACATCATATATGAAAAGACTTCTTTTCTTTTTTTTTTTATAGAATTTTATGGAATGAAGCATCCAGTTGCTGACTTTTTCAAAAGTAATCCATTGAGAGATTCTAAAATCTCAAATAGATCTATTTCAGCAGCTGTACATGAAATTTCAACTGGCCCAAATGTCAGGTCTAACCCTATCCAATCAGGGGGCCCCCTCTTCCGATAATAAACAAAAGGAGATATCAAAAACCACGTGTATTGAATATTTCCATAGTTAGAATTTGATATTGTAAAAAAAATGTTGCTTTCTGTCATACACACCAGCAAATATTTGAGGACAATACCAAGCTCGTGTCAAAACCAGATGCCAAGTTTACCAAGAAAGGTTTTAACTTAGGCTCAAGAAGGTATATGTGGTTATGGAAAATGCTGTTTATATCCAGTGTCCAGTGTCAAATGTGAATATTTAGGATCAGCTAAGCTCATCATCATCAATTTGAAAAGTAAACTTGTAACAAAGTTCTTCACTCAAATATTTACATCTCAGATTTCTCGCATGACTAGGAATACCCATTTGAGGTAGAGATGATGCAGATTTAAATTTCAGGCAATTACAAGCCCCCCTCGTGACCGTGGAGGTTTAATTCACTAGCTGAATAAAAGGACAACATGAAGTTCATCAGAAATTCAAAATAAGATCCTGGATCTCATTGCCAACATTACTATTGCAAACATTTGGCAAAATTATCAAGGAAAGAAAGTACTATTCCATAATGGCAGATGAAGCAGCAGGTATAATGCACATTGAACAGATGGGCAATGACTTTAAGCCCTTGAAAGATGTGATGCAAAAAAACCATCACTGATGCAATTCTGGACATTATTTGCCATTTCAATTTAGATATTGCATATATTCATGGACATTTCAGTAGGATGGCAAAGCGAATTCAAGACATGGAGACTAGGCTTTGTTTAGCGATACAGTATCAGATGCACACACTCTATCCTTCAGTTCAAGATACTGTTCCCAAAGTTCCAGACTTCTTAAATCATGTCAAAAAATTGGATAAATCTTTTGAGAGACAGTTGCTCTGCTTCTGAGAAGTTTCCATAGAACTTAACTGCTCCCATGGTCATTAGGCTGCTGTGCCCCACTAGATTTACAATGGGATTCCATTCGCTGCTTGGTATTCAGAAACAACTGTAATTGGAGAGCCTGGAGCAGGCCACAATACAAAATTTTGATGATTTGATGCTGAACAAGATAGAAACATTTCATACGTTAAAAAAAAAAAAAAACTTCCTCAGCCAATAACTAATTTTGCCAGATTATTATGGTGGGATCCCTGTACTCACTCACATGACAAATGTATTGCATGACGTTTTCTGTAATGCTTGATGGATTTAGATATTTTAAACACCTGAGCATGGAAATGTATAAAAATTAAGAATATCCTTACAAGCACTTTGTTGCAGAGAAAATTGTCTCCTGGTGAAATGACTTGAATTAATACATTTAACGAAGCTGATCACTGTCAACATGAAATAGCTCGACAAGTGGTTTCTTTATCTGGAGTAGCTCCACAAGCATAGTCCGTAACAAGCGTGTGAAAGATGACAAATCAAAAAATTAGTAAGTCAGTCAAACTGGTTCTCTGACAGTATACTAATCTAATGGACAAAGCTCCAACAAAAGGCATGCTTGGGTGGATGGCCATTTTCAAGCACCTTGAGAGTAGATAACACTGGTCAACACAATATTTTTGGCAGGAAAAGTGAGACTGGTTTCTGGGGTTTTCAAGGCGCTGAATCCGAATCTGACATTTGTTTTTCAAGTTGGCTCTAGTTTTGGAGATATCACAGGGGGGTCGTTCGTCTGAAATCACCCATTCGCGACCATAACTAAACGTACAAAAAACGGCTAAATAGTGCAAAAATGTCAGATATTGATTTTTATGATAATCCAAAACCACACAAAGACAGTGTAAAATCTCAATCTAACAAGTTAAGTTAGATATAACATCATTTCATTTATTAATAAATGAACACTTTTCATATATTTCGAGAATATACAAAAAATTTGCTAAAAATTTGCTGAATTTTAATTCTCCAAGGGAAAAAAACATTTACATAATCAGTTATATATCATAAATTAATGCAAAGCATTATTATACACTAGATTCTTAGTTACAATGAACACACAAAACAATATTTTATTCACAAAAGTGAAATTGACGTTTATACGATTTTCGCTTGTGAGCAACTTTCGGGCAGTCTCTCAAAAGGTTCCAGCAGTAGTCTGCCCATGTGTGCTCATCCCATTTGCCTTGATACCTCTCTTCCATTGTTTTGATGTGTCTTGATGGAATCTCTCTCCTTGCTCCTCACTGTAATCACCAAGATTACCAGGAAATCTGTCGAGGTGGCTAAACAAGAAATGAACTTTGATGCTCACATTTGCCCCTAGTTTTTCGTATGCAGTAAGCATCTTACGGACCAATTGCTTGTAATTGTCAGCTTTGTGATTTCCCAAAAAGTTTGTCACTACATCTGTGAAGGACACCCAAGCATTTAACTCAACCATGTTCATATGATTAGTGAAGTCAGAATCCCTCATGAGCGTTCGAATCTGAGGTCCATCGAAGATGCCACCTTTAGCTTTTTCGATGGAAAGACCTGGAAATTGCCTGCATATGTACTTGAAGCAATCCCCATCTTTGTTCAACGCCTTAACAAACTGCTTCATGAGCCCTAGTTTTATGTGCAATGGAGGGAAGATGATTCTATCCCTGGGTACCAAAGGCTCATTGATGACGTTGGCTGTGCCGACTTCGAGACTTTCTCGTTCTGGCCAGTTCTCCCTTCTCCAGTGCTGGATTCTTGCTCTGCTATCCCACAAACAAAGAAAGCAGGGATACTTTGTGTACCCACTTTGCTGACCAAGCAGAAAATTCACCATTTTCAAGTCCACACAAATCAGCCATTTATGAGTGTTGTAATTTAGCTTTTCAAGAACAAATTGGATACCATCATACTCTTCTTTCATCTTGGTAGAATGGCCAAGTGGTACAGGAGCAAACTTATTGCCATTATGCAAAAGTACAACTTTTAGACTTGCTTTCGAGCTATCTATAAAGAGACGCCAATCTGCTGGGTCATATGACGAGATCCCCATGCAGTTAAGAAGTGCAGAAACGTCATTACAAAAGATCAGGTCATCTTCTTTAGAAAAGAAACGAAGCAAGCTGCCTTCCCTTGTCCTATAGTATGTTATAATGATTCAATAATATCAGAAAATTATTATTTACTGCTTCTATATTGAAGTATTTCAGGGAGAATTTTAGCAGTTTAGGCTTATTTGAGGCTATCAATATCTTCTAAACTAGAGCCAATCAGACAAAACCAATGTTATATTCGTAATCAGCGACCTTCAAAACCCCAGAAAACACTCCTAGATGGTCTGCCAAAGAAAAAAAATAAAAATTTGTTGACCAGTGTAATCCAACAAGTATTATGGTTAAGTGAGAGCTAATTTGAAATCTTTTGACTGTAAAGAGACAGCAAATCTGAAGAAAGGCTGGATGATTATGAGATCCTGTTATTGTTTTAATCCTGTACCGTTCAAATCTGCAAAACTCAGCACAGGGTTGAACCGCAGATGCTGTGACAAGCATTGCCTTCCTCAATAACATAAATCTTTTTGTAATGAGAAATCTGTATATTTCTCCAACTCCATGTTTTGCTTTGTGTATATTTGACTAAATGTAGCAGGTGCTTCTAGGCTAGGGAGGGGGGGGGTGATATAACTAAGGTAAAAACTTTCGTGGTTTACAAAGGGTTATTGACCCTCAGATTGAAAGTTAATCAAAATTAATTGAATCCTTACAACAGAGAAGTACCTTGGCCATGTGTGATAAGACTCAGCTTCTAAATGCAATGAGACAATTAACCATTATCCTATGTATTGCACCATTCAACAAACAAGGTAAATCATGAGAAATGGCCACTTCAGTCTGCACATTGTCTGGAGTGAACTAGATTAAAAACTGGGTAGCTGTATTTGAACTAATGTTTGTTCTGCAGTTGAGAAATATTTTGAGAGGAATGGAATCCTTCACTTAGAAAAACACTAAGAAATTAATAACCCTGATACCAAAATTATGCAAAACAGTAATCAAAAAAAGGATATTTTGATTAGATAAAACTATTGCACAATGGAACTCCACTATAAGCTTATTATAACATTTTTTCATGCATGGATTTCCTAACAGTCATATGCTAATATAAGCACCAATACATCAAATATATAGGACATTCCATTGGCAAGTTCACATTTATGGCACAAACTTAACATTAAAGCTAATGAGCCAATTCTAAACTAACCGATGATATGGAAATCCTCTTTTCAAACCAATGCTGTGTTACAAAGTTGTTGAGAAGAGAGACGTTCAGTTTGCTGCATCATCTAGTTAGTTAGAGGAAGAGCTGACCGCTCTACTAATACCAATAAACTAAACATTCACTAAACCCTTAGAAAATGACAACTGGAGCCGCTAATAGGGTTGTCTGTGGTTGGTATGAATCCTTGGTTACACGAGCAAATATTCCTAAAGAGACAACTAAAGATATCTACACAAAAAAACAGAATCTGATTGTTTCCATTGCTATTTATTGTTTGTCAGTCACTAACCACCAGAAACAATTCTACTGTTATGGTTTAGACATAGAAATGATTTTCCAAGTATTAAA
Organism: Nautilus pompilius; assembly: GCA_018389105.1. Classification (NCBI taxonomy): domain Eukaryota; kingdom Metazoa; phylum Mollusca; class Cephalopoda; order Nautilida; family Nautilidae; genus Nautilus; species Nautilus pompilius. Next base: position 256,818 of record JACATO010001483.1, on the reverse strand, counting down.
TCAATACAAAACCCTCCATACACACGCTATTCATTCATTTATAGCTAATGTAATAATTTCAACAGACCTGAGAGGAAACTATTTTCAATTTCTTATAAGCCATCGTATTAAACAGATTTTGCATTAATCCATCTATTTATTTTTTTTTTTAAAAAAGACTAAAGTGTTTCCACATCACTAAACACCCGATTATGCACAAGACAGCCAACAAAGAACACAATGGCCCAGAGCGAATATGTCTGTTATAAATCTGTGCTAAAACCAGCCATCATTTAAGGAATCTGATGCTCACCCACCTTTTAAAACAGTAAGTAGATTTTCAAGTGTGTTTCCTTCACCCAGCACTCAATCTAGCATTTTTCATGATTACTAGTTGATAGAAAAATTTAAAACACATTTTAATAACAGTAGATAGAAAAATCAATAGCAGCCAGAGGTCTGTTGGCTGTAAGAAAATTTACATTTAAAACACCTGTCAGAACCAGACCCCAGTAGTCAGCTCACAGAGTGACCTGCTGCGCTGTAAAATGTGCATGTCTAAGAATGGACGAAAGTTTGATGATGTGGCATGTATGGAACTGCATGATTGAACCCCCAGAAGATATGAAATAAATAAATAACCAAACCTAGACTAAAAAAAGAAAACCAGAAGAGTCTATGATAAATAAAAATGCCCTTTTCCATGTCTCTGTTTAAAAGTGCTTATACTCTCTGTTTCCACCATCTGGCTTGGTAAATCATTCTAGCTAGATACCAGTCAATTACTCATGGTTCCTGGTGGTGTGTGTGTGTGCCAACAGTATCAGAGAACTCGTCTAACTCGCATTACTATATGCTAAACTCTGCCAAAGTCAGAAGTTCCGGGCTCCTCATGATGCAGGATTGGCGACGCTTGCTAGTGAACAAACATGGCACTACACTCCCTCTCCAGGTTCTCTCCCTTGTCTCGGTGTACAACTAATACTACTATGCGCCAAAACAGGTAGGCAAAAAAAAAAAAAAAACGTTTTAGCCTGTCTCTATAACCAAACTTACATTGTTGATCATTCTAGAAAACGTTTTGCCAAGCCATGTACATTATTACCGTAACGAGGAATCCATTCTTGATGAAAACCACCTCAAAAAACAAAAAAAAAAACTTACTGTAAGGTTCATAAAGCCAAGAAACTTCTTCAGCATCCTAATCATTGGTTCGAAGGAGCCTGCTGAGAGATGTTCCCGTACCATCTCTACATTTTCCTGTGAGAATTTAAAAAAAATATTTTAAAGTTATAGATCTTAGAACAAGTTTATTAACATGCAGCGTAACTTCCATCTGCTTCTGCACAAATTTCCCTCAAACTTTGGCTATACAAACCCTTTAACTCCTTGTGAGACTGAATCAGTTAAAGATGAAGCATCTAATTTCCATAAGACATCATGACCAACAAAGATGAGTGACTAAATCTGACTTCAGACTTCTTAAGAGAAGTGAAACAATTTAAGGGGTTTGAGGACAGGAACACATTTGTTTAGCAATCTACAGCCAGTAAAACTAAAGGACATAATTACAAATTAATTAAGATTTTGGCAGAGTTTAATATTAGAGAACTTTTTTTTCATTAATAAAATTTATAATAATAAAAGGAATAAATTATCGACAAGTGTAGTTAGAAATGATAATGTAAAACAATTTGATAAACTGATCATGATGGCTTTCTCATAACCACTAAGTTTAACTAGAAAAAAACAAAACAAAACACTTGCTTAATTAAGATTAGCATAAAAAATTCACAGAACGTTTTTTTGCCACTCCATTGGGGTGGGAAATGGATCAGCAATTAACCAATACGATTCTGCAATCCGCCGAGCACAATGACACTTCATATATCATCACAAACCATATTAATAAAATTCTGATTCGTTTTCATGCCTGGATGCATTGTAAATTAGCGACACATTCAAAGCAAGACGCCTTATCCCCTACCCACCCCCCCTTTTTTTTCCTCACTGCCATACTAACATCTTGTTTTAGGTGAAATCAATCTCTCTCTCTCTCGCACACACACACACAAACACATATAAATATATAATACAAATGTATTAGTATTCTCTAAACCTTGCACTGAGTCATCTCCACATTTTGACCTGTGTCCTTACAAACTGTTCTTGAGAGTTTATCATAAATAATTTTATGTACATCAAAAACTTTCTAGTTTTTATTGTAATATACCTTCCCGTGAGTATGTCAATGTATCCTTTAAACAGGAAACCTTTGTTTTCTTCTAAGATAACCAAATTATACCCCCATTCAGATAAAAAAGATAGCACAACTGAACTTTAATGTTGCTTTACTCATTTGTTTCCAATTTGAAAATGAGATAAATTGGCCAACTTCTTCCATCAGCTTGGTGTAACTCGACAGGCACCAAAGAAAACCTGACGAATAAAACAAGAAACCAAATTTCTTAATTCCTTAAAGCAAACCATCAGTCAGCATTCCAAGAACTGGGCTGACATTATGCAGCATTAAAGTTCAAACAACTTCTCTGAGGTGTATGGACATTTGACAAATTAAACTAATAAATGCCAACTTGTGAGAGATTTATCATCAGTTATGGTCACTGACCATTTATCAAGAGCAGAGCTTGGCTGCTTCATGCCTGTTTGTTGACTAGTTAACAATTAGTTGACACTTAAAAACAAACCCTTCTGACATTATCAGATTTGCCCTTTCCACAGTTTTCCATCGATTTCTTTCTATGATCTGGTCCTGCTGCCCCTACACCCGGTAAAATCCAAGAAACTCGTCACACTTATTAGTCAGACTAAAGGATGTCCACACGTGTCAATTATCTGGTTTCTATTCCTTAAATTGCACTCTTGCGCTTCTTTATGAGAAGAGTACATGAATACACGCATATCGGATCTTTGACGTGGGACTTCCCCCACTGGACAGACTTTTTGACAAACACTTCCTTCTCCCTTTCTATTCACCGTACCACTACATTCAGACAGACCGGCAACTTCCAAGAAAACAAGAAAATTGCTCGTAAGTCATGTGACAGGTAGTAGGATCCCCCAAAACCGAGGTTGATCTATAAGACTAATATACTGATCAAAATGAATATTTCCAACATAAAGTTGCAACCATGAAATTCTCACCCCGTCCCCAGGTTACCTGGATAAAAAGAATGTAACTCTTTTAAACAATCCCAAAGTACATGTATTAAATGTTAACTTTATCCCTGGGACCCTAATATAGAATAATAGCAATCTCTGTTTTGAAACACACATCACCCCCCCAATGGCTTTTTATGTGGTAGATATATTCTTATTATTATTTATCTGTTTCGAAATAAAAAACTCAGAAGTTAAACTAAACAATCTTTAAAAAACCTCTGTATATCACGACAGTTCTTTTAACCCTATACCACTCCAGCCTAGAAGCGATAATCATTCAGTAATTACGCTGAAATTGGCTCTATGTATATTTAGTCAGATATAATACAAAACAAGGGCACTGGGAATGATGCGCATTTGTCATCACAAACAGTTACATTAATGAGGAAGGTACTGTGTCACAGCCCCTGAATAATAGGGATCTGAAGAGCAGTTGGGTACAAATCCAACCCAGATGGTTAAGAGTAAAATATAAAGGCCAATTCTGCAGCTTTAAATGTCACTGTAAAGATTAATGACTTGAGAACCATGAAACTGTTAAAAGAAACTTAGGGCGGTGATCTTCAGATAACTTAATGTACCCATCGAAATGTCTGTCTGAAGTGGCAAAACACTTTAAAACTTCGACTATATAGAGAATAAACTTGTATTCTCCGCCTGGTTTTGTTGCTAAATGTAGGATTCTCGTGGACTGCACAGATATTAAAATAAAGGATAGTAAACAGCTGTGTAGAGGTTTACAGCAACCAATGGCAAAAATCATTAAAGGATTAGATCATGCACCAGAGAAAAAACAAACTGGTGTTCAAGAGATTATCTACTTCTAACATTCTTAAAATAAGGTTTTTTGTAAAAAAAAAATAAATAGGTGTGACACACCCCCACTTCCTGTCAAGTAATAAACAGCTGCTACTGTCAAGGTGAATGAAATTTAGTGTATCAACAGGTGGCGCTGATGCACAATTGCCAGCGTTTCTGTTTCACCAACGATTTGCTTGAAATCAGGATGACTGACAGTTAGCAGTATCAGTGCTGCTGGAACGGCGAACACCCAACCGTAGCTGGAAACACTATTTACAAAGATGTTTACAGGAGGATTCAGAAAGAAAACCTGTACTTCATTTTCCAAGTGTACAAACATTCAGGCACAGGACACTAGAGCAAACTGACAGTGATGTTGTGGCCTCAGCTTACACCTCCAAGCAGACAGACAGCACTTCTGCGGGCCCCAACAAGGGCCAGCCAGCCTTGGAACCCTGTGTCCCGCCCAACCTTGATGGCTTAAACACACACTTGGCTCAAGTGTGGATAGTTACGGACTCAGCAAAATAACATAGGCAAAATTAAACAACCTGAATTCTATCAACCTTCCAAATTAAAGCAACAAACAGCTGGACTCTAACACAACGCTTTATTAGAAATTCTCTATTTCTTGTGAATCAGTTTTGCATATGAAAACAGAGTTAAAAATCCTGTTTTGTATTAAAGAGTCTACCACTGATTTCGACAAACTTCATGGCAAATAAATTCATAATATCTACTTGGAGTTTCTATTTATTTTATTTGTTTGGGATCACAGAGCAGTGGATAACAAAACTACTAATTTTCAGGGAGGTAAAGCCACTCAGCTATTCCATCACAGGTTCATCTGATGGTAAAACAGATTTTGTAACACAGAACAACATGGGACCCAAGAGATTACAGAAAACCAACAAACCTCACCACATACCAACAACACTGTGGCCTTTGTGCAGTCAACTGTAAACCAGATAAGGATAACATCATGACTGGCATAAGACAATCAAAGGCTATCACCATTATAACACACATGTGAGCAGAAACTAAATAAAGGTCCCACTGACTTGGTTCAACCTAAAGGATCAGTATGAAACAGCGGCAGATCAAAATTTCCAAGTTATTGGTATCAGATAAAATCTAAACATTCCGCAGTGAAGAACTGACTCAAAGGCTATAATATTAACATTATCCACCATGCTTAAAGATGGTGCAAGCATATTATTTTGAAGTTAGTACATTAAATAATGGAAGTAGGGACTACAAATTAGGCACTGCATTTTTTCCACAGCTAAATCTGAAGTTGATTTAATCTCTAATAGGCTAAAAACACAAGGATATTTTGGCATATTTACTGGAGCCCCTATTTCTTTAATGATCTGTGAAATTAAGTAATGCTAGTGTTTCATGAGATTTTTGGAAAGCTTACAGTACATCTTTCATAAGGCTAAAGAAGTGTATGCATGTCAATATCTTTTATCATGAATGTTAAACATATTCTTTTTTTTACAAACCTGATGCCTGAGCAACAATGTAACACATGCATACCGTCTACGACGGCTTTGCCTCCACTAAACTTACACTTGCATGCTACCAAACCAACCCGCAAACAGAAGATGTGACAAGTTCCAAACCACACCTCTTGGCTGACAGAAAGGTATTATTATTATTATTATACTTTTGCTCTTAAATGCTGTGCTTGATTTTGCATTTAATTCAGCACTTGCAAATAAAGTAGCTACTTTGTAACCACATACTACCTAAAAAAATGACATAAGTCCTGAAATATCAATTTTAAAGAAAAACTTGATTTACACAAAGGGGAGACTCTCTATGAGTTAATCAAATTAGCTAGAGAACACTTTTAGACTGAGATGATATTAATGAACACTTCTTGGGGAATTGTTAACAAAATAGTAGTAATAAATTCATTCCATAAAAAAAAAAAGTTATACTACATCTGACTGATTGTAAATGTTCTTATTCCAAAGTTAATTCAGAAAAGAAAAAAAAACAACAAATAATTAGACTAAATGAGTGAAGATCTGGCATTGAAAACCAGAGAGAAAATGCTGACATTTTAAATAAATAATTATTTAGCATTTTTATGCTCAAGTTAATAGCAAAATGGGTAATTCTTCAGATAAAACCCAAATAATTTAATGGATTGGGCAGCTAAGATGCAAAATATAATTTTATATTAAAAATAATTTTAAAAAATGGCACTTAAAATTGAGAGAGAAAAATAATGCACTTCAGCCCTGATTAACTGCAATATCAACGAAAAGTACAGGATTTTAATTTTCCTTACACAATGAGGTGTCAAAAACAGCTGTAAAAAATACAAAACAAAGAGTTCAGAAGGGAAGGATACCATTACACACACACACAACAAATAACAGAGCGGCCCATCACAAGTGAAGGCTCCATCCTAATAATCAAGCCTCGCTCAAAAGGGGGTCATGGACTGGCATAAACATCTGTCTCAACAGGTCACTCAGAGCTATTATCCTCCACTGCTTTGCTGCTACAATTCCTGTCAGCTCTGCAACATTCTGAGGCAAGCGCAGTTTCTGCTGCAGCCACTCTGCCTTAAGATGTACTGCCAACTACTCAAATGAATCTGGATTTCAACATAGTGCCTAGATACTGCGTTAATCTCAAGAAGCCTCTGTCAGTATGGCAGGATTGGGGCACAAACTGTCATGCTGAGAGATGCTCAGCCTTCTTGATCCATTACCCATGGTTTAGAATTTAACTCCAGGTAAGCCTGAGTGTTCCTGACAATGGCATCTGAACTAGTCACAGCCCACTTCTTCACACTACCACAGCTGAATGGATCTCTTAGGAATGCAGTTCTGAGCAAACTTCTCATTTTATCATCAAAATACTCTGATACCCACCCATAAAACTCATGCTGAACATGGATTCATCAGAAAAGTTAAGTTGATACTGACAACCCAGATTTCCTCAAGTTTACAAGGTCTGGCAGTACAAAGAAGATACATTTATGGGGGGGGGGGACAATCCTGTGTGTACATAACCCATGAAATCCTAGAAAAGTACATTGATGAGACTGTTGAGATTGATATTCACTTCTCACATGAATATAAGAGCATACTCCTCAAAGGGTTAATACAATCTGTCACAAACATCAGTGTCATTCCAACCAATGTAGAGAATAATAATTTATTATGTTAACACAGTTTAGCATCAGTGGACATTTTCTTAAAGCATTTTTCAAATAGTAGTCTGTCACAAAATTAGGGAGAATTTATTTTCATTATATTTAAGGTTCTAGAAGCCATTTTATTTTGTGAAAACTCAGGACGTGTTATAAGTTCTGTCTGTGACAGCTGGAGATGTTCCTTCTGGCTAATTAACCTTGATGTAGTGTCAAGTGCCTTTCCACCCCTAGTTAATGGGAAGCGTCTATTAGTCATTATTTGAGTTGCCAAGCATCCACAAAAACTAGTACTGGTACTGACAAACATCAGAAAAGCAACGGTGCAAATGACTACAAAGGTCTTCACTACACAGATCTGAGTCAAGTGTTGCTGCAAAAGTCCATAAAACAATTCTTCATTATTACACGGAGGAGGAGAAATTAAGCCAGTATCCTGGGAATCAAACTTAGGCCCTCGGACTACCATACACCCCCCAATTTAGAAACTTTATCAGTTAAATCAAACAACCAGAACGTGCAGCTAACAGAATCAAATCTTACCTCATAAATTCACAACGCCTTGTATACTACCTGGAGATGTTGCTATCCTTCAAATCTGTATTACTCAACAAAGGAACTACAATATATATAGTACCTTACCCATTAAAATAACTCTTTGTAATGATGACAAATCCATATTTCTCCACCCCAACATGTTTTGCAGTACAAGTGTGCTGACTAAATATACGCAGTTCAACATAAATACTAACTTGGTTGATGGTATAAGCAAGCTAAAACTGACATAGTATATGAAGTGTCAAGGAAAATACCATAAAATAATTTTCAACATAGCAAAATTGTTATCTGGCTTTGTATTATTCTAATATTCCTTTTAAAAAAAAAATCTGCCATAGTTATTCAAGAAATTTATCCTCTCTAGTTTCCTCTTTTTTGAAAGATGTATATTCAATACAAACAGCTGAACAGTAAAATGTGCACTTAATATGCAAAATAATTTATCCTCATATTTGCATGCTAAAATCAAAAATAATATTTATTTTTGAAAAGTACACTTCTGGATTTCCATAAAAATCTGTGGGTAATGTATTAAATTTTTATAAAGCAGATACATGAGCTCTATGTAAAATGTATATGTGCAATACAACCTTAACCCAGTGGTCAGGCCAGGTCTCATGTGAACATCTCTAGTATATAAAATTTGTTTAATATTGTCATTATAATTAAAATAATGAACAGCATAGAGGTTCCACACTGACAAATCAGAACGACATTTGGTCAAACAGCATCAGGGACTGATTTTTAAGAATTTCTTTGTGCTGTGGGTTAATGTCCCATTTATTTATTTATATTGCAGATCATTGCCTGACACTGAACAATAACAAATGTGATTTTATTTGAAGACACTGCAATTACTTGAGATTAGCCTCAGCAACTGAATAGAAATCTCATGTCGGAAAGATCTAAGAAGACCAACGGTTAGCACATCCTAATGTAACAATCATGCTCAAACCTTGCACGCAAGATTTACCATCTCTGATTCAGATTTGACAGGTTCTGCCTGGCTGCTAATTCTCCAAACTGCAGCAATTACAGATTAAATCTGCCCCGATAAATAAATATGATGAAAAAACATTGAACAATAAATACACTTACAAACATTCAACATGTGTGCTGACCACGCTACTGCAAGGTAAGGAAAGACTGCAATACAATGTCATGTAATCTGGGGGCCCTATTTAGTAGCAGTAAGAGAGTTAAGACAGACTACTATAATTTAAAAAGTAATTATCTTATTTTTAAAGTTTAGCTTTATTTCTTAAAACCAGAAAATTATTTGTCTCTATGTAATAATAAATCAAAATAAATGGCTTTTGTTGGCAACAAGCATGAACAGTAACGTTAATGTAATTTTTATAGTTAATACAATCTAAAGGTTCTTCATAAAGCTATTTTAAAATAAATGTGGTGGTAGTTCTTAATTAAATTATATATATATATTCAGTAGTTTTAGTTAGCAGCCCCCCACAAACACAAGACATTTTATGTAAGATGTAGAATGCTCATGGATAAGATTTTACTATGCAGCGACTAAAAGGACTAGAGAAAAGAGGGCTTAAAGATTATCTAATAAGTTTGGATGTTATGTTTTTCTCTTGAATGTTTCCATGAATGCAATGCTGGATAATTGGATAATGGCTAACAGAAATGGGAGCTGATTATTAGCAAATTACAGCTATAATATCCCCATCCATCCATTAGTTTTGCAGACGTTTATTTCCTTGGATCCATGGACAACTCCACAAACTCTTTCAGTCCGTGGCTCCTTTGGAACCTGCATCAGTCAGTCAACAGTTCCCTGGTTCATTTTTTTGGGGGAAGCTCCTTTCCCCTCTAAAATTTGCAACACCAGGCAATGAACGATAGATGCTTACAGTAAGGAAAACACCCCTCCAAACATAGCTGGCAAATGTAAACAGAGGAAATATGATAGTCAAACAGAGAAGGGTGGTGACAGAACCATTAATCTTGCCCTAACTGGCAGACTTAATTTCCTTCAGCAGTTATCTGCTACCCTTTCCCCCAGCATTCTTTTAGGATAAAGGCCCTGTTTCTCCCTTTACCAGAAAAGGGGGGAGGAGATTTTCACAAGTGCTCAAAATTGTAACCACCACATACATCTACCCAAGCTGATTCTTTAAAAAAACATTCACAAACAATTGCGCCAGTGAGCACCAACAAGAATATGGCTGTAGCTTATGAAACAAAAACAAGTTACAAACCAGATCACAATTTACAATTTCTGGTCACAAAATAAGGAAAAAGAGAAAGCGTGGCAAAATTAGCAATCCTAAAAAAAAAAATATACAACAAAAAGTCCAAGCCTTAAAAAAATCTGTTCAACAGATTATCTTGCTGAAAATGAAACCTAACAGAAAAGTTATCAGACCTTTGTGGCGCTTTCCTGTTTTAAAGTCAGCAATTTATTAAGTTTCAATTAAATATTATTAAAAAAAAATTAGTAGTGAAAAACCTCATTTTACTTTAATTCTAAAACCAACTGTTTTAACTAACCCTGGCACCTTTAAATCGTGGAGAGTTTTATAGGGCAAAGAGTTAATGTGACGATTGCAGACTTATTTTCCTAGATCACTTGTTAAAGCCAAAAAAAATTCCCCATTTACTGGGTATCAGGATTGATATAAGACTGTTCACTCTACAGCCATGACCAACATTTTTGTGTTACCATAGATTTTTCTAATTTTGCTTAACCAAGTTGAGTTAAACCTGCCAAATTTGCAAAGTGCCCCTCACTTTGTAGTTTTCCACACACTTAAGAGAAAAATGTGTGGAATTAGATGCAGGAACTTTAAATCTTACATGCAAATACTTGATTTCTGAAAAAAAAAACAAAAAAAACAAACTATAAATCACAAGTGTGGCTCAATTAGAAGCATTAGACATTTATTCAGAAGTGGCCATTGGGAACAGTGTCAAGCTTTGTGAGCATTATTTAAAGATAGATTTGATTCTTTCTAGAGTAATGCAAAAATTTTGGTCATGGATACATATTCTGTATTGCCACCAATCTTTCAGTCCTTATCTGGAGATCCTTCCATATCGCTGCCAGATTTGAGAGACCACCAACAATTCCCTTTATCTACTGAAGTATCAACATCTAAGCTAATGCAATACGCAGTGCCTTCTGTATATACTTTGGTATACTGGGAAAGGCTTTTTGACAGGAGACATCAGTAACATATGTGACATGTGTCTAGTGCAGCATACTTATTGGCAGGCCCCTTGTTTATTTTTAGTCTACAATCTTCTCACCAGTTGCACTTGCTTAATTTGTACGTTATGCTTCAATGTTAGTGTTTACAACCAACCATCAAGCAAGGCAGATTTGCCGCAATTAGGTGGACCAGCATTTGAAATGGGTATAAAACAGATATTGCATTTGGTAATGAATGTCTAAATTCAACCATTTACATACAGTATTGGAAATGATTATGGAAGCACATGCAAGACATACAAAAATAATGAGTAACTGCAACTGAGAAATGTATATAATACATTAACAATGCATTATTACAGAAAATATACAAAAACAAAATGAATATCTCATACAATGAATTAGTATTTAGTATGCGAGTCCTTTGCTTTATATATGATTGTGCAAATGTTATTCCAAATATCCTGTATTACTTTCTAAAATTTATTCAAGGTGTCTGGTTGCTGTTTGACTTTTTCAGTAGCCATATAACCGCATATAGCCTCATTGATGTTCATTCATATCAGTTCTTTGTGCAACCCAAGGAATCTTTGAGAGAGTCCCTCCCATCAGCCTCTTTATGTTCTAAATGGCTTTTCACCATATTGGATGTTATGCTTGGGGATCACTAACATGTTGAAAGATGAATCCCTACACAATGATATGTCTTACTGAAGAAATGGCATGATGGATGAGAGAACCTGCATATACCTGTCAGCAGTCAACACACCTTCAGTTTTATGCAAATTTCTTTTTTTTTTTTTGCTGATATGTAGCCCCACAATTGTATTGATCCACTGTAGCTTTTGTACACCAACTGTTATACTGCTCCCAGCTACACCGTCAAACAAACTGTCATTAATTATTGCCAAATAGTTCAAACTTGGACTCATCTGTAAAGAGCTCCTTCTTAAGGTTCAGTCAAGCTGTTTGGTTGCCTCTTGACAGCAAAGGTGTTCAAGTAGCTACACACAACATCCATACAAGATCTCTCCTGGCTCATCACCTAACCCACAAAAAACACACCCAAAGGTACTTATCATTTTTGAGTTTAGTTTTCCTTTCTCACCTGTGACTATTGGCAACAGTACCAGTTTCATGTATCATCCTCAGAGTTTTGCATATAGCTCCTTTTGAAATGAAGTCAGGCTGCAAGTTGCCATATGGAGAAGCCATCACTACCTAATATTTTGATACTTTTCACTTGTCATTGGATACTTCCTTATAGTATTCATCAGACTACAATGATACCAATGCCTATAATTTTATAGTCCTTCTGCAGGTGTGCCACTTTCTGATTTTTTGCATGATAACTAATAAAATCACAGTATTTTGATGTAATTTTATCATGTGTTATTTGCATTTTATAATCAAGTTTTTCTCCTGTTTCCTGAATTACTTCCAATATTGCATATGTAACTCCTTCCTACTTGTATTTGATCAAGAGATTCTTAACCATAATCACCATACCAAACATCCAGACCCTCTACAGCTTGGAAGATAGAAAATATCTATGCATTCCTTGGTTCCACAGAGTTCAGGTATAAACTACTGAGCACCTGTGGTAGCCTCTTGATAGACAACTAAGGACCAAATGAACAAAAGCAGCCTTACAACAGCAAATTAAAAAAATAATGCGAGCTTTGATGGGAAATCTTGAACTGATGATAATCTGTTAAGATTCATGAAAAGTTGTACATGATGCAAGAAGTACTTTTACCAAATACTAGAGATAACTTTTTTGACACATATTGTAAACATATTACAGAATAAATGCCCATGTACAAAACAGTGATACCCAAATTATTATAGCAGGGATCTGTATATAAGTTTTTGTATAACTCTGCAAGTATAGTTTACACATGATTCAGTTCTAGAATTTGCATGTTTAAAAGCCAAAATGCATTCAACAGGAAAATATGCATGTTTTTGAGCATAAAAAATATTTGGCAAGGAAAGTCAAATATATATATATATATATGTCATGCCAAGAATCCACAGTTGAAATAACAAAACCCCCAAAACAATGAAATGCTTATTATTATTATTATTATTATTATATTATTATTATTATTATTATTATTCAAAGTAGATGATTATTTCATATATATATATATATATATATATGCAAAAAAAAAATCTCAAAATAGCCTAACTATTGATAACATAGGGCTTCTGATGAGAATTTTCTACAAATGCACTGAGATAATACACAACATTCTGCTATCTGTTTAAAACAAACTGTATAAAAGTCATGAATTTTATGGAATATTCAAAGCTTGCTTCAATGAACTTTGTGTTTATAAGAAAACTTTAGGGTTTTTGCATTAACTCTGTTAGTTCCAAGTTGACAGCTAGCTGCACATCAGCTTCCCTAGCTCCACCTCACTTAGCCCTTTTTGGAGGTCGAAGGGATGACACACAAAAGAATGTCACTTTTTTTAAAAGTGTGTGCTGGTTGGTGTTGGATTAATTTTATAAATAACTATCTTAGAAGTTTACTTACTGTCTTTTTTTAAGTAGTGAATATGGCAGGCTCACCATTTCTCTATGGCAGCTGTTTCTTATCATCAGCGAGATAAGAAAAATGAAACATGGTGTAGAACTTTCGCTGAGCATCATCAGATTCAGCTGACCGCATGTTTGTGTTTGCTGGTTCTTCTGCCTTAAACACAAATCATTTCAAGCTGACTGCCCTTTGACTAAAATCTTTCAAAATACACCACCATTTCAAGTAATTGTTTCTTTTCTCTGCACAGTTACAATACCTGGTAATCAATGTCTTTTGATCCAAACAACGCAAAAGTAGGCGGGTCAACTCAGTCCAGTAATCCAGTAAATATGGCTGCCTACAATGCTTGACGTAATGGTGCTAACTTGGAGAAAAATACTAGTAAATTTCAATATCAAATTCCTAAATATATATATTTTGAAAATTATATTATTTCCTAAACTGTGTTTTTATTATAACACATACAAAAGAAAACAAAAACAACTTATGGTTTGTTTCGATTATAAATCAGTTATCTGAAGTTTGTTCGTCTTTAGAATAAACACTGGCTCTGCACTTTTTCACACACACACGCACTCTCTCTCTCCAACACTCTGAAGTAATCAAGTGCAAAATCAACCCTAATGTTAAATATCTGGAACGGTATCAAGAGCATTTCAAAAACATCCATGTTTTCTTATAGCTGGCTACAGTAATCCACAGATCAGTTATGACAGATCTCCAATGGAGCATAAAGATTTAGTAAAACTTCTGAGACTAAAAGTGAGGTAAGCCAGGGGTGAGTGAGTAAGAAAGGTCTTTGTTTCATAAGCAGAAATTGGTGGGAGTTAATCTAGTACTTTACAATAACAAACAACAACAATGGGTACATGGAGGATGAGCTCAGTACTGGCTAAAGTCACCACAGAACAACCTGGCTGATTGATTATCCAGTAATCCTTCTCCACAGCTGCTAAAGCAGGGGCCACTTTCCCCACAACAGAAAATGCTTCATGATGCACTTTATTATTTTTGCCAGACCCTGACTTTTTATCTCTGTTGTCACTGTGTGGAAATTTAATAAACAAGGAAGAAGCGGGCTACTTTAATGAAGAAGGGGGTTGGGGAAATATGAAACGGCTCTGTCAGACAAGACAATTAACAAAAACATTCCAACAATGAAGGTGCTGCTCAGCACAGGTGGAACCTGGCTACAGGATAATCCTCTGGAAATGTGATAGAAGGGCTGACAGGGCAGATCATGAACTCTACAGCTGTGATAATTTTAACAATACCAGAAAGAGGAAGCTGCTGCTTAGTTTGAAGCTTCAGCTTTTCATAGCATTGCATCGTGGAAAAAAATGTCCTTAATTACTTTCAGACAGGATCCCTTATTAGACTTCTCACATTCTTGCTTTATTAACAGTACTGAAGAATACTATTAAAAGTAAAACTATATCAGATCACTTTACAATCCAATATGAAATATCCCAAGGTATAATTTGGTTCAGTTATATAGAGGAAAAAAATCAAATGACAGTATTTGTGAGAAAATTGCAGAAAAACAGATTTGGGGGCATAGGAAGAGTTACATAATGGGAAAAAACTAATTCAGTCTGCAACAGCTCATGAATTATTAAAAATGTATAAAACAACTCAAAAATATTTGACCTCGCATATTATTCAAGATACATGTCCGTCCACATAGGCTGGTGGTGATAACCATCTTTTCTTGTTCACACATAATCCATGGTTAAAAGAAATTTGTGAAACCAATGGAAGCGAACCTCAAGTGTAAAAAAAAAACATTAATACAAGAAACAAATATAAAAGCTATACAGCAATTATTCAACACTAACAGATGAAAGCAAGTCCGTCTAATGGGAAAGGCTGTTAAACTCATTTAACCCTGATATATATATGATGCATTCAATATGCGTGAACACTTGAGATGTGGTTTCCAGCCATCCATTGCATCGCACTTCTCCCCCAACGTGTGTTTTCTTATTGCTAACACATGGCGGTTAGATCCCCACATGTACCGGTCACCAGAACCAGAAACGAAAACCATCACCGACAGAAAGATACAACTAGCGCCGCCCTGACCATCAAAACGTTTGATTTTATCACATTTTAATTTACCTGATTGTCTTGTATCAAACACCCCAGTAGCAAGGCGATGTAGGCTGCCACGATACTGTCCTCCATGTGTTTTCCTGCTCTGTGCAGGGCTGAAGAAGAAAAAAAAGCAAAGCATCAAAGGGAAGGAATTTCTGTGTGTACCTAAGCTACCACTCTCCAGTTTCTCCTTAGGTACGTACATATGTACTGGCAGTTAATGGCCCTTTGGTTGATTTTCTAAAAAACTCATGCAAACTTAAATCATTTAAAATAGAAAATGGCTTTACTCCCCACACCCCATCTCTGCTCACTACAGCTACTGTAATTCCAGAAATGATTATAAAATAACCCAGCAAACAATAGCAGCTAAGCAGGCAGAAAATTTTCACCAGTCAACTAGAATGCAACTACAGGTAGCCTAGTTGTTTCCAGCCACGAGGATAAAATAACAAAAGCTTTTAGGTAATCTCTCAGAAGTAACCAATAGAATATACCATATCTCATCATACATTAGTGCATATAGTTACGCAGCATGTTTATGTGACTTAGAAAATCTATAGGGTTCTGTAAATAATGGGCTGGAACACATTGAAGGATAGCATACAGCTGAGAAATAAACCAGAAGACACCTTGAGTATATTTAAAAGTCAAGACGCACATGCTAGCTCCTTTATAAGTATGTGACCGCTATAAAATCTGTGTAAAAGAATAACAAAGTTTATACTTAATGATTCATTTAACTGCTGAGTCCACAATTATAGCCAGAAATTAACCAGGTGTTCAGACACAATTGTGAAAAGTTAGGATTTGAAACTAAAAAGCTAATTAAAGTAGCTTATTTCTGTATACATAATATTTGAATACAATAACCCAGCAAAAATTATCAGTCAGTCTCACAACAAACAAAACTTATTTAATCCAAAAGTTTGAATATGTTTAACAGGTCCACTTTGGTCAGGTAGAACAATCTCAACATAAAAATTCCCACAAAAACAAATTTGTGTATAGTTATAAAATATGCAAGTAAAAACAAAGGAGGTAAACTTGGATATCATTAAGCATGTATCATCTATGACAACATCCTACTTCAGTGTTTTTTCTGAAGGGCTGCCATATTGAAAGACATTTCCCTCCTTTCTAGGCCTGTGACCAAAGTTGATTGACTCCACAAACAGACTAAAAGGATGTTGATGCAGTTGCAGAGCAATTAAAAAGACGGAAACAATTACAAGCTTCCTGCATACTCCATCAGAAAAGCTGCTGTAGCAGCCTGGGGCTGACTCCAAATGAGTAGCGATAAAAATTACTTGAGTATAGTGGGAACAGCAGAGCTGGCCTGCAGGTACACCCTCTGCTAAGTCGCATAACTTCTCAAAACCCAAAATTGTTTGCATGGATGTGGGTTCAACAAGGCATCTTTCAGAGTTGGCCAAATAGAAGACACTGACTGACATCACATGAAAGTGAACATTTCACTTTATGAATACTTAAATAAAAAATATAAATAAATACAATACATAAATAAAGAATACAAGTGCCTACAGTGTAGTAAAGCAGTTTATTAGTTAGAAGGTAAAAAATATCAAAGGGATAATTTTTATTGAACAGATGGAGGAGAGAGACAAAACTCAATTGGTTTTCAGTAGAGTTATGCTTTAAACAAATTCAGTTAAATTTGGCAATAATGTCTGGTGAAGAACATTTGCAAAACCTAGATTTTAACCAATTAAAAACAGTCTGAATTCTAATGAGGCAAAAGTAGCAAATCTGGATTCAGTGGCCTACACAGGGATAAAATGTTTTCGTTACCTTTGGTAAATGTTTCTTCCACATCCTCCTCTGGCTCGTCCTCATTATCAGTACTTGTCTCTTTCTGCTCTCCATTTTTAGCCAAAGGCTGTATCTCATTGTGCTTCTCGTTTCCAATCACGACCCACTGTATCCCAGACTCTGATTCATGCCAGGCCCCACTTTTGTTTGGTGATGATTCTGTTGATGATGAAGACTCCTGTACTTCCAGCATTCTAGCAGCTTCCTCCTTCTGACAGAACAACTGAAACAAAATAATAGGATTTAGTTAATCCCTTCAAAAGCTGCACTGCTCCACAAAATTCAAACTGCCTTATAGTTGTTTTTACCTACCACTCTTGCTTGTTATAACAGCAGCAGGTTTGATTCATCGATGAGTGAGTTCTGACTACATGGTTTCTCTCACTACTTGTCTACTAGCCCACTTTGCAAGGGTATCCTATGGACATTGTTCTTCAGCTTTTGGTCAGAAGAGTTTCCTCAACAGATCCAAGTTTTACACCATTATGGTACCACGGACAGCTTATCTGCCTGACTGCCAGTTAGTACACATATCTATCAAGGTCATTAGGTTTTTATTAATAATCCAATGATACAAAGATTAGACATTTTTGCTTTACCCAGAGAACATGAAAAGTTGACCTGCCAAAACAGAATTCCTTGGCCTACAGTCTGCACCAAGATAACTCCAGAAAACAATTTTACAGTGATCATTTAAAATAGTGACAATGCAGCAAGCCTTAGTAAAGAATAAGACATCAAAAAGCAGTTTTCTTGTTGTCTTGATGACAATATCAAAGCTGAGCATTCCAGTATAACGGAACCTGAAACATTACTGACTGGAAACCCTGATGCTCAAGAAAGGTAAAGAATGGCAACTTATAAAGTGTGAACTAAAATATTAGCAACTTTTCTGGAACTACACCATAATTGGGAAAAAAAAATTAAATTAAATTAATATTGACAAATGCACATCAACTCTTCTGCAGTATATAATCAGCTTCTTTATGATACAGTTGCTGATGAAATTATTTACATATATACTGTACTTTACAGATCGAAAACTTAGGATGAAACAGAATTTTCATTTTCCTAAGTTACTCTAATTATTCCACTATTAAATAAGTGCTTCAGCTATAGACTATCTTAAAGCAAACAGTCTATATATTTATATATACAGTAATAGCTCTGTTATCTGGCACTCAACCAACCAGAACCAATAGAGTTAAATATCTACCTGAGCATAAATGCTAATTATTCTGTCTGCAGCAAAATGAGAAGCTTAGCATGCATCCCTTCATTTGTAAATCTTCACAGCAGTCATACCTGTTGTTCTATGATTTTGTTGGTGCTGTGGGCACTAAAGATTAATAAGCAGATGAGAACAGATGGTTAAGCCAAGGCTTTAGCTCATTTCCTGCACTGAGAGATCAGCATTGCTCAAAGTCCCATGCCCACTGGAACTGTGCCTTGTCACCACCTTTCATCTTTATCTCACTGGACATCACTGGTTTTAGCTATTATATTACCATACCACAGTATATTTTATTTACCATATTATATTATTGCTTTGCGTTTTAAAAGTCAGGTTAATATCATAAGCTATAGGTATAATTCAGCTCTCAACTAACCAAAATATTTAGTTATCCGGCAACAGCCAGGTCCCGAAGGTGCCAGATATATAGGGAGAGAGAGGAGGATAGGATTAAGATCTAGCCAGCCTGGGTTCACATCTAACTTCAAGATTTTTTTTTTTTTTTTTTTTTGCTTTTCCTTGTTTTATGTACAATATTCCTGAAGATAATTCCAACTCTGAATTCCTTTATCAAGAGGGGATCATATAATGAACTCAGATACATAATTTGATTCTCCGAGAGGGTGCCAAGATAGTAGTCATCATTTGCCAACTAATCTATTTTTATGAGAACCATGGACGTATCTGTGGTCTGTTTTTATTTATTTATTTTTACTGATTTGTTATAAAAATGTCCAGATCCGATTGAGATATTTGATTTCTTTGCCTTCCCTGAGGTTGTAAATGCAACAGGTTTGGTGTCTAGCCAGCGATGAAGCGAGGCAGCTCTGCTGTATAGGCCCAGCTGGCTTAGGTGGGCTTCCTAACCAGGAGAGTTCTACTAGCTAAACTTGCTTATTTTTTTTTCCTTTGGACAGTTGTCTGAAATGTACCAATTACATCTTCTGGCCACCTGCAGCTTTTAAGAGGAACCAAGTTTCTGTACACAATACCAGCAACAACTTTACAATTGTTTTTTTCTTCTCCCTTTTTCTTTCTTCTTTTTTGGATGTGCGTGAAAGGAAAAGGATACAATGAATGCAGCATTGCCTTATTTTACATCAGCATATTTTCAAATACTTCACTGTGAAAGACCACAACTGTGAACAGAGTGGCCGGCAATCAGAAAACGGGACAGGGTGGATAAAGAAAACAAGCACCGTCCCAATCGACATACACGCATCATTTCTGCTCCAACCAGGTCTTCCTATTTTGCAGACCACCCAGCAAAGGTGTGTAGATGATTCTGCTGATTAGCCATACATGCTTGAGCAAGCATGCCTCACCTGAATGAACATAACACAGGCAGCAAGCACTCTTTGTGCTGCTAAGTGATGAAGGACAGAAGAGGAAGATACTTCCAGTCATCATTTCAAACCAAGTGTGCAGTCAGACATCGAATCTGCTGGAAGAATTCCAACTGTCTTAATAAACCTAACTACAGCAAATTTAAAAATGTCATTTGCTGGCTGCCAGCCAAAATGGAAAACACATTTTATTTATTATACATTAAAAAAAACTATTCAAAACAAATTCTTTAAAAAAAAACAAACAAACAACAGAATATGAGAAACAAGCCAGACTTGCTCAAGCACCCATTTGCATATTGGCTCTACCCATGTATCTTAATATTCTGTGCATTCATTATTTTTTATTTCATAGACATTCAGTGACAGGTAGAAACAACAAATTTCATTGCAACCAAAGTTGAAGTATTCACAAAAGGCTGCTGCTCTAACATATGAACTAAAATCCAAAGTTAGCTTTTGTCTATAGTACCAAAGGCTGAGCACAGCCCAGACCCATGGAGATCACACCACAACTGCCATCAAGATGAAAGAGTGTGCTATGGCAGGAAAAACGGTAAGAGATTCTGCCATTCTGAATGAGGAAACATATTCTTTATTTTATCATTCTATGTTGCACCTTTCTGTGATATTACACCAATCTAGAGAACTTGAGTAAAGGACTAGCGTTGAATTAATTGTTGTCATTTTGTGGTTTTGTTCATCTCACTTCACTCCCATGCTACTCAACCTGGGAAGGAAAGAGAGGTGGACTTCATGTGAACCCTGACTGACCCATTCAATGATTATAACACAGTACAATAATAAAAGGTACCACCCCCACACCTTGGGAAAGAAAGAAAGGTAGAAGCAATATTCCAACAATAGTACCATAATTTAATCTCCCTGTCATGCCATTATTTGGAAAAACTAATCCTTCTGCCCAATTTAAAAAAAGAAAATTTTTTTCTTTCAACATTTACAAAGCTAAGTCACTGCTGTAAGTGGATGAAGCCTGATCAGTCATTTCCCAGTGGAGTAACACCTCTACTGAAACAACCTAACACACACAAACCAGCACATGTAAGGGTTTTTTTCTTTAAAAAAAGAGCAGGAAACCACCTGGGCCTCAGTTCAGTGTAGAAAGTTCTTCAGTTAAGAAGATCATTTTTAGTGTTAAAAATATGAGACAGAAAAATATCCTGGTCAGCTCAACTGGCATTTAAGTTAAATGGGTTAAAATAAACTCTATGGTAGGCGCAACAACAACAACAAAAACTACAAATGTCACCATTTTTGTTCAGACTGCTCATTATTATTTTAGGATAGCTACTGTTTGTGGAAATATGGGCCACAAAACACAAGCATTCAATCTAAATCTGCCTTAAAATGACAATGATAATGAAAATATATACTGAATATTTTCACCCCTCCTGTATTTTAATACTAAGGATACATTTGTTTCCCTTTGAGAAAACAACGATAAGCAGTGAGCATGAATATCAGAAAAATCAACAACCAGTTCTCTATTACTGGAGATAAGGAGAACTGAAATACAAAACACTTGTGAGCCATTAAGATGGACTAACTTAAAACCCACTACTGAACAAATGAACACTGATGATGCCAACTGGTTGTTTATAATAACACTAGATATCTGAACCATACGGAGTAGACAAGGCGGCTGACAGGAGCAGCTCTCTCTGAGGAAGCTTGCAAGGTGGTGTTATGGACTATCTTAGAAATGCAGCAGATACCTTTCATGTCAAAAGCTAGTCACTTCAAAAAAAGCAGCAGCATGAGAAATGGGAAAAGTCCATTTATCACTGTGGGTGATAGTGATAGGGGTGGAAAGAGAGTGGAATCAAGAGGTGTTTTCCTTTCTTCAGTTTCAAGGGCCTGTTGAAGTGAAAAGGTACTTGGCACAATGTCATGACAGAGAATTACTCAGTGTGGACGAAAGCTAAGTAATACTCACCATCACAAGAGCTTCCACAGCACTGACTTTCTCAGAGTGGTTCTGGGAGTCACTGCCATCCATGTGGTTCTTGGAATCAAAAGGCCTCACTGTGCTCATTGTTATTAGCAGCCGGCGATTCACAATGCAATGTTCCACCAGGTTTATCAACAATCCCAGTCCCTGAAAGGTGAAACAATCTTTATCTTAATTTTTTTTTGTTACAATAAAGCAAATTAATCCTTTACTGTATAGTGCATCAAAATTAAGCTGGATTTAAAAGTGATTCTGGTAATATGTTGTGCTTACCAGAAAATGTTTTTCCATCCAACTTCAGGACAAAAATCACCCACTGTACACATCCAGAACTTATTTATAATTAAAGTATGTTGGGCTGGGCTACCAGCTCTACTTCATGGTCCAGTTTGTTTTATAATCATATTAAAAAATCGTTTTGAGTGCTCTAAACTATATACTAAAGGCATTCAGATGAAACCCATCTGGATACTACTATGGCCATGCCATACCAACCAGGGTTAATCTAAATGTGAGCCCCTAAAATCTGCATTGTTTTCAAATTGGACAATCAATATTAAGTTTACTATCAGAAAAGAAGCAAAGCATTTGTAGTTTAACTTGACTACTGGCATAGCCAACACCCAGATGACACCCGTTAGATATGTTAATCTAGACAAAACTTTTAATTGCACGTTAAATAAAACAGTAAAGATACAAAGCATAGTTAGTTTCTTTTTGAAAAAAATAGCTACTTCAAATTTAGTGTTTTTTCAAAGTTTCATGAAGTTTGAATATCCAAATGTCTATAAAAATGTTTATCCTAGTAAAAGTGTGATACAAATTAATATGAATTAACAAGAGTTTTAATGTCACTGCAAACTCATATAATTATTGTATTGTTAGATTCTTATTAATAAAACGCATACCAAACTACTAACTAGAACATTGTTAACCCTTTGGAGACAATATGGCTGATCTATCAGCCTAAAGCTAGTAAAAAGACAGCATGACCAATCTTTCAGCTGCATAAAATAGTCTTGCTGAGTGCTTTTTAAATAAAAGTGTAGACCAATCAGCAATGGCCTTTCAATAAAGCAATAACATGGTAAAACAATGGTAGCAGTCACTTTGTGTTTACCATTTCTAAAAGTGTCCATCTTCAAGGAGTTTACACTTCTGCATTTTTGTAACAAAATATTAATGGATAATGAGGATCTTAATAAACAGTCTTGAACAAACCTTGTACTTGGCTTTTACATAATTTTTCTTTCTATCTAACAATGCATCTTTATGATTGGTCTCTTTGTGTGTTCTAGGTTCTTGTCATAATCTAATCATTTCCCCCATCCCAACAAATAATATGCAGCTGAAGGCAGTTTTTCTTCAGCAACACTATGTACATTCTAAGGCAAACAGATGACTTGCAAACTCAGTAAGAAATGGCTCAGTAAAATTTAGTCTTACCAAGACTAGAATGTCAAACCGATGGTTGATAACAACATTCTGTGGAACCCGTAGCAGGGAATAAAGTACCAGATGGATCAGTCCATCCTGACTTCCAACCTTAGTGCTGCCATAATCTGAAAGAGATGAGACCAGAGAAACATGAGGCTGGTAGTTCCAGTGTCATGGAGCGAAGTATAAATTTGAAAAGGTACAGGTTGAACACCATACCTGTTTATTTTATATTTTTGCCAAGACAGATAATCATGTAATACCAATACAAATTACCAACAACAAACAAGAAAGTACATAATACCACTTATTAAATATCTAAAATGTTCAGAAACAAGTTACACCTCTAATATACTCATGAACATTAAACCCCACAAAAAAAATACTTTTGTTATCATAAAATATATCTTTTGGATATAAAAAGTTGTTTACGAACAGCATTTATAAAAGAAATGATCAAAATATGCTTATGTTAGATGTGAACACGTGAACCTTTTCATTTCATTTCAGAAAAAAAGAACAAACATTTTAGTAGAGACATATCAGCAAAAAATGAGCAATGTTAACTCGCATGATCTACTGTAAACTATGGCTATGTTAACTCCGGTAATGGGATGCATATAAAAATTTTAGAATGGCAAGACTTTTCATAATCAGCCTTTTAGTCTCTACATAGACAAAACCAAGCTACAACAGATAAAAATGGACTAATAATTGCAGTCCACTGTTTAGAATAGGAAAAAAAGACAAAACAAAGCAAAAAGGTGGCATAGTATAAAGCCAGAACAAAATGTTGTTGTTTTTTTTTACAGTATCCTAGTAAATATTTTAATCAACAAAAAAGACAAACTTCTTTCAAAATCAGAACATAGCAGCCACTGGCCCAGAAACAGACCACTGGTTTGCCATAGTTGAGTGCATGGATTTGAAACCTGGTTGGTTTGGTGAAGCTCCACAACAGAGTTTCTTCTTCACCAGCTGGCCACGCAGATTTCCTGGTTACGTATGGTGAAGGTTCCACAGTAGCTCTTGACCACTGCTTAAGAGCTTCCAACCATACCTAAGTAACAACTTGCTTGGTCACCAAGGAAGACATCCCCCCCACAATACCTTCTACTTCTATCTCACTGCTGTGAGATGTCCTTATACCTCAAAAGTCAAGACAGGGTTTGTTTGACAAGAAGAAAAATAAAATTTATTATTTGCTTAAATGAAAGTAATAAATGTTAAAAACAAAATTTAATATCAAAATGAATCCATAAACCTACTGCAGTTCTTGATCTGACTTTCTACAATAGAGTTATCATCAGATATGTACAACTCAAATTGATAGATTGGATTTATGCTATCTGTACCTGACATTTATCATCTTCCTCATTATGGATACTACTCTGGTCAAAGCAACTCTCATCACTATGGAGTTCATTTGAAAATTCAATTCTTCCAAAGCAACAGTGACAGTGACTCTGCTCTTCTATCAGAAATCTCTGAAATACGATGCTTATGAGTTTATTTAACCAATTTATGCTAATTATTAATTCAAGATTAAGAATTTTTTTTAAAAAAAAGGTGACTTGCAATTTCAAGTATTTTATCAAACAAAATGCAAACTTTGGATAGCTCCCTTTATCACTCAACAAATAACAAGCAAAAGATCTGTAATTATGCAGATAAATAAGTTTCCATCAACTACTTGCTTTCCCTGATTGCTAAATCATGGCTAGTATTTTAATATATGCACTGCACATTAAGTTAGAAACAGAGTCAGGTGAATTAGCAATAAAATAATGATGTGAATAATATTCCATTTGCCACCAGTTTCACCAGTGGAAATGATTAACTTGATAGAGGTAATATGAAAGGTGACCTTATTTAATATTCAGCAGAGAATCAGTAGCAGTAGCAAGGTGGCAGATGTCTGGGTGCATAGTTTACCAGTCTGCTGAGGACAAGGACTGAAGTTTGGTTCCATTTGGTTTGGTTTGGTGAACCAACCAACAGCATGGCTTCTTCTTGGCCATCCCACAGCTAAACAAAGTAGTTCTCACAGGGACTACTGACCCTAGCATCACATGAAACCCCACCCTGCATCTATATGTACGTGTCAGTCTTGGACATTCAAGTCAAATGGAATTACTCGTACAAAAAGAGATGAGTGATAGATAGATAATTCAACTCAAACCATCCTCAATTAAAATCAATTCAATGACCAGGTGCTAACATCACAACTGAGAAAGAGAGAGGCTTAGTGGTAACGGGCATATTGGCAAGAACATAATTTTAAAAACGAGTTTTCTATAGATAAATACAAATTAAGATATTTAATAATTATTAATCAGTACCTTGTAGTTCATTAAGTGCCCTTTTGTTTATCACACTCTCTTTTTTTCTCAATGCCCCAGTTAGTACACTACATCCAGATCCACTTCACTGAGCCAGGTGTAATCATGCTGCCTGATTAAATTTGCATCTATAAGACATTAATTACACTTCTGGTTTTGCGCGCAGACCTGTCAACCTCACAATAGACAATCTGCATAAACCTGCATGTTTGAAGCACAAACTTTGGCCTTAATTAAAATATTTAACTTAATTTATTGCTTAGATAGTGTAAACAAACAATGGAATGTGATTCTATACATCACTGTTTAATATCATTATTTAGTATTTGCAGGATGTATTATTTGTATCCACTAGAAGTTGGCAATCTAAAGGTATAATTCAGCTGTATTATTAGAAGATAATTATGTTGTCACCTGCTTTGGGAGTCCATTTGCTTTCCGCTTAGTATTTTCATACAATCTCAAAGCCAATATTTGTTCTGCAACCTTTCATGCACATGCAGTAGTTAACCCCACTATTTTTGTAAATAAACTATGAATAAGTGATGACAAGCTGTTCATACTTTATCCTTACAGTTCACCCATTCTTCACTGGATGGAACCTACGAATCAAGCTTACCTACTTCTTACCTTGAATTTTCAAATTCCATGGTTATGTGAAGTTTTCTACTGAGAGTTTACTTGTGAGCAGACGACCATTAGTATAACAGACTTCTCTGCTATGGCAAAGATTCCTGGAATCATCCTTTGCATTCTCACATGTGCATGCAGCACCTAGCAGCATTCTTAATTACAACTCAGAGATTCGGAAAAATTCAGGTTAATTCTGCAGGAATTTTAAAAAATCTGCTAAGGTTGGCAGATCTCTGTGTTATAAAGATTTCTGCATATTTCTTTCTTGTAAGGCATGCGGCTAAATAACACCATTACTCAAGATTAAATAGTCAGCCTAATGTAGCTTTGAAGAGTAACTGTTCAATGTCTTACTGTTGTCATGAGTGAGGTTGAGGAGAACCCGCAGAACAGCCAACATGCAGCTGTAGACAATCCAGCCATTTGATTCCTTGTTTATCTTGCCATCTTCTGCATCGGCCTCAAGAGGGTACACCATCAGTGCTGTCTGACTTATCAGCAACATACTGCACAAAAAGAGAAACAAAAATATTAGGTATAGTCAAAATAAGCCATTGCTCGCTCACCCACTCGTTTCCTGTTACCATGGAAGTAGCAGATGCATCCAGATTAGGGTCACAAACCAAACCAAAAAAGAGAGACAGATAGATAGCAGTGCTTATGTTCCTTTGATGGATTTAAAAATAGAAAGAAAAACTAAACAAAAAAAATTGAAGCATTTAATATTTAATCTGAGAAAGGAGAGTTTAAAATAATCTGACATCCCTTTAGTTTACTTTTTTCCCTGACCTTAAAGTACTGGGAGTATTCAAATAAATTTAGGCGGAAATAACATCACTGTAATGATATCTGGCCCAGTTCCGTCTGAACATCCCTAGTATACAAACGACAAAAGAATTTGTAATACAAACCATATCTGCAAACTCAACAGTACAGTTATTTACAATTTATTCTGTTTCAGTTAAAAAATGGCCGATTAACAGCTTTGTTTTTGTTTCAAGGGTGCCATATACATTTTCTATAATGATCCCTAATTGATTTAGAATTCATTTCTCTTTTACATTCAATGAGTTCCATAAAACAAAGTTTGCTTATAAACTAATGGGCTCCAATTATGGTAAAATCCCCTACTTCATGTTAAATGAACCTCTTGCAAACTTTGGGGTTCTCCTCTTTTTTCTTTCATCGTTGAAAGGCCCTCTCTCATACCCAAAGAAGTTCCTTCCGTGTGTAATGAACAACCATTCTCTCTATCTAAAATATGCTAACAGGCACCCATGATAGCAGTGTGGATTTATCTGTGTGTGTTGTAAAAAAAAAAGATGATCCAACAATTACTTCTGAGGGATACAACCCATGAGGCTGAAGATCTAGAAAACATTATAAACAATATTATTTCCTTAGTGGCTATGTCGCAGTAAACCTATACAGGAATGTTTTTGCATCGCGTTTTACATCAAATGCTTTTATCACTGTAATGAAAGGCTAATAACTAGAATCTAAAAAAAAGGCAAGCTCTATCACTGGAACAGTTTACTACCATTAAGTTAACCACCGAGTATCCAGTTTTCACTTGGAGCTCTAAAAACATTGTTGAATACTTAATATACAGATACCTGTGGCTGGCAGTTACAATTAAAAAAACCATGTCTGACATGAATACTTACAAGATGTGTTTTCTAGCATAAAAGCTTAACTAAGAAATGTACGAGAAGGTATTCAAATACTTAACAGCGTGTGTAGCATATGTTTCCCAGCATTTGTTCCTTTCTCTTAAGTTTCAGGCATTTAGATATTCAGAACTTTTGACAATAATGGTTTCTCCTAGCTAAGTATCTCCGACAGTTGGGAAAATGTTTTAACAGTAATTTGATAATGAAAAGTTCACAAAAATATGAGGACAATTATAAACTGAACTAAACACGCAGCAGATGTGATGGCGCATGTAGTGTTCTTTTGGAACAGAGATTAGGGAAACATGGAAGTTAAAAGACAGACTATATTGGATTTACATTCCCTTCCCCCACTGGAGGAGCTACCCAGCAGTAAGACACAATAACCCCTTCTTTAAGAGCTGTACATAGAAGAAGAAAAGCATAATTTATGAGTTGTAATTACCTATGGTGCCTTATTACATGAAGGTAGTTCTAATCATTCCATGTTCATGGAAACTTTATAGTTAAGTTGACAAGCCCTATGGCGTTTATTTATAATTTTGAACAAAAAAAAAGAGACCTATAAAAAACAGGGTAAAAGTCTGGAAATGGTAATTACTATTTATAAGACTCTAACATCCAATTTGGAAAAAAAAATGCTAATTTCTCCTTTCCAAATGTGTGTGTGTGGTGTGTGTGTGTGTGTGTGCGTGTGTGCACGTGAGAGTGTGAGTGTGAGGAGAGGGTGGGGGTAGAGAAGAAAAGAAAAAGAGGAGAGATTTTTGAAAAACATCA
This sequence comes from Nautilus pompilius, assembly GCA_018389105.1. NCBI lineage: Eukaryota > Metazoa > Mollusca > Cephalopoda > Nautilida > Nautilidae > Nautilus > Nautilus pompilius. Next base: position 228,046 of record JACATO010001483.1, on the reverse strand, counting down.
GTGGGAACACTCAGCTTATTACACAGCAACGTACATTAAAAAGCTGAGTAGACAACAAAGACGATACTGTAAAGTGTAACCACTCAAGCAAAACACAACCACGTTCCATTCTGAAATTATAAACATCACTATAGCTGTAGTGTCCAGGAACCCACACCATAAATGCTAGCAGGGTGACATGTCGGCCAGTTTCAGATCGCACACAGCGCCGCCTTAATTTAGTCTGTGCTGAAACCTAAAACAAACAATAAACAGCAGAGAGAGAGAGACAGACAAAACTGGAGAACATCCAACTGAACAGCAGGAAGGAGAGGCCAGGGTTAAGCAAGTTGCATACAGAACAAACATGTGGTTCTGTTGAGATCATCACTGAGTCCCAAATCTGTTCAGCAAGTACTTGTCTAAAACAAAAGGAAATAACCAACCTAAAAGCTTAAAATAGCATCAGTTCTTCAAAAGTAAATATTTGAGATTGTGCCGGGCCTACCTATTTCTGGTTATGTTGGGGTAACAAAAAGAACAAGATTAAATTGAGCAAAGCATATTTTTTTGATACTTCCCCAACTGAATGCATCAACAAACTTTAGCAGGAATTGTGAGTGTCAGGAGTTCACTGTTTTACTGTAAACAGGGCAAATTTCTTGTAGTGTTTGTTAACTGCTAAGAAGCATTCTTCCAGGATTTAGCTGCTTCAAACAAAATGAAAGCAAGCAAGCAAAACAATAGCAACAGAAACATCCTGGAAAAATATTATTTGTATTTAGGATGTGTCATCAGTATCACTATAGTAACCATCACTGATTAACTAGTGGCTGTCAGATCTCAACCTAGCCAATATCAGAGCTGTACACTAATCACTCACTGGCTGGATTCTCATTCTAGGATGCAAAGGTCAAACTATCCATCTGTTTTGCTTTATTCAGGTGCAAAATGTATTTGGAGACACAGCTCACCAACAAACCACCAGGCTGAGCCAGGAACAGGAATTAGAGCCGCCATCAATAGTAGCTAAGATCATCTGGTTGGCAACACCACTCACTGGCTGTTTCAATCTCCATCCAGGGTCACAGGCAGGCAGGGTGTTAACAAAAACATCCCCCAACCCCTCCCATGTTAAAAACCAATGTATTTGCACACTAACACATAATGCTATACCCAACACAGATTTGTTAAACTGAAGGAGAAACATAACAAAACAAAAAAAAAAAAAAAAATCATAATCTATATCCAAAGGCACGCACACCACAAGCCAGCAAATAAAGGTTAATTAATTTAGAAACAGTAGCACTTTAATATTGACAATCTTTGATGGGAGAACACATCCCCCAGGGCCTGCAAACCTTCACCAAAAAGTGATTTATCAGCAGTCAGGAGAGCTGCCACCACCACTGCCACCTTCCAAACCAGCCAGCTGTTGTGTATTACAATCAGAAAACGCACAACCACCATCAACATCACTAATTTGCTGTGGCTAGGGGTGAGAGAACTCCCTCTGACTTCCTTTCTCCAACCAACCCTGGAGAGTAGCCCACAGTCTGTCTGTTTCTGGTCAGTGAAAACTACTCAATGATTACAATTTAGCAGCTCTCCGCTTAATTAAGTAGGGCTGCCAACATCTGAACCATTATCTCCTAAGTCTGGCCAGAACAATCAGGGATCCTGGACCCAATAACAAAACCAGTGTCAGGTAGGAAGATAAAAAGCATATATATATGAGAGAGAGAGAGAGAGAGAGAATTTTGTAAAAAGTTATGCAAGTAATTAGAAATTTAATTCACACACATCTTTCTTTGTTGTTTTTTTTTCTCATTAAGCTTAGCCGTTGTTTAGTATGATTGGTGTTCTTTGTTACACAGGCAGCTAGAGCACAGGCTAAGGAAGGCACTGTCAACCAGGGTCCGAAGTCAAGAGAAAGTTGTTAAGGACCCGGTGCATGCGCGCCTGGCCTGCTATCACATGAGTAATTAACCATAACAAGACGGCTAACAGGGAGGATGGCCTGCTTTCTTGCCCTTAAATAAACTAAAGCAAATGTTTTATATGGTCGTAATCCATTTTGGTGCTTTTAAACATGGGGGGGGGGCTTCCATTAATTTTATTATTTAGATTTGAAACTTTATTCACTCAACTTGAAAAAGAAGAGAGAGAAGGCCAAGACATCCACCGCTCACCTGGCAGAGACCTCGTGATTACAGCAAAGTATGCTGAATAAAGAATATCAGTGTCTGCTTCTGAAAACCTAATACCACCTTAGCTGGAAGGAAGACCGACCTGCAGACTCTATACATGACACCTGTGATACGCGGCTACATACCTGCTGAGAGACTTTATCAATGCGGCCTGTTTGTATGAGATCAAAAAGCTTTGGTTTCCTATGTTCGTAAAAGTAACCTGAAAACAAAAACACACACAAACAAAAATAAATAAAAGAAAAATATCTGGAAATTAAATACCTTTTTTTAAAAAAGTTATTTTTAATAACATATTTAAGTTAATTGTAAATATTAAATATTATTTATTAAAATACCAAGCAGCATCAAAATTTTAATTTAAAACTGTTTTAACTTATTTCAGAAATGGGGGGGGGGGATAAAATTAAGAGAAACGGAAACAAACAGCAACCACCTGTTGCCTTTAATTTGAGTCATAATCACCGACTAAAGTCCGCCACACCAAACAACATTAAGATGACAGACACCTTTTTTGCCAGAAGGATCTATGTATGTAAACTTACTATCTTCATATTTAGTCACGTGAACAAGGGAAGGAAGATAAGTCTGACCCACTTCCCACCAAGTACAAATACAACAGTGTATCAGATGAGTGACAGGCTGGTGAGATCTGGCCATTGTGAGGGAACACTATTGTTTATTTCTGTTAGCTTCAGTTTTAGACCAGTCAGTCAACAGAGCACCAGCGAAATGCTTATGTGACAGACCAGCTTCTGGTAGTGAAAGCATTGCAGAGAGGTGTGACACTAGCACAGACGTGCAACAGAGCATGAAAGAACCCTACACCTTTTAAAGCAAACATTTGGAAAGTATAATAATGAAGCAAGGAAAAAAAAATTATTTTACTGAGTTGGACAGGCAATGGAACCAAGAAGTAGTAGATTAATTAGCAACAAAAACGGCCAAACACAGGTTGTTTGGAAATATGCAGTAAACTAGAGCACCCATCGGCCAACCTGTAGCTGTGATTTCAAATTAAGCACAAAATGACTTGTCTTTAATAATGTACAAGAGCCTCCAAATGGTCGTGCAAGAAAGATGACATTCACATGCTTTCATGCCTGTGAAGAAATATCTTTTAAGAAATTACCATAAATGAGCTTTATTTATACTTTTAATTCTATATATTAAATAAAAGATCTTAATATATTTGATATCAACAGTATATATATACACATACAAGGGTGCATCTCAAAAAATTAGAATATCATGGAAGAGCTCAATATTTTTTGTCAGTTATTTCAGAAAGTGAAAATTGTATATATTCTAGACTCAATACATGTAAACTAAAATGTTTCAAGCATCTTTTTAATTTTAATTTTGATAATTACGGCCTATAGCTAAAAAATAATAGAAAAACGTATTCTCAAAATATTAGAATATTCCATTTCGATTTTGAGTAAATCACTGTTATGCAGTATAAATAACCATGAAATCTCTCAGTCTTGTTCACTACACACAACCACAATCATGGGGAAGACTGCTGACTTGACAGTTGTCCAGAAGACACTCATTGACAACCTCCACAAGGAGGTAAGCCACAGAAGGTCATTGCTGAAAGGGCTGGCTGTTTGCAGAGTGCTGTATCAAAGCACATTCATGGAAAGTTGACTGGAAGGGAAAAGGTGCACAAGCAAGAGGGATGACCACATCCTTGAGAGGATTGTCAAGCAAAGCTGATTCAAGAACTTGGGGGAGCTTGTGCACTGAGGCTGGAGTCAGTGCATCAAGAGCCACCACGCACAGACGTGTCCAGGAAATGGGCTACAAGTGTCACATTCCTAGTGTCAAGCCACTCCTGAACCAGAGAAAATGTCAGAAGCATCTTATCTGGGCTAAGGAGAAAAAGAACTGGACTGTTGCTCAGTGGTCCAAAGTCCTCTTTTCAGATGAAAGTAAATTTTGCATTTCATTTGGAAATCAAGGCCCCACACTCTGGAGGAAGAGTGGAGAGGCACAGAAATCTAGTGCGAAGTTTCCACAGTCAGTGATGATTTAGGGTGCCATGTCATCTGCTGGTGTTGGTCCTCTGTGTTTTATCAAGTCCAAAGTCAACACAGCCATCTACCAGGAGATTTTAGAGCACTTCATGCTTCCGTCTGCTGACAAGCTTTATGGAGATGCCAGATTTCCTTTTCCAGCAGGACTTGAGACCTGCCCACAGTGCCAAAACTACTAGTAACTGGTTTGCTGGCCATGGTATTACTGTGCTTGATTGGCCAGCCAACTCGCTTAACCTGAACCCCATTGAGAATCTATGGGGTATTGTCAAGAGGAAGATGAGAGACACCAGACCAAACAATACAGACAAGCTGAAGGCCGCTATCAAAGCAACCTGGGCTTCCATAACAACTCGGCAGTACCACAGGCTGATTGCCTCCATGCCACACCGCATTGATGCAGTGATTTGTGCAAAAGGAGCCCCGACCAAGTATTGAGTGCGTAAATGAACATACTTTTCAGAAGTTTGACATTTCTATATTATAAATCCTTTTTTTATTGATCTTATGAAATATTCTAATATTTTGAGACAGTGGATTTTTGATTTTCACGAGCTGTGAGCCGTAATCATCAAAATTAAAACCAAAAAAGGGCTTTAAATATTTCACTTTACGTGTAATAAATCTAGAATATATGAAAGTTTCACTTTTTGAATTAAATTACAGAAAAAAATGAACTCTTCCATGATATTCTAATTTTTTGAGATGTACTTGTATATGATAAATGAACACTTTAAAAATTAGACATTTGAAGTCAGAAAATGAGTTTATTGATAGCAACCTTCTTAAAAATGTACAAACAGATGCACATACATTTATAAATGTGAAGCATCGAGTTAAAATAACATTAATTGTTCATAATTAATCTAAAATATCTTACAACGGATTAATAAATCAATTGCTTAGTGTTTTTATCCTTCTTCTTTGAAAGTTGCATGTGGTAGTTGGTCACAACTTCCTAACTAGAATAGGGTATGGAGGTTAGCCACATATCTACTAGAACCCTTTGTTTTTTTGTTTGTTTTTTTTATGTGGATGGCCGGTGAAGAATAGTGAGAAGAAACCATGCCAGCTTTAGCAAAAGCTCAAAACACTGTGAACTACTTAAAAGATGACTTTGACCACCTTTAGTGAAAATGCAAATCCACTTTTGTGCAAAACCTCACATCTGAGCCTCGATTACAAACTATTATGTACCTTCGTTTACTTTAAATAGTAAAAGTTGTTTTGGGATAAAAACATTGTTTATGCATCCTTAATTATAAATAGTTTTCAGTTTCTCATCTAAGGTATACTCTAGGAAAAATTGGTTAAATCATTTTCAAAGAGAGAGACTGCCACAAACCATTTTTTAAAAAGTTTTATGTATGTGTGTTTTTTGTTTAATATCATCAAATTCCACCCCCCACCTCTGCCTTTTCCTTCTCACCTTGTTTTTACGTTTATTTGTCTTCAGCTACTAAACAGAGGACAGAAACATAAGGGTGCCACAAAAAACAATAGTCTCCAATTAAAATGGCAATTTCAATAAAGAATCTGGCAGTCATTATGAGCTAATAAAATATCACTAAAACTCGATTCTGCTACTCAATGACCAGCATCATTGAAATTGTTATGGGTGGTAAAGGGTTAATAATAACAACACTAAAAACAATATAAGATCCACATTAATTTCTGCACTACTAGCCTTCCAAAATAGATTTTCTTGATAACTATTCATCTAGCACAAATTACACTGTTACTATTAGAATGAATCATTACTCATGCCCTGTTCACATGGAACCATTCCTTCTATAATACTGGCGATAGTTCTTCATCCAACATGGTCACCCTTCTTCCAACAGTCTGGCCTCATCCTACAACTGCTTTCTTTTGCTCAGCCTTTCCTCCTACAATATCCATCTTTTGCAGCTGCATCTTCTTCTACAACAAACAGCTCGGCCACCTTTCTTTGCTGCCTGGATAGGCCCTAATTATGTACCAAACTCTAGTTCCATCTTCTATGCTCCTGCAGCCATATCATCCATGTTCTCCTCGTTCGAGAAGTTTGGAATTGCTACTGTTGCTGTTCTCAAGTTCTTTTTTCTACCTTCTCGAAACCCAAGCATTCTTCTTCTATCTGTGATGTAGCAGTGTAGTGGGGAAAAAAAGCAACAGACATAGCTTTCTACTTAAAACACTCTTAGAGCTACCAACCTGTTCTGATCCTATTCACTATGTTCATTTCCAAAATTGTTTTTCTGTCATCAACAAAGTTATCTTATTTTATACTCACTTAGTAAGTTGAAAAAGCAAATAATGTATGCTTTATATATGCTTCTGCATAAGGCAGTGTGTAGTAAGATATATTCCCTGGGAAATGCAGTTTACGCCACCATGAAGAAAGTTACTTTCCTAATTCATTTCATGCAGTTGTGGCATTTTTAACAAAAATGATGATGCTACACGAAGTACTCCAAACTTCATGAGCCTTTTGCTAAATTCAGCAGGTTTGGTGACTTGGCAGTGGCAATACTTATCTTCTTTACCACCACCTGGACAGGAACATTCACAGGATAAGCCAAAGATTGAATGGAACTTACATTTTCAAGAACCCTGAGACACCGGTCAATTTTTTCAATTTTGCTTCTCATGTCCTCAGTCAGCTCACCACAGAAGTCGCCAACATCATCAACACAGTCACACACTGAAAAGAACCAAGTAACAACAATTCCATCTTAATATTTTAGCAAGTACACTAAAAATTGCTTTTTGATGTTCAGGCTAATTTAACAAAATTTAATGCATTTGCTTACATAAACTAGTAACTTATGTTATTAGAAAAAAAAAAATTATGAGGTTTTGATTTCCAGGTTATCTCCCTTTTCATGTTGGAATAGGGTTAATATAGGATAATGTAGGCAGGCCTACTTTAGCACTAATTTTTCTTACTAAATGTAAAGCAAATTAGATGGATCACATTATTCACATGGGATCAGGACCAAATGAGTTAAGACTATTTTTCCCCGTTGCCACCACCATCAGGGTCTAGTCTCACATTGGTGTACAGTGTTCTTATTTAAATAGTAACTATATAGTTGACTTCAGCCGTGCCCTTTTGGCAGAGTTCTGCTTCATTTTTTCAGATGTCATCTCTTGGTGCTGACGGCAGATTGTAAGTCATGAAATCTTGCTGGTTTAATTTAGACTATTGAGTGATCAGTCAGTGTAGCGTGTCCGCCTCAGCATTTCATTTGATCTTCGCATTCCATTAGCCTCAGTCCACAGTGAAGTCATCAAGAACTAACCAAGAAACGAATGCTCCGACTAAGATAACATTCCCATGCCCACACTACGTTCAGCAAGCTCTGTATAAACATAAAAAAACAAAAAAAATCTCCCAAACCAACAGATGATATTAAAAATTAAATTCAATTAGAAATAGAAGAACCTACATAAGCCCAAAAAGACTGGAGCCGACAATGAATCTGATAGCTGTGACTGATAACCTTGGTTGCTCTACAAACACAGGATTAAAAACAATATCATATTTTAGTCTTTTCCTTCCTCCAACCGATCTAGTAAGATACGCTGCCAGCATGCAAGTTATCATTGCAAAGGGAAAAAGAACAACAAAAAACTCCAAATGAACAATGGAGAATACTGGTAAGATCAGATGCCGTATATGACAACATCTAGTAGAGAATAGAGTTGATCATGAAATAAAAACAGATGTGTGCAGTGGGTAATAGTAATAAGACGATACTGGCCACGACTAAAAAAATACACGACTGACTGTTCATTTAATTTGATCCTATGAAAACATCTTCTTAAAACTTGTTTCAACATCTTTACTAACAAATGAAGTAATTACTAATCAGCTAGTACATGTAGCTAGCAACAGATACTATTCAGTTTTTGAAAAATTACTTTGGCCCCTTTGGAATCATGATAAAGCTAACATAAACAAAAATTAATAGTATATCCAACAAGAACATTTGTACTAAATTATGTAATCTTGAGGCTACACAACTGTTTTTTATTACTTTAACCCTTATACCACCTACTCCAGCCAAGCAGCACTAGCATTTGTGTTGAACCGGTCATATATTTGGTCAGTGCACTTGTAATTCAAAATGTAGGATTGGAGCAATATATGGATTTGTTATTTTGTTGTTATAGAGAATTTATATTAATGGGAAAGGTACTAACCTCCTCTGCTGGGTAATACAAATTTAAAAGGTAAATAGATCCCAGGTGGTATAAGTATATACAAGGTTACAGATTTTAAGATATAACTTCTGCTATACACACAGAATAATTTCCAATTATGCATTTATTTGTAAGATCTAAAAATACACCATCAATAAAAAAAAAACTGTCCACCAGATGAATTAGATGAACAAAGCAACAGCCTGTGAATCCATAGGTATAATTGTCTATATTTTTCTTCAGTGACATTTATAAAGGCTTTAGAGTAGTTTCCCACATGCTTACTACATCATAGCTTTGAGCAAAGCAATGGATTTTTTTTTAAATTTAGAAATATCAGGAATAATATGTTGTACTTTAAGAATACATTCACTTTTAATAATGATGTGTTTGCTTTGAATCCCTTTAATGTTTGGAGAGATTTGAAACATTCATTATGTTTATAAATATAAAAAAACAGCAGCATGGAGAAAAAATGAATAGTAATTTTTTAAACTCAAATTTAGAAGAAAAAATCATTAATTTTAGCTGGCAGACTAGAAAGATGTAAGACGGTTATTAAAAATTACTTCAACTGCTGAGAGTACTTGATCATCTTCCTAATACTATTATAAATATTTCTAATATGTGGAGATCTGTATAAGTAGAAATATTAGCAGAAACAGTTCAGAAAGCCTGAATAAAGCTAATACCTAGTTTCTATAGTCAATAATGGTCACTTTTTAAAATACTTCCACAGCTACTATGTGAGATTGTTGGACAGTTTGAAATGACAAGCTGAGGGTTAAAAGGCTACAGAGTGACATAACCAACTTGAAGGTGACATGCCTAAATCACTGGATGTGGGGTGGGAGGAAAGTCTGTCACCATACCGCTGGACCTGTTGTTGAGCTAAACTGACTCTTATCATCAAATTATGCTTCACAACCAACCCACCCAAACTTGTCACTTCAGTGTCAGCAGTAGCAACCCTGTACTTAGACTACCCATCATCCTGAAATAACAGCCAACTCCAAGTCCGCCCCTGCCCTCCTAACCTACCCCACTGAAAGTCAGTCATTTCAGGTCAACACCAACAAATGGAGTGAGATAGTTTCACCTACAAACATTAAAAAGAAAAGCCACCACCGAGAAAGTAAAAAAAAAAAAAAAAAGATCAATCAGAACAGAGTAGACACTAATAATACATAATTCCTTTTCACCACTTGAATACACACATAAAAGACCCTTTTCCCACAATGAACAGAAATGCTATAATAATTCTTTCTATGAATATCCCCCCCAGTTAATTATTTTGTTTACTATAAATATTTTGATGCAAACATTATAGCAAAACATAAGACAAAACCACTTAGTACTTTCAGTTTAATTCTATAATTTCAATTAACCCTATTCCAACATGAAAAGGGAGATAACCTGGAAATCAAAACCTCTAAGTGGGACTAAACCCAACACATTTTTTTCTTCTAAAAAAAAAAAAAAAATGAATTTACAATGCAATGGACATAAGAATCTCCTTTCTAATATTTAACTATGAGATTTATAAAGGTTTAGACAGTGACTCTTGGTAGCTCACTGATGTAAAGTTAAAAACTTGGCATATAAAGACCAACCAGTACATGCCCCTCCATGACAAGACTTGTTAAATTTCTATTAAATATCACAGAAAGACCCCCACCCCAACAAATCAATGTGATACACCAAACCAAACTAGACATTCTGAATAGTTTAAGCCATCTTTTTGTACCTATATTTATTCATATCATTTAATCACACAAGGAAATGCCTCCAACTTTAATACAGTAAATACATTACTCTACGCTCTAGTTCACCAACTCTGACCAAATGTTTCACAGACAAATACAAGAGCCAGAGCTAAAAACATTAATACACTTCCAGCTAAGGTGTGTGGAACAAAGAAATTCCAATGCTTCTTTGTTCAGGACTGGAGACCAAAAAAAAAAAAAAAACAAAAACAAGAGAGCCAGCTCAAAACCAGCTTTTGTGTTTGCTGCTGATAAAACAGCCAGCTTTCTGATTGTGAGAAAGACAATTATAAAATAAAAAAATTAACATATTTTTTCTACTGTTTAACAAAGTCTGGCATCCCAATTTCACTTAAAACTTTACAGAAAACACAGAGCTGAGAAAGATAAATGGATGTTCTAAATTAAAATAAACAATATCAAAGCAATATATATATATATATATATAAGGAGGATATGCAGAGACAAGACTGAGATAAGAAAACAATAAAGGTTAAGTCAGACATTTTTGGGCTGCATATCAAAGGGGTTCTTACATAAGTATCTGATCATCTTTTGGCCGACAAAGAATTGTTTACATAAGAACTGTCATCCATTTTTTAGAATTTGACAATAAACTATCAAAGACAACAAAAAAAAATAAAGAGTGCATCATATAATATATATATATATATATGTGAGAGAGAGAGAGAGAGAGAGAGACTATAAATCGTTAGCTAGCCATGGTAACTAAGTCATCTACTCTTGACGGAGCCTCCACCATTTTTCTCCAATTACCAACCTTTTGATATGACCCCCTTACCCCCCACCAAAAAATGTATACAACACGCACATGCGTGTAGAAAAGACAACAACCCATTTCTCCACACCAACCAACAGCAGCTGCATAAATCATTCATGATCTCTCATGTCCAATAACTCTCGAAATGAAAATTTCACCTGGAACCAAAAATAAAAATCAATTTGGCATTCGTGTATATGATATCCAATGCTCAAAATAAAGATCTACTGAGAGCTCTGTTTATTTTAAGTCCTCAATGAATTTCCCATCTGGCAACAGCACACCAGCGCTAACCAAATGGCCTGTCAAAGGAGCCCAACCACTCCTGAGAAAGAGTAGCTAACTATCTAGAAGTTACAACCAGCCCCTCCCCTGTAAAAGTAAAAAATAAATAATTAAGCTACATATTTAAATATCAGGCTCCTTCTGTCTACAAGTCTTGTGCCATCCAAACAAAAAAGATGACAACACTAAATAAGAAATATGGGATTTTGCAGATAAAATTCTATGCATTTTTCTCTATGAACAAAGAGCTAAGAAGCATAACTTTCTGGCTAGTGCACATAACTGTTGAATTTCATGTTTATTACCCAAAAGTGTCTGTGCGTTGTCATTTAATAAATTTAAACAAAAATCCCTACACACTTCTGCTTGTCAACTTTTCTAGGCTATAACAGAAAACTTTACATACACTGTCAAGTTATCCATATATTTCTTAATAAAACAATAAAATACACTACCAACTATAATTGTGACTTAGCAATAAAAAATAATTCATCAGACATAAAGAAAGATATTTCAACAAAACTGTTTTTAAAGTTGTATATGACAAGTTAGGAATTCTTTTCTATGTATGGATTTTCTAACAGTCACATGCTGATATCTATTTAACTGTATGCACTAATAATAAATTGACTTATGTACGAAATATAGGGCACTTTAATAATGGATCCACAATCAATGCCCTCCCCATTCAGTTTATGCACATGTGCACATACATACAATCTCTAAAATTATGACTGGACATCTGCCTTTGTTTGATGTAGCCAATGGATAAATCTAAAACTGAAAATAAATTTTTGTTCTGAATTCTGAAGAAAAATGCATAGACAAGTCCAAGACAATAGAGCAACATATTAATACTGATTTTAGGAGGAGAGATTAATAGTAATGAGAAGGGATATTACTATGCATGTCAACAAGAGGCCTAGTTGCAGAATATGACAATACTGCCAACAGAACATTCCCAAAGACAGTCAAATGGACTGCGTGAAATAAACCAACAGAGAACCACACAATTGGCTAGATTCCAACAAAGACAGGAACCAAAAACATTCATCATTCATTGTAATGAGATTAAATATGCTATGCTAAATGTGCTTCCTAGTTTCAAGTTTATTTAGTATTTTGAGAAAGAGGTACATCAATAAATATCACCAATGACACCAAGAAAAAGGAGTTTCTAAAAAGGGATAAATCTTATTCGGAAGACATATTACAACTCTGCATGTGTTACAATATTGATACATAGGTATTGTCACTGAAAATTACTCTACTATCCATACAACTTTGCTTTAGAATGCAAATTCTTTGTACACTTAAAATATCTTGTTTTTATTTCAAATTAGTTCAAGTTTCAAACTTGAAATAGATAGCACCATCACTACTGCAATATGACGACTAAATAAATAATCAGATGATTTGCGGTTTAAAAACTGCATGAAGGGGAGATACCAAAAGAAGTTGTTCATTACTGGTGTGGTGAGCGTCAGGGCTATAGGTATATATAACCTGCACTGACATCAATGTGAGGAGCAACGATACAACATCAAGACTGGTTCAATAAATCACATCCAGAATTTCGAAAAAATGCACATGTGAAAAACTGGTTTTCACATTACTCCTCTCTCTCTCACTCTCACACACACACACACACACACACTCTCTCTCTCTCTATGACAGTAACAGAATAATGTTTTGTAATGTCACAATAACACCAGACTACATATACATATAAAACCATTACCATTAGCTGTGGAAGACTGATTACCACGTAAAATCTACATAATACTTCTTAGGACTGGGAAACAATGCACTTATTGAAATTACCAGATGGTTGCTGCACTGTGGGAAGTGAAGCAGAACTGATTATACCAATTCCGCGACAAAGGGGCTCATATGGACCAATAAAAAAGTTCACTCCCTGTGAAGACAAGTTTGGCTGATCATTTTCCACCTCTGTTCTTTTAATCACTTATTTTATTGAAACCTACTGCTAAAGCACCATGTTTCTGTTCTTAGATTTCAACCCGCTCCATGTTCAGCACGCTTTATCATCTGTTGCAACAAATTCTTTTCAGCACCATATATGAGCCAACTTGACACTACATTCATATCTTTATTTTGAAATTTTCAAAGCTACGCCAGCACGAAATCATTGGCATTTATTAAAAATAAATAAATAATTTCAATAATAATAAAAAAAAAAAAACGAACCATTTTCTACATCTGTGTAGTACTAGAGCACCCTACAAATTTTGAGCCATGATAATTTTTACCTAACCAAATTTTTGCTTTGTTAACCCCGCCATGTAATTTCAAGCCTTTGTTTTCTGGTTCCTATGTTAATGCAACATTTAAAAAGGACTCAACACAGCTTATAAATTTGCAAATTTTGCCATTCTAATCTTGTGACTGGGGTTTTAACTTTGGAAATACTTGTATAAAGATTTGTTAACTTTAATGGGCACTATAAAGAAGAGCTTTCTGTTAAGTTACAAAATGAGTTTAATGTGCCTCCCTAATCCCTTTAAAGACCCTTAAACCTAATCTCAGAAGTACACATAATGCCAGCGTAAATGGAGGAACCATTTTTAGATATTTGATTTATTAACTTTTCTTTTTTGTCTGGAAGAATTTAAAACAGTTTTCAAGATATTGTTAACGTTAGCAGAGTTTTCTTTTTTAAAAAAAAAAAAAGTTTTCTTGCCTGGTATTCTTTTAAAATTATCATCGTCATTTAAACTCAGGCCATCTACTTGAACAGTCCAGTCTATCCACTAAACTACTCTTTTAACATTAGTTAAATAAAAATAAAATATATATATTAAAAAAAGGGATTAAACTTCAATTGTGGAATGGTTTTGAATAACTTACCTCAAGCACGTCGATATACATTTAAGCCACGGACTTTCTTTGGATGATTTATAGATTTTGGCCTGGTTTTCTACTGATTCAAGACTATATATTACTGAATCAATGATACAGAAAAACTTCATCCTATTCTTAATTACTAGTTTACCAGTACCTTTTATTTCAATTTTAGCTTTAATTTACATAATTTTCCTTCCTATGTGCATATTAGGCCCAGCGAAATTCATATCCTAAGGTTCTTTGTATTGATGATGTGGATCATCAAAACTAGCTCTTCTGTCAGCCATAGTGATGCCCACATTAGTAAAGGAAATTGCTCTGCTATTTCCGGTTGACATAGCTATACATCATTATAGATTTCAACAGTAACTGTAGAAATGCATCAAAATGTCATGCAAAATTTAACCTGATTGGTTAATTTTTGGCATCAAATTATTTATCCATACTTCACTGGCCATTAATATATTTAAACTGAAAGACTATATCATCTTCCTTGAGGAAGTTAGTCATTGACATGGCAGAAAGTTGATGAAATGACCAATGAGGTTTAATATAAGTGATTTAGAAAATGTGAATGCTGAAGACTTTTCTGATGCTAACATCAGTTAGTTCAGTGTCAGGCAAAATGGAATGAGAAACAGATGAAGAAAATGATGCATGGAGATTGATGTGGCTCACTTCCATTAACAGCTTTACAAGGCCATTAAAAACCCACATTTGAACTGGCATCAACCAAGAAAGTTTCTTGTCTTTCTCCATTTTTTCTCCAGAGATCACAGCTGTTAAAACTGACTTGAAATGATCACCAATATCAGTAGCTAAGATGAAAGCCACCCCTTGGATTTCATGTGGCTATGAGTAACATTCCCAGGTCCAGGTAGGATCATTTATGGTCTTTAATTCTGCGGTTCATCAAATTATGGCTATATTCAGACTTACAAATTTTTTCTCACTAACTGCATCTAAATGGCACATCAAACAATCCCGCCAGAAGACAGCCAGGCCTTCACAACTGGCCAGTCACCCAACTCTACATGCAACACTGATGAAGGAATGAATGCTTTCAAGGGTAGACTGTCTTTTTGGCAACATCCACTAAAGTGCGAGAGCAAGATGGTGCTAAGTGGCCATAAAAAATGAATTCCTGATGTATACAGGAAAAACACAGCCCCCCCAATTCCATTTAACACAATATACAGCAACTGAAGTGGAACACTAGAACAACAAAAGAACATAAAATCTGGCAAAGGAGGTGTGTGGTGGAGAAAACTTTTCAGAAAGAAAAATTCTTATCTGCAACTTCCTGGTGTGATAAGAAAACATTAATGTCAATATGCAGCAACTCTACACCTCCAAGACCAACACATCAACAGGTGCCTTCATGGTGAGATTCACTATAAACCACCCACAAAGTTGATGATTACTCATATCTGTATATATATGAATGAGTGGAGAGAGAACAAAGCTTATCAGAACCAAATATAAAATTGTGTGTTGGACAACTAAAAGGTAATAGAAGTATATTCTTGAATGCCTAATTGGCAATTATGTACATTGGCAAATCATGAAAGGCTTTCAAAGACTAGGAAAAACAAATAAAAAATCTTATCTTTTATTTAACTAAACTTTTCTGCTTAGCTCTAGCAAGCACCCAACAAATCACTTAGTTATAACTCTTGTAATAGCCTTAGTTAAAAGACACTAAAATATGCTACATATTTAATTTCCATCTTTTTATTTAAATTTAAAAATTCTATTTATGCTATTTACTACTGTTCCCATCACCAATCTTTGCCAGCATTATACTTCAACTTGTGATGCTAGAAAAATATGGGTCTCTCACTCAAGCAACTTCCTCAAGATTCCACTGGCACTCCTAGTTAATACTGGCTAAAATCATGTTGATCTCTTCCCTAAATGTCACATTTTGCAACATACTCTGTATTTTCATCCCTTCTCCTGTTTTATCCTTTGTGATTCTATCCTCTCAACAAATCTGACAGTTCTGGCTCTAGCTCTCCAAATGGCTATGCAGTGCCAGCAAGCTGATCTGCCCTCTCATTGTACAGTATGGCACTGTGTCCTGGAATGCATTTAGCTTTAATCAATGCTTCCAGTTTCTGTAATCCACCGCATCTTGTCCTTGCCTCTTTCACCTAAATTCTGCTAGCCAAGCTGAGTATGCCATGGCACCTTCTAAGTAAGGCCTTGACTTCAGATCTGAACAATCGACCTTGTTGTACAACTGATCCATCAGGTCACACCATGCTAACTTGTCAGATTAGTTCTCTTCAACCTGTGTTGTCCACTCCAAGAAATTCATTTGTTGCTATTATTACTGTTGGGCTCCAGTTTTCTAACTACTCCCTACACTTTTGTATCATTCAACAGCTTATTCCTCTCCCTCAAGGTGGTGTTTCCATTTCCAGATGTTTCAGATTTTGAGCTGCTGTGCTCCACCCAATCTTGGCTCCCTGTTCTCTTCCAGTAGGCAAAACCTCACTCCACTCCCTCATTCTCTTTTAATCCAGAACTTAACTACTGCCTAATTTGTGCCTTCAGCTTCACAAAAACTACATTTATTGAAAATATACAGTTTTGTGCAAATAAATTTAATTTCAATTTCTCTTTTCATCTTTTCTGGATTTGGATGGGGAAAAAGTATAGTTTAATCTGAATATGCCAATAGAAGATTGATTTCTGAGTGTCACTGTTGTAAAGGTAAAGAACTAAAAAATCTCCTTGGTATCCTGCTCACGCCACGACACTACCTATAAAGTAAAACATGCTGCATGGTAAAGTGGGAAACCACAGCACACAGAAAAAACCCACCTAGGTAAGATGGCAAAGAGAAAAGAAGAAACCATAGCACAACAAAATCAGGACAAAAAATAGGCTGTTTTTCCATTAAAAAAATTAAAATGCAATTTTTTGATGAAACTTGCAATCCTAAAACTTTAGCAGCAGATTGGTTTCCCAAGTGATCTTACACAAGATAAAGAAACCATCAAACATTAAAAACAATAAAGGTAATAACAAAAGGCTGGTATGTTCAGCATCTGTTTCCAAGCACTTTGGCAGATAAAGAAATCAACAAAAAAAATTAATCAATAACTGTGACACATCTGGTCATGTACAGAAGAAAACAAACCTTACCTGTATCAACAATGTGATCAAGAGCCCCTAATGATCGCAATTCTTCTTTGAAACTGTCACCAGCATTGCGTGATGTCAAGCTTAGCAAGGATTCCATTGCCAAGTTACCCGTCTGAAAAATAGAAAAAAGGGTCAGATAATAAGCTATATATAGAGAGAAAAGACACTAGAATAAAAGTACAACAGGCTTATTTTAGACATGCAAAATAATCAATGATAAACACATTTATGGTCGTGTTTATCTTCAACCCTCTTCCAGCCAAGTGAAGACAGTTTGGAAGACCAGGTAAGAGTATGATTTATATTACAGCTAACAGGCACAGATCTGATGCTTTAGTTTAGGTTCTTGAAGTTACCTCAGTCAGTTTATATCAACTTCACCCTATCCATAGAGTACAAAGTTACTTCAAATATACTGCCATCATGCAATAAATAAAGCAATAAGGTCATAATCTAAAAGCCTGACTGGCAAGATAAGATTTGTTTGTTTTAAAAAGACTTGATTACAACACTAACAGATTTAACAGCGATGAGAACATTTATTATCTGTCAGAAGCAAGCAACATTTATAACAGTGTTCACAGGGTGGAAAATACCAAATACTTGTCCTTTGAATATTCATTCATGCCAATGTTGGCACATAAGGCACAAGGGTAAAAACTACCTCATAAATATATTAAATGAATTAAATTAATGTTTTGAAACTTATAGAGCTTGTGTATTAAACATACTTAATATACTATGGAGTAATACAGCTGTAAACTTTGATAAATATGCATTTTATATTGTTTTGATTAAAGAATATTAGTTCATCAAAAGAAACGTGTAGATGATAAATCAGAAAACGGATAAATAATTAGAATTATTTCAGGTGATGCAATTATTTGGCAACCACTGTTATATACATTGTAATTTATGTTGTCATTTTATATTTTAAGTTATGCATAGCATTAAAATAAAATTTTGTGGTGCTAAATAGATGTATATTGTTGGTTGAAATTTAAAAAAATATTTCATAGTTTATAAACTATGTCAACAAGACTTCCTAAAACATATAGCTTTTAAAGTTGTGTAGTTAGTTCTCAGGGTTACGGACTCAACAAAACATTTTATTTCTTTATGGAGGTTGACAAGAAAAGCAAGTAATGCCATCTTAGGCAGAATCTTTAATTTCACTCAGCATCTGTTTTAATGCAAATAATAATCTATGACACCTGTTGCAGAATCATTCATTTCAAATTACCAGTAAGAGCCAGTTGTCAGTCACAATGAGCATTTTAAATCAAAATACAGTAAATAATTTGTGAGATATTACAAAATCTTAAATGTGAAAACAATGCACTTCAATTGTCAAAAATGCGGATAGAATGCTAGGAATAATTAATTAATGAACTGTTATATGCTGTCATTTTCTTTCTTTTGGTAAACTCTGCCCTGACATTAGAGGTCTAAGGACATCTCAAAGCAATGAGCTAGAAAAGGGAAGGTGAGAGATATTTGTGACCAGGCAAGTTAGCTAGATACAAGCAATGAAGAGTTAACCCCAACCACATACTCAGAAAACATTAGATCTCTCCACTTTTTAGATGTGGAATAAAACTAGAATGGATCCCCAGAGAAAATTTACATGGCTGGCTGGTTGGCTGGCTCTGTCTCTTTGATTTGTATACCCTCTGAATATCTGTATGCAGGTTTTAGACTGAAATATTAGAAAGGGTTCATCACAGATTCAATTTACCAAAATGTTCCAGGTTTAGAAAATGCCAAATAATTGAAAATATCAGATATATGAAAGGGTCTTCAAAATACTTCAGTGTTTCAAGAGCGTGGACAAGTATATCATTCCAGCTATCTAGATTTTCAAAGGATCATAACTGTAAAGCAGTTATGATATTTGTTATGTTTGACATGAAAAATACATTTTGTAACAAAACTGTAAACAATTGCAAAAAATATATACTGGAAGCTGTTTAAATTAGTCTAGAATTAAATTTTATAATGGCTTCCTGCCTCATTGTACTAGCTGAGCAAAACTGGGATATGCAGAAGAATGAGAACCTTCAGGACCAACACTGTTGTCTCCATGAATTTATATTCCCTCTACTGAAACAAAGTCCACCAGATGTTAAGTTACATCTTCAACTACAATTTTAGTGTTCCACCATAATAATTTGGAAACCTGTTGTTAGTACAATATGTTAGTTTCATTTTCTCCAACAAACTATCTATCTATTGCTGCTGCACAGTAACTTGTGCAGCTGTTTATTAAGATGTATCTGATGAGTTCTCGGTAAAACAACTCTGCCAGATGTGCTGCTGAGATTGGAATTTTGCTCATACATTGGGTCAGTAAACCAACAGCTTTTCTGAATTCCTCTTAGAGGATTGTCTGATAACCATGATTGTGTCAAACCTGGCAAAGTTAGAAATTCCAAGCCCCAATGAGGCAATGCTTAGTAGCAGATAACTGTGGCTCTACACTCCATCACCAGGATTTCCTCCCCTGTAAGCACCGATATATGAGAAGAAAATCTCAAGTGCTGGATAAAGAAAAGGGAAACAAACTAGAACCAACCAATCTGATCTAACTTCAATAAATTTAGAAAATCCAGAGACCCAGTTTCTTAGTATTCTTAAAAATAAAACAAAAAAACCTTACTTTAAATAAAGTGCCTAAAAACCATTAAGGATTTAAATATTCCTGTGCACTCCATCCAAAACCACCTTAAATAATATAAATTAAACTAATTTTAACTTTCCTGCCTCCCCATACCCACTACATTGTTAACCATAATTTGTATCAACCAAAATAATTGTGCAGTTTTAAAATGACATTATAACATTGTGAATAATGGATGTTTCGTTGTTTAATTTGATCTATCCTTTATCGTTACTACTTAGCTGCATCTCCATAAGAAATTACTACATCAAGGATATTTAGCACAAAGACCCTTTGAATATGAAAAAAGACAGTTAATGAGTCAATGGCATCAACACCGATTTCCTCCCACACCTAAAAATGAAAGTTCTAATAAGAACTTTCGCTTCTGGCATCTCATGCTGACAAGCGGTCGTTCTACCCACTCAGTGAGTATGCAACTCCTTATCTCATAACCATGGTGAGTATCTGAAACACTTGTAAGCACGAAAGCATACAAAGGAGGAGAATATATTAATTGCAATCACCTGGTAAGTTATGTCAAATTATCAGTAATTAGTGTAAGTTAATTAAAAGCGTAAGCAACATTTCCCAGAGATATGCAATCATAAGGGTGACTTCCTGCCGAATATATATGATGTAACACGGGAGTAAGCAACATTACTGTTGGTGTGGTGAAGGTACTGGAAGATCTGACTTATTTTAACAAATCTGCTTGTGTTGAGAGCTACTTCAAGTGGAGTGCTGGTGTTCATGAAGAAAACGACAATCTTTATCATATGGAAAACCATAGAAAGAAAGGAAGGATGGTGACTGCAGTAAGGTGAACTGATTCATTTTAAGATTTAACTGCATTATTTTTAATAATTTATTATTTATATTTAAAACTTTCAGTTATGATTTTGTTATGCCAATAATTGCTCCATCAAATATTGCAGAGGCTTGCTTTATTACAAGATTTGAGCAAACAATTAATTCATTTAAAATATATAATGTACTATAATATTGAAATTTGCAAATGTAAACCTAATCTACTTATCCTCAACTGAACATGTGACATTTCTTATTCTTAACCTGATAGAGAATGCCTTTTAATAGTTATATTATTATTATTATTTCAATTAGTGTTTCCTACATTATTAGCATGTATGTACGTACATCTCCCCTGTTCTGAATGTCTACAAAAAGCATATTTTTGATAATGTCTCTCTTAATAAATTGCAAGCAGGCAAAAAGATTAAAAGCACAATATTCATAGCTGTTGCCGGTCTGTCTTTATCATAGTAAAAATGCACTGTCAGACACATTTTGCTTAAAAACATAAGTACTACAATAACTGTGACCACCACTGTAGTAATCTAAATTTATACATACAATGCCTTCCTATAATACTACTACATTGGTATCTGAATAGCATCTCTCTAATAGCCTGACACCATATCTCCTACCCCTCAACCATTAAGCATTTGTTTACATAACCTTGATTAATGTTGTCCAGATCTCATCTACCAAACCATAATTTTCTCTGGGAAAGACCGATGATGCAATAGTGCAACATGCATTTTGAAACACTACACAACAATGCCAATATTAAAAAAGAAACAGTTGGGTATGTCCTCTGCATTCTATCCAGCATGTTTTGAAAACATAAATGTTAAACATCTTCTTACCACACTCGGTTAGGAACATTTTCATTATGGTTGGGTCACTTTTATTACAGGAGATACAAGGATTAGAGACTATCAGAATTTTTGTGCATATTGAAAAAAAAGAAAAGAAATAAAGACAGTGAATTGATGTACATTTTAAAGAACATAAACCAGCTTTCTTTCTCTTAGTATAACTCAGTTAATTCCTTACCTCAATCTGTAATTCAGTTTTAACTCAGCATTGCCCTTAACTGATGAGACAGCTACTGTACAGACATGCAAGGTAGGATAATTGCTTCTGACAGCTGCATCATTTTGAAAAACCATTTAGCATTTCTATCACAGACACAACGAACAATCAAAGATGCACACTTTTTTTTCTCCAGTTTATCTTTTTTCATTAAGCGCAGCAGTGTCTCATCTGTTAATGTACAGCATGCTCCACACACTTAAGTTTATTACTTCATTTAAAAAATAATATATATATTTCACATTCTTAAAATGTTAGTCACAATGAAAAACCACAGATTATAAGAGAAAGCCTCCATATGACCGAACTTGCATTCATTCCATTTCAGCAAGTTAGAATGTTCAGACATCAACACCCCCCACACCTCACTCCATGATTTTGAGAAGTCAAAACTAATTATAGACAAAAACAAGGTCAGGACTTTTGAGATGATCCCACTGCTGGTCTAGAACTCCTCTCTCTCACACACACAGAGAGAGAGACAGAGAGAGAGAGCAGAGAGAGAGAGAGAGAGAGCACACACGAGAAGAGAGAGAGAGGAGAGAGAGACGATCGAGAGCGAGAGGAGAGGGGAGCGAGAGAGGAGAGAGAGAGAGACGAGAGAGAGAGAGAGAGACCGAGAGAGAGAGAGAGAGAGAGAGAGACACACCGAGAGAGAGAGACACACCGAGAGAGAGAGAGAGAGAGAGTGCCATAACAGTAGTCTCTGTTAGTCCTTCAGAGTATACTACTGCGCAGTAACCAATGTAGCCACTTAGCACCTCCTCCAGCTCTAGTTCAAGTACTAACAAGCACTTCCTGGAGAAATGGGAGCCAAACAACAGCTCAGCCAACCAGTGTCACATTAAGTTATAAAGCTACACAAAACAGCATCTGTAGATAAGGATGGTTGAAAAGTCAGGTTATCTACCTCTAACCATATACCTTTCTTTATCCTTTTTTAAAAAAAGTGACAAATTACATTAATACAAATACAGAGAGAAATAAAACAAAGCAATAAGCTATCTAGAACAGGAAAGAAACTGATAAGATTTGTTTGTTTTTCCTTACCATAATAGGAATTTATCAGTTTAATTTATTTCCACACATTTTCTGGCAGTGACGTCCAACACGAAGTACATTTGTTCTACACACAATTCTTACAAATATGTAATTTCTTTTTTTGGAAATAGTTACAGAATTTTTTAAAGGTGGCATTTTAAACTATGTTCCTTAGAGAGTAAATGAACAACTGAAAAGCTAAGCAGCTCTGAATACCATGTTTTTCTTTTTTAAAACTGCCACATCTGGAACCAACCACTTAGCACAGGCCACCATCTGTTTTGAGACTAAATAAAATAAGTTGTCACCAAATCACAGTAGGTTTTTTAAGTACTACAAGGAAAATATACGTATATGATGCAGAATTACATACATCATGCTGGTACAGAGGAGTCTAGCCTTTAATGATTCACAGCAAGTGCACACCATTAAGGCAGGTGATGCTGGCAGAAATAGAGTTAAAGCAATCAAGTCTTTTCTCTGAATATCCTGGTTGTCTAGGTTGAATTGGATTCTTAGAGAGTTCAGTGTTTTTTAAAGAAATTAATGATAGTTGACAACTACAGTTTATACAATAGAATAAAAATGTAACATTAAATAATTCTCCATTAAGCTAAGTCCAGGCAAATAATTGTTACATGTACACTGCATGAACATATCAGTCTATCTGTTAACTGCTCCTGACAGCACCACCCAATGCTGACTTTAGTACCGATCTTTTAACTAAAATGCCAGTCTGCATGGAATATCTCCATCTTTCCAGGTGCACCTAGTGGCTTACGTGATGGTAGAAACAATAAATGGCACAGAAATACCCAATGCATGCTGGGATTACTGGTCCCAGTGAAAGAAACTGCTAGATGTCTATCTGATTAGAAGTAGGAAAACACTACTTTCACCATGGGAGAAAAGAAACCATACCGTTGACCAACATCACTATGGTTAACCTGCTGTCCAGTCTACTTTAGAAATAATTGTACATCTACCTGATACTAACTTAAAAATTATAACTATAAACAAATTGAAGTACAAAAACTCTATTCCTTGTAAAAGTTTCTAACAACAACAACAACAACAACAATATAATAATAATAATAATAATAATAATAATAAAATATAATAATAATAATAATAATAATAAATAATAATAATAATAAACCAGTAATAACTGTTGCAAGAGGGTGAAAGATAGTGTTTTTATTGTCATTTCTCTCTATTAGTAAAATAGCTATCTATTACAAATAACAGATTATAGCCAGTTCTGACATCACATGTCAGTGTATATGGCCAAAGACAGACAGATATGGGTCACGATTACACCTAGATGTATTCAATTTCAACTAAGATTTTGTAATATCACATCAGACAAAACAAATAACTACCACTGAAAAATGACTAATCTTTGCTCCTGTTTTGACTAAACCTAGGTCTCAAAACATTCAAGGAGCACTCTTGGTGGTTTATTATATGCAAAATTACAGATTTCTTTTCTCCCAGCTACATTCGACTATGTATCTCTTTAACACCGTTTCAGAATTGATACAAGCCAAGTGTTTCCAAACCACATCTGTCGCCATGATGTAAGAAGAAAATAGCCTTTATACTATCACAAAGGTGTAGCACAACTGGCTGCTCAAAATAAACAACACAAGTGATATCAGATGTTGGTTGTACACTTTCTGTTTTCATAAGGTGAAAGATTCTAATTGGTCATTACACAGATGACTATACAAGTATGTATGTCAAAATAAAAAAAACCGCAGAGATGATGTGTAACAGCCTGGCAATCATATATATCACACCCATGTTTAATACTGAACTTATGGCAGAAGATGGAGATCAATCTGATTGATATATAATTGTGTCTGGCCCATCCAAATCAGTTTGGCACCCTTATATCGTAAATTTAACAAAAAATAAAGATATAATGGCAATACTAAATGGAGCAACAGATGAAAAAAACAAAAACAAAACAAACCAAACCAATCTGTATGTTTCTAGCTACAAACTTAATCAATCCAGCCAGAAAAAACTTTACATTC
Organism: Nautilus pompilius; assembly: GCA_018389105.1. Classification (NCBI taxonomy): domain Eukaryota; kingdom Metazoa; phylum Mollusca; class Cephalopoda; order Nautilida; family Nautilidae; genus Nautilus; species Nautilus pompilius. The sequence goes on along the minus strand of JACATO010001483.1, from coordinate 203,127 downwards.
CTTTTGAGATTTGTCGCCTTTTCAAATTGCAGATTTCATAATAAAAGAACAAAAACTTTAAGAAACTATGCGCTTGATTACCATACTCCAATGGAATGGGACTTATAATGGCAGGAGATCAGCATCAACTTCTACTTGCTGTTTTTTCCTATCGCTGTAAATATCTTAGTCTGCTTTCAGCAGCTGATGTTGATTGGAAATCTTGTCTGTTCTAAGTACAGATCACATTAAACTACCTATCAGGATGCAACTATATGAGGAGGACAAAGGAAAGAAAGAAGAAGTGAAAGAGTAATCTCTCCCACTTTCTCACATTATCAGCCACTGGCTTATTTAATTAATATTTCATTGATAAGAGAAGGCCTCCCCTTACTTTAAACATAGTTTTGGTATTTTCAGATGCGTAATAAAAAAGAAAATAGTAAAACACACTACAATTTTTCTTGGAAACAGCAGCCATAAAATTAACAAGAAAAAACCAGATACTCACAGAGATACAATTCAAGTCAACCTGCTTTGCAGTGCCTTCTTTCTGTAAGTTCTCACACATGGTGCGTACCCTGTGCTTCATGCGTTCGTACTCCTTGGCCACACCCCTGGACAGCATGGAGAAATCAAGCTTGTCCATCCCAAGCAGCTGCAGCATCAGCGACAGGCTGTCCTGGTCAAGGTCCATGTTTAGTCGGTCCCTGCTCAGCATAAACATCAGTGTGGCAGTGCTGAGAGCAAGGCTCTGAAAACAAAAATCTCCAAGCTCATCACAATCATCGATCTATTTATTGGACCTTATTTCATTCTAAGAAATGACAGGTGTTCACATTGCTCACCAGCATTCATGTCCACAATGGTTACATACGAAAGATGAGCACATTTCAATCTTGGATGATTTCTAAACTTTACGCCTACTCATTTCTTCTTCTGAAAACTATGACAGAAAAGCTGGTAAAAAGTCTAGGTTATTAGTACATTATTTTCATTTGTGCTACCATTTTAAGTATTTAATTAAACCTATGTGCACTCACAATGATACATTTCAAATTAACTTGTGTGTAATTCAGGTGGCAGCAACAGTCTACTGTTATTTCATTAAAGAATTTCTAGTTGGGTGACAAACTACTAATATTCAATTCAAAGGAAAAGATGAGAGAGTGCCAAGGTTAAATAACCTGGTCTCCTTATGGCCATAAGTACAAAGTGAAATGTTTCCATTTCTGGACTGAACCCTATAAGTATTAAACAGATAGATAGATAAGATTGCTTTTAACAGCTTCAAAGCACTCAGTATTGTTGTTTCAAATTGGTTAGTAGACAGAACACATGTTGATAAGAGGGGCACATTTAAACATTTCACTAACTCACTCCCTTTCTAAAGTAACCTTAGACTGCAGAGATTCCTTAAGCTATCTTTAGATATTTCAATCTTGGGTGTCAATGCTGAATTTAACAGGATACAGGGTGGCACAGTGGTCTAGAAGCAAAGGGGCCAGTTTGATTACTTGTCTGAAATGGCTTTGTTTGGCAAGACTTTCTACTCTTCGCCAGCTGACCATAGGGGTTACCCCTTTAAGCTCCGGTTTCTCCCACATCTAAAAACAAAGAGTTCCAGCAGGACTTTGCCATTGCTCTCCAGCAGACCACTACCCCTCCTACCAGAGTTGCCTCCCTTGTGGAAACAGATGTACGTACAACATCAGATGGGCATATGTAGTTATAGCACAGTTCCAAGAAATTCCACTGTAGCCAACAAATTTAAGGTGAACAGTAATGCATGAAATAAATAGCAAACTTAGAACCAACTTTAATTATTTAAGTTACAAAAATGAAAAGAAACAAAATATTTTTTTTAAAAAAGAGAGACACTTTCATTAAGTCAGTTTTAACACTTGAATTACCCAAAGTTACAAAACATACACAGGGAAAGATAACTTTGTAATTACCAAAAAAAAAAAAAAAAAAAAAAAGGAAAAGAAGAGTATAATAAACTGTCATGTTCCCCCATTTAATCATACACACAAAAAAGGTCATCTCAGAATACTTTAATGAAGGGCATCTGAAAAGTTTGAGGTACTGCATAAAAGGCAACAGCAGCCATGCCCTCCAGTAGCCACACTGAACACAAGGCGATTTTGGCTAAGGACCTCTGGTAGCACCGATGCATGATGCAACAATTGTCATTCCACAGATGCTCGTGCTGCAGACCGTGCTGACTGGTTCTTCCAGCATGTCTAGCAGAAAGTGGTTCTCAATATCCAGAGAAATGCATAACAATGCCTGCTGAGATGCCATTCATATACGTTTGCCAGTTCACATGATCCCTAAAGATACAGGGCAATATCTTAAAGCGGAAAGTAATCCCACCCAAAACGCACTTCTCTCCCACCCCACAACCTCTTAGTCAATATCAATGTGGTACAATTCAGAGAACACCACACCCTGTCACCCATCGGCACAACTTTGGCGGAATCATGATTCCTGGTCCAATGTTTATGGTTTTTGACCCATTGGACTAATCTGTGGATGTCTTAATGTAGATCTGGCAGCACATAAATGCCTGATTGCCATACTATTCATAATGTCAACCCTGCACCACTTGATCAGTTGCAGAAGCAGTCATTCTTGCAGGTGATCATGCTTAGGTTTGGTGCCACAAGGCTGACTTGGTTTTGAGTAATATTCAGCAGTGTCTGTCTGCCACAACTATTACATTAGCCTTATTGGAGCGCCATGTTGACATTCAATTGTTGTGCAACAAAGCTTGTCATGGCAACTTGAATAATTCCTTGTCCTGCTGTCAATCTGGGCTTGGTGAAGTCATGTTCAGGAGCATTTTTCATGATATGACTAGTGGATCTTCCTTGTCAACCTTCATACTGTTCAGGGCACAAGCTTTTTTTGTACTACAGCATCTGGTTCATACTACGTGTGATTAATTGCATTAAATCTTTTGGCGAAGGCACTAATGGGCCATGACAATTAATTTTATGGCAGTAAATTTGTCTTTTTCCTTGGCCATTTAAAAATGTCACTTTTTCAACATAAAAAAAAAATGCACATGTCAAACAATTTCACTTTTGAATTAGTATGTTTCTAATATTCTTCAGTATATTTAGAGAGATGCCAAGATTAGGAAATGAAAATAAAAATTCCCAATAGTAAACATTTGCATGGAAAATAATATCCTAAATCAGTGGAGATTGCAATGAGTCTCATCCCTCAGAAAATTTTGGAAATAACTGCTAAACCTTGTGCATTCTAAAGGCATTAAGTTATGGGGGGGGAGAAAATAACATATTACCTGTGTTTATTTGTATGCTACAGCTGGATTTAAAGTACCAGCTCAAAATTAAAAGTCGGCAGTTCCAAAGATTTAGAAGCCTGTATCATGTTAAGATTTTACTGTACACAGATTAAAAGACAGCACTGAGAGCAGTTAAATTTAAGAGTGAGCAAGATTATGACTGTTTATTATACAGTTATGTACTTCAACTAACTTTTATTTTGCATAGCCTAGCACCTCCGTTTTTTATCGTGGATACCATTAATGGCTGCAGCAATTTGCTAACTAATAATATAACAGTATTTTTTATTGATGCTAAGGCAGCTCCACATTCTGAACAAACTAATATCCTCCCTCCAATTTTTTCAGTAGTAATGTGGCATCTCTGTCTTTGCTTATTTCAAACGGGTGCATAAAAAAATACGTACAGGATCTGAGCACGCGTCGTGCAAAGCCTTGAATATTTTAGCAACAGTTCCATGGGCTCTCAGGTGCATACGGAATGCTGGCATCTCACATTTTGTAGCAAGGCTAAAACAGCTGAAAAAAAAAGACAATAAATGAAAGAAATATACAAACAAATCAAACACATTTATTAGCAAAAATAAAAACAAAGTAAATACACTAAAATAAAAACTTGTATCTAAATGCATGTGTTAAAAAATTAACAAACTATCAATAAATCTATTAGCAACTGAGTAATAAATAAATAATATACATTTGCAAATAGATGAGAACAAATGTCAACACCAGGATGCAAACTCCAAGCAATAATTATCTTATTCTGCTTAGCTGAGAATTAGTCCATACACTATAGAGATATCATGTGTGTGCTGACAGACAGAATTAGCATGTTAGGTATATAAATATATTTCCACCTACGTAATGGAGGTAGAATGGTCCATCTACTTTCTATAGCCCCCAAGGTAGATTTTTTAAAGTTTTAGTATCAAAAAAAAAAAAACAAACAAAAACATACCACTTCTATCTTGCTGACATTTTAATTTTTTTTAAAAATTATATTAAGTTCCTTGATGAAGAAAGTTAACTAAAAAGATGCAAAACCATACAAGAATTTCACAAGCAAGCAATGTTATCTTCTTTATAGTATAATCAGCTAAAAACTATAACCATTAGATATCATCAGGGTTTTGAAACAGGAGTCTCAATGCATCTGGAACACAAACCTACAGTAAAGCAGTTGATGACTTGTTCCTGCTAACCGATCCTGTTGCCATGGAATAATATTCACAATGCAATTAGTTCAACAGTTAAGAATTATGTAATGATATCATACAGCCAGTCAGGAGGAAGAGTTTGATAACCTCCTCTTACTCACTCACACATAGTCACATTACGATAGAAAATAATAAGTATCACATAGGATGGTTACAACCGTGTACTCCTAAATTTTGTTAGTGCAGAAGCAGAAATAAAAAAAATAACTACAGAAAAACAAAGAAAAAAATCAAATCAGATCAATATTCAAACACTAACATAACTAAGGTGCAAACTCAGTAGTTATTAGCAAGATTTTTTAATTGTGTAACAAAAAAATGTTTAAACCAAATAATTTATTATTTATCCTTAAGTTTACATGAATCAAAATCAATGTTACTGTTGCTAATTCCATTAATATCATTCCAGATATACAATCTACAGCATTTTGTTACTGTTCCTTTGTTCAGTATCTCTGCAACTAACCAAACCTCTATTTTTGCATTTTTGATAAACCCTTTGCCTCTCTTGATGAAACTAGCTGATTATTATTCTAAGTCTTTCTGGCTTAATAATTTTTTTTGTGTGTAAAAGTATCATGCACATCAGACAATCTTTCTTTCTTTACCAGGCAACAGAAGATAACATAGCAATTCACAAATATTTATCAGTAATAATGCACAACTATAGATATATGCAGAAACAGAGTATTTTGTCAGCTCATTGTTCAAGAATAAATGGGTCTTATTTCAAACCTGGTTTCTATTTACTTATGAGAAGTCTGTCTATCTCTGTGCGTGTGTGGAACATACATAAGTGGTAAACAAAAGTTTAAGGACGATGGCAGAACAAACATAAACTGGCACGTAGTGCGATCAATAGTAAACATTTTGCATATGCTTTCTTTTCTTACATTACGACAAAATTTTGCAGCAACAAACGTTTATGAACAAAACAAATATATTTGAATTTTTTCACAAAAACCCAATTTTTAAAGATTACATGAAATGAACAAATCAGAAAAATGTACTAGTATTTGGTCACACAGCTATAAAAAGAAATTACAGCCTGGCTGTGTTTATGCACAGAGTCCACAAGACAAATACACTGATCTAGGCAAATATCAGCCCAAGTCAACAATTGATACAAATGAAATGTCTGGGCTTTTTTCATTTAATAGCTTTGTCTATATTGTTCACAGATTCTCTATTGAATTCAAATCAGAGGCTTGAGCTGCCTACCTTAGAACCGGAATTTTCTGATCTATAAGATGCAGCTTGATGATGGCAATCAAATGTTTTGGGTCATCATCATGTTGGAAAATATAGTTGAGAAAGAGAGACTCCTCAGAATATGGTTCTATCACATTGGTCAAAATGATCAGGTAAACAAATTGATCCGTTATTCCTTGAAATATGAATAGGACCTGTTCCTTTTTTGGGAGAAACAGCAGTTATCATAATGGATCTGCATCCACCTTTGAGCATTGGTTTAGTATTGTTTGAATGAAATGCTTCACTAAATCTCTGCCTCACATGTCCAAATAACTGATCCAACCCTCTGGGGCCCAATGGAGATAGTCCTTGGCAAATTAAATTTGAATCCTTTGATTCTTCAAGCAAACAAAGAGTATCTTCCAGGCAAAACACCCCAAAGCTATCTCTGAACAGTTCTTGTGGAAACTGGTAAGTCCTCAAAATCCCTTGAAATGTCAAGGACTGTCGCTTAATTTTTTAGCATCAGTTTTTTTGCGATCTGCCACTTCTATTGCATTTGATGTAGCCACCCATTTGATCACAGCTTCCAACTAGATAAAAAAAACTGTTCTACTGCACTAGACCTGCCTATCAATCTCAGAATACAAGTTACTATATTCTGCTTGTTGTCTGAGAAAGCCACAAATATAAGCAATTGATGTTGCCATTCTTAAACTTCTGCTGCTATGAAATTTCATAATAATATAAGAAAATTGAGCATCAAGCATGTTGATGTACGAATCAATCATAAGAAGAAATTGCTTTTCTATCAGTGTAATTAATGCCCATGTTGGAATGTTTATTTTTACATGTCAGTTTGTTTGTTCAGCCACTGTTCTTAAACTTTTGTCCACCACTGTACATAACCAAAGGCAAATCAAAACTACTAAAAGCTATGTTCATTAGCAGTGAGGTGCACCTGTGTGTGTGCACGCGCATGTGTGTAAGTGTGTAAGTGTGTAACCAAAACTACTAGCATTAGAAAATAAAATCTAATGGTGCTCATCACAGGATAGCTAATAACATATTATGATGGCATTCACAAAAGGCCGATCTCAACATCCTCCACCCAAATACTTCCCGCTGCTCTTAGTCGCTATGTATTGGAGAAAATTGCATATTTAATTCAAAGCCACATCTGTAATGACAGGAAGTCTGGTTCACAGCTAAAGAAAATTACCTGACTCCATCTTTGATTTCAGTGTGTTGGTGAGGGGTACTGCATAGCTTTGAAATTGATACAGATCAATTCATCTGAGAGAATCCTGCAGAGTGATGCTCACAGTTTGTTTATTAACTCAGTAACAGAATCTGAAATTAATTTTTCTACCAGATAGGTAGAGTAATAGAAAGTTCCTCTATACTTGCCAAAGCTGAGACTCAGTGGCATATCGGATCACTAAAGGAGAACTCTGTACTTCATCAATTACATAACATGCAAAGCGGAAATCACATAACAATGAGGTATTTTTTCATCTATTAATTCACTTGTCTTGTCTCCCTCACATAATATGCTGATTCTGTAATCCTCTTTTTCATAAGCTAGACAAATACACTAACTAGAAAATGCATAGGTCATTTAAATAGTTAATTGTAAAGAGCCATTTCAACGATCAGTTTATCAAGTTGAAAAAGCTGTCAATATCCTACATGATGTATGAAATCTGATATTCACTGCATGTAAAATATTGATAATAAGATTAAAATCAATGTTTTTTAAAATAATGTGGGGCATAGCAGTAACATCAATAAACAGCATGAAGCTTGTGAAATAATATTCAAATGCAAAAACAATATTTCTGATTACATTTAACTGAGACAAAAAATAAAGTTATTAGAGATGAAAGTTCTAAAGCTATTACCATAAGAAGTATAGACTAATCTCAAACCAATTATTTTTAAAAGACTGTTCTTCTGTTATTTGCATGTCTTTTCTTTTAAACTTGAATAGCTTTGATGAGAGATGGTGAAGACATCTTCATAGTACTATCATAAACCTCCAACACAAAAGGCTAATTATAATTATTAACAAATAATCAATGACATCGGAAACAAATCGAAATTTGCATATTTTAATACTGATCCTGGATAGTATCACCGAATGTAGTTTTATTATGCATAAGTCCCCCCCCCCAGAACCTTAAGTACCTGTGTTTGTGCTTTTGAGTTTGATCCAGATGGAGTCAGACAAGTGAATTCAAACACTGATGACAAATCAATCAGTGCTGGTTCTACAGTGGGAAATTGGCTTCCTTCTATCCTAGGAGTTTCTTTGCAAAATCAAGCAATGACAACTGCTACTTGTCAGTGTAAATCTTTCCAGTGGTGAAATAAATCTGCATATTATTTTAACATCAGAAACATCACAAATTAAAAAAAAAAAACAACAACCTTTTACATTCCAGCAAATCACCTGGCCGCCATCATTTTCAGTAAACCACGACGACAAGGTGAGCTGAGATGTGACTTTGAAAACCACATTTTTGTAGTGTACATTAGTATTTCGCTGCCAGAAAAGTTTGATTGTGCTGGAAACAAGCGACAACATTTGCAAACATCATTCAAGTGGTTAATAAAACACTATTAGTCTACTTTACTAAAAAGAAAGAAAATAAATTCAAAAGTTTCAGACTTTTAAAGAAAATCAGCAAAGAGAAACAAATGGACCTGTATCAGTGCCATATCATTTTCTGTCTCAGCATGATGCATTTCCAAGTCCTGTGAGCAGATCTCTAACTAGTCACTCATTATTATGAGAATTACTACCATCCACTATTCTTATTATTGGTGAACTCTGACCTGATTTTAAAGATCTAGGAACATTCAACAGCAATTAAAGTAGAAGGAAATAGGTGAAGGTTAGGGTTAAATGCACCTGGACCACTACTCAAGAATTCTCGATTGTAAGCCAATCAGAATTGTCCACAAAACTTCCATATGTTCCAAGAAACCACAGAACCTCAGGGAAAGCCCATGCCAGTGATGTACCACCAGCAGTCAGTCCACCACACCAACTGCTCCATCAAATTATCTGGGATACATCAACCATGCTTCTTTCAGTATCTGACTTCTGGCAAGCTTCGTCACATAGAACAATTTTTCATTCAAGATGCAAACGTTTTTTGTTGTTGTTGTTGTTGTTTTGCTTAGTCACTTCTGTTATATCCATTCCCTGTGTACCACCATTTCCCTGTTAACAATTATTTTATGTCCTTTTCTAGATGGATTTGTCCTATAAAAAAAATGTTGCTAAGAGCAAAAAGAAGAAATGCTTTTAGCAAAACAATTTCACCTTGTAAATTTGGGCATCAATAATAGGCATTGATCATTGTACTCAATCACAACAGCGAACAAAAATTCATTAGAGATTATAATACCCCCCCCAAAAAATCAATACTTTTAGCATTTCACAAGGAAGCAAAAATTATCTTAGTCTGCATTTTTTTCTAGGCATTTACCAAAATTAGTCTTTCCTTTATAAATTAATGTTGATTTAAAAGAAATTCTTTCTAGAAATAACAGTACCACTGACAAATGAATATTCACTACTTTTAACTATGTGTACAAGGAGAGAAAAAACAATAAAATCTTTTGCATAAATAAAAAATTAAATGGACATATGCTAACAGTCCTAATTTACTCAATACCTAAAAAACATCATTTGTAATAAACTTACCTATATATATATATATAAAGAAATTTCAGTAAATTTACAAGTTCCGTGTGCGCAGGTCTATCATAACTCCACTGTCAGACGCCCTCCCAGCTAATCAACTCATTCATGTGATAGTCTTGTTGTATGGATTCCAATGTTACATATTTTTTCTACTCTGAGATAAGATGACTCATTTATTTATTTTTATATGCATTTGATAATCTATCATTGGTAAGTTCCACATTAAAGATTAATCATAAATAAAAGTAACTTTAGTGTATCTTTAAAATGAAATAATAGTAATCTTAATTTTTAGCCTTAGGAATTTAGGTTTATCCTTTTTTTTCAAAAAGACAAAATTCACCAACTCAGTCTAATAATTAACATGACCCTGTTGTCATACCTGCCAACTCTCCCGATTTTTAATCAATCTCCCGCCCTCCTGCTTTTTTTCCTAAAAAAGACTCATTTCTCCCGATTTTTAAGAACCCTCCCAATGAAACGTGAAAACAACCCAATTTTTCGTCACCCATAGTCGACATTATGCAAGTTTCATATTCTGACCAAACAGAAATCAGCAAACCCACCGCCCCGTTGTGTATGGCTCACCCTATCGTCATCTGCCATTTGACCCTATAGCCATCTGCCACTCTGCAGGCTTATCTCCCACCACAGAGATACTCCCAGTTGCATCACAGGTCTCTTCTTGCCAATTCAACCTTGGATGCGTTGTTGACATGTAAATGCAATAGAACAGAGGACTGTCGTGCCTACAAACCAAGTAGGACAACTTTGAAAATAGCAAAGTCAGCCTGTGTTACCTACAATAAAGAATTAACACTTGGACATGAGTCAGAGCATGACTGATTGCATTTGATAATTGTGATCATAAGGAAATTTAGAGACATATAATCATGATTGTTTACATTTTCTTTATTCTTTGTTTACATTTTTGAGCGCTTCACGACTCGGATTGCCAAAGTCTCCCAAAGTTGGCAAGTATGTGTTGTATACAAGCATCATTTAAAAAATTTTATAACACAGAGATGTCCCGACAGTCTTTTTGTAACATTGTCATCCACCTAATTTTAAAAAATGTACAAATGTATAGTAAGAAGGGTCATATTAAAAAAGTATCCACTCGTTTAGTTATAAGAACGTGAAACAGTACAGACCATAAATAGCCTTCTCTTGTGCAAACATCTATTACCTGTCATGGTGGTTTTGTGGCAAGAAGCAAAGTTCTAACAAATAATTCCAAAGCATTCATTTTGCTGTTTACTGCCTGGCATTGGTCGTTTAAAGCTTGCAACTTCAAACAAACAGAACATGTGTTAGTTACAGAGATCCAGAGGTTTGTTTAAACACCATGAAAGTTGTAGGTTCAAGAACAAGGCCACACGTAGAACCCAAAAGACAGAAATATCTACTGGAAATGAACACCATTACACCCCATAATAGTGCTAAAGATTAACTCTGGTGATAGTGACAGGGAAAAATCAAAGAACTGTAGGTTCCTGTTACTACTACTACCAAAGCAAGTTCAAAGTCTCCAATGTTAAGTACCTAAGGGTATGTTCTCTACATGATGGACATCTTGCAAATGACTTAGCTGCAAGTACGGGTAGGTGTTTCTTCAAGAACAGTAAGATACACATTAATGGTCTCTACAGGTGAACCAAAGTTTGAACTGTCTGGCAATAACAGCAATACAGTAAAGAAAGGGGGGGGAGTGGATCAATATAAGTGAGAGAGCCAAGGATGTTAGATATTTGCATAAAACAAGCAGTTTCTCAACCATCACATCTTTCCTCAGAAAGAAACGACCTCAAGTAGAGAAGCCACTGTTCATTAAAAAAAAACACTACCTGGAACGTAGAGAGGCTGATGGGACTCTCACAAAGATTCCTTGGGTCGCACAAAGTCCTGATTCAAACATTGCTGTAACTATATGCGGTTATATGGCTACTGAGAAAGTCAAACAGTAACCAGACACCTTAAACGACTTGCTGAAAGTGTTACCGGATATATGGAACAACAATCCACAGTCATACATCGATAACCTGCATGGGAACATAGAAACAAGGTGTCATGCTCTATATAAACAAAAGACTAACATACCAAATACTAATGCATTTTGTGTGTATTATGTATTATATAGCCATGCGCTTACAATTACTCATTTTAATTTTTGCATATCCTGTGTGTATTTCCATAAATACTTCAAATACTGCATATTTATAAAAGTCCAGTCCTGAGTGAAGACAAAACTGACTATAATAAATAAGTTATGTAAAAACCCCTCTATTTCATTTCTTAAATGTATACATCCCATAATCAAAAACCTTCCAAAAGAAGGTCCCATGACTGTTTTAGAGAACAATAACCGGCCCTCCAGCCAGCAAGCCCAAAGTTATTACTAGCTACAATAATTTTTCAAACCACCTTTATTCACCCAATCCGCTAATCCTGATTTATGGCTGCTGAATTCTATGGAGCTATGAAAAGCAATCACTATTTACTTCCGCAAGCCACAATAAAACTAAGATTTACTTAGGTACCAGAAAAGGGGGAAAGAGTGTAGTAGTGGTAAGCTTTTAATGGAAATTTTTACAGAAGCTGTGTGTCTTGGGACAAAGGAGCAGCTAGGAGTAGACTACATGTATGTAGTATTGGAAGTTGGGGGGGAGACCTTATCATCACTACTCTGGGTATTAGACAGGAACACTCAAGCTAAAAACTGCAGCAGACTTTTAGCACATTAATCTTAGACAAAATTTTTCCATACTCAATAGAAAAGTTGCCAAGTTGGTTTTGTTTTCTTAGCTTACAACCAACCCCCTGTTTTCACACAGCTCCGTTTGACGTGATTTTTTCCATCAAGCACTTGCTCATATTTAAAAAAAAAAAATTTCCTCTATGAACCATTCCCACCACCTGATTATTTATTTTTTTTAAAAGTTACCATTAACTTTATCTGATTTCTGTCTGCTACAATGCACCTAGAACAACACGGGGAAAAACAATCAAATAAAATATTTTTATTTTCACCCTAATAAATATAATAAATATAGTATCTCTAAGCACCAGAAGCCAGGCTAGTTGTAGGTCTGACTTTAAAATGTTATCTTTGAATAATTAATAATAATAAGCCAATAGCCTATTAAGAGCTCTAACAATCAACTGAAAAACTTGCTAAAGTTTTACATATTTATGAAATGAAAAAAGGAGAGAGAGAGAGAAAGAGAGAGGGAGGGAAGAGAGAGAGAGAGAGAGAGAGGAGGGAGGGAGGGAGGGAGGGGAGAGAGAGATGGGAGGGAGGGAGGGGATGGAGCGAGAGAGAGCGAGAGCTGAGAGAGAGAGATGCGATGGAGAGAGGGAAGAGAGAGAGAGGAGAGGGAGAGGGATGGAGAGAGGGAGAGAGAGAGAGAGGGAGAGAGGGAGGGAGGGGAGGGGAGGGAGGGGAGAGGAGAGAGAGAGGAGAGGGAGGGAGCGAGAGAGAGAGAGAGAGAGAGAAGGAGGGAGGGGAGGGGAGAGAGAGAGGGAGGGAGAGAGTGAGAGAGAGAGGGATACTCATACAGATCTGCTGGCATCAAAATAACATATTAACCAATATCTCATTAAAAATGTAAATGTAATACTGTTTAGTAGACCTATAAAATATTGCACAATAGTTGAAATATGACCTAGAACCTTACCTTTGATTACACTGGCAATGCTTGGTACCCACTACTAACAGAATACACTGTCACACCCTGCCTAAGTCAACAAAAACAAAGATAATGGAGTCAGCAGTAGGTACCTCCTATACTACTTGTCTCTGTTATTTGTAGTAATTCTCAGTTTCTCATAAGCACAGTCAGTCTCTTTCTTAAGATGCCACACATCTGACAAATTAAAATTTTGTGGACAAATGGGATAAACATAAAATGTGTCCAAACCAATCATTCATACTCCTTTTAGCAAATAAATGTCCCCTAGTGTTGAAGGCACAGGCATGTCTAAAGATGCTATTGAAGCATTTCCTTCAATCCAAAGCCAATCTCACTTGGGCCTAGTTTGTTTACATTTGGATTTTCTTTTTTCAAGCTCATAAGTATGCAGCACTACAAACAAGTGAATAGTCTGTAAAACCAATTATTTAAGATTAAGAATCTAAAAGCAGTATGCACAACATCTCTAAATAACTATTCTTATATTGATACTTTGTGGACTATCATTACCTTGCACTTTGAGCTTATCTGAAGCAAAACAACAAAAAGGTTGTACAGGCAGCATATAGAAAACTATGTACAACCAAACATCTGTGGTATACCTTCTTATGTAATTATAATGTATAACTGAAAACCATGCTGTTCTATGTGCAAACAACGTGAGATCTTGACAAGACAGCTATGGTGGTGTCACCTGTATATGTTTAAAAGCAAGGATAGTTTAAGTTTACTAAATTTCATTAGGATTAGAAAAATTCCTGAAATTTGTGAAAATGATTACATAAGTTCATTATCACTAAAATTAGTACTGTGTAATTTAAGTCTGGCATCTCTTTAGCCTGACAATTAAAGTCAATAAAAGACGCAGAGCGTTATACTACCAGATTACATCATGTTATTATACTCTTGAAATTATTTACAAATAGGTAAAATAATAATAATAATAATAAACATGTGCACACCCAGTATTACCACCAGATATTTCTTTATATAGCAGTTCCTAAAGTTGGGGGTCACACAACAAAGAAATCTGCCCACTATCATGATTACTTTCATGCAACATGTAATCTTTTGACTGCTGTTGATGTATGTTCACTTGATTTTTCCTGTGATATAATCCACACCAGCATCACCTGTGCAACACCAATTATTCCATGGCCTAGAATGCAGAAAAATGCCTTATTCCAGCCTGTTTGTTTTTTTTTCCAAAAGATTCCAGGGCAGCATGGACCCTTTAACAAGGAACACACCTGCAGCTTGAGCTGGTGCTGCTGGAAGTTAAGGTCAAGAAAATTTGTCACAATGTTAATCGGGGAGGATCACAGCCTATGAAGTACATGCTTATGCATGTGGACTCATTTATGTTTTCATATATTTTTAATAGTAGAAAAAACAGATGTCTCTAAATAAGAAAATAACTTGTATGTCACTGACAACAGTTAAATTGAGGGAACAAAAGGGGAAAAACACCACTGTTTGCCATACATTACTGTATCATCTCTTCTGTCTTTCTCCTTTCTGCTGACCAAAAGTTTAAGAGTCCATAGCTGTCTCCTATTATTATTATTATTATCAGAATTCTTTAATAAACAAAGCATTTGATTCACTTATCTGAAGATTCTTAGAATCAAAGCTTCCTTATCTTTCCAGAACCACAACTTTAGAGGATGCTAAAGGCAATTTCAGCAGTTTGTTACCTTACATAATGACAAAGGTTCCTAAGAACCAGACCCTTATCACTGTAGACTGAAATTTATAGGAAGCTCAGTAAGCCATCAGGGGATTCCTATGCCTGTAACAAAATTCTGGAGTTTACTCATGGGATCAGGATCTAAAAAGAAAACAGAATCCCAAGTATTTCTTTCAGCAGTCACTCATGATAAGGGAATTCAAGTGACCTCATTAAAACTTCTATCTTATCATCTTTGGTTCTTCTAATCTCCACCTGTTTTCCATTCTAACATGTTCACCAGCCTAAGTTCAATGACACACCCTTCCTTCCCAGTACTTCTATTTTCAATCTGGTACAAAATATAACATGGTTGTTACACAATTAGCAGCTTGATTATTAATTTTCTTTCTTAAAATCATTAAGCTGATATGAATCATTTTCAAAATGATTTGTACCAGATAGCAACTTACAAACATTAGTTGGAATCAAGAGCTTTAGCTTGGACTTTAGCCAGATAATGAATGCATTAAGAGCCCCAACTAGCTTCTGTAAACAACACACTGCCAACAGTTTTCTGTCTTACTAGTTAGCTTTTTTAACAACAAACTGGTACTTAGTAATGTGTGTGTGTGTGTGTGCTGGTAAACATCACCGGACCATCTGCAACAGATCATGCAAGTTTCTAAGTCCTACTACAGTAGTCAGGTAATGTAGCAAAAGTCTCTACTCATTTTTAGATGTGGAAGGAAACCCATTGGGCTGGCTGATAAAGACTGAAAAGAAACCATGCCAGGGAAGGTACAATAAAATAGATAATCCCTCTAGGAATCAAACTGGGTAGTGCTGGGGAGAGGGGGTTACTTGATTAGTAGTTAGTGTACCACAAGACTACACCACTCATGCATGTTGTAAGATCATCATTTTGAATAGGAAAAACCATTCCTTCTAGGATTTACCGCTGGCAGCATACGCACATCCACTCATTTTTCAAAATGTTTATTGTACTGGAAATCAGCTATTTTCCAATCAACTCTCTCTGACCAAGTTTATTTTAAACAAGTCTTTGTAGTGTTTTTATTAATCATCTTTCTAATCCTTTCCCATTCAGAATATGCACATTCAAGCAATTTCCAAGATGGCTGCACAAAATGTACCAATTTGATTAAAATTATTTAGAAACATTAAAAAGTTGACTCGAGTGGTAATAATGGCTTAGCGTGCAGTTCAGTAACCAAAATGAACAAGAAATATGTCCAGAAAATGAAAGAAAAAATGTGATTCATAGTGCAGAAAGTAAAAAAAAAAATGTAAAATTAAATCATGACTATTGTCACAGGAGCCAATACTAATTCAATTTCCTAAATCTCACTCTAACAATCCTCAATAGAAGGCGCAGAATTATAGTCATGTTTACGATTACAGACACTTTCGTCTCCTCCATGACCTTGTCCATCCAGGTGCCATGAACTCTGCCTGCCTCCTTCTGGGTCTGCATGTGGTGTGGTGGTTAGTCTCCTTAGCCACATAGAGGAGGAAATCTAGTATCAGCCCATAGAGAAATCCACATTATCAGGAACATCAATCTTTGGGCTAATGGAGTGTGAAAACCGCTGACATGTGGATCAGCCTTAGATGACTCAAACTGTGCCCCCCACAACCTTGTTTTCACCACAAAAAAAGCATCAAGGTGTGAACACTTGAAATCTTCCTGTCACCAGAAGGAAAGGATTCTCTGTTGAATTCCACCATGTGTAAAGTAAATAAACTGGGTAATGCTTGTGGTTAATGTTAGTAGCTTGACTAGTAAAATCACTTTCTTAACTCCAGGAGGAGTGATAATGTAGACCAGCATCTTTCTATATGTATTATCTACAGTATATAAACAGAAGTGGTCAATGAATGACTCATCAGCATTCAGCCATTTTCACCCTAACCCCCCAACTCCCTTGCAACAATATTTATCGATAATCCTAGTGTTAAGTATTTAATCATATTTAAAATAAAGCCATGGAGCCTGCTGGTCTAGCTTTGAGTAAATCAGTGAAAGGTATGCTATTAACGCCACTTTATTAAAAACGTATAAACGAACAAGGAAGAAAAAAAATAAGAAAAGGATCTCAGATAATTAAAGGCAAGGTGAGAGTAAATATCTCGATGTCAGTAAGGGTTTTTTAAATGCTAAATCATATCATCAACAATAAAATTACCCAAGTTTCCACACACAGACAATCATTAGTTACATGTGCTTCAAAGTAGAGGCTTTATTTAGCCTTGAATACATTAAGGATGCAGATATCTTGGGCAAGTTTTTTTAAAAAAAAAATTAATATAAATAAATAAAATAAAAATTTACTAAGATGATTAGTAATGTATGTAATCTCAGGAAGGGAAGATTAAAAAAAAATTCTCTAAGCCAAGGATTTCTATTGACCACATCAGTTTTCATTATGAGAAATGTTTTCTATTTCCAATGGCTTTCCACATCATCTGAACCACCCATAATTATCTTTAACACTTTTCAGACTCAGTGTTTAAGATTCTTCTTTTCTTTTGTTTTCGCATTCACTCGCTAATCCAATGGTCACCAATCAGAAACTCAGACATTCATGAGACAAGACAGTCTGATTCCAAACTAAAAAATACCACAATTTCAACAGCCATCTGTTTTTTCTCAGTAAGAAGAATGTTGTAATTGAGTTGGATCTCTCTGCATCCCACTTTAATGCCGACATTATCAATTAGAGAAGTATGGATGTAGGCTCTCGTCAGTACTGCCTATTATCAACATATGCAGTTAGTCAAAGCTAAAAATTACTGCTGATTATGATGATTTTATGGGGGGGGGTTATAAATGAAAATAAATTGAGAATTTTTAAAATGTTAAATTTGGCACTGTAAGTACTATTTTGCTTTTGAGTAGATGCCGATTTTGGGCCCTTGGAAAAACCCTAGTATATCTATTTTTTTTTTTTTTTTTTTTCAAATTTTTCAAAACACAAAGAAAGTGAATCATGGAGATTTTACATTCCTGTTTATGATCGCTTTTATGATGTAATTAAAGTTTTAAAAATCTTTTTTTTTTTTTTTGGATCATAGATTTTTCAATACTGATGTCATATCATGTATAAAGCTAGGGTTTGCATGAGAGATACATATAGAACATCCTTGATCAGAAACTAGGAAGTATAATAATCAATCACTTCCTATCTAAAACCAGACAATGGAAACAGGGGGTTTTATATATGAGGGATACCCCCGTCTTATTTAATTTGGGAATGGCAGGTGGTTTAGTGATGAAAATCATGCACAAGATAATTTTATTTCCCCTTCAGAAAGAATCACACAATAGAATTCATCAGATTTCTCATAGTTGAAGACATTTTTTTAACTGAGATTCACTGTCACAACATGCATGGACAACTTCAGTGTTGATATGAGTACCATATAAGACACTGGATAAATCATGAGAGAAGTACAGAAAATGAACTACAAAATAGGTCTTGCAGTAGGCAACCAACAACAGTTAATGATGGCATCACACACTGAGAGTTTAGTGAAAGTCTTTGTATCAGTATCATTCATCATGCAAGAAATGATTATTGGTGATCACTGAATGAATTAGATGGCCAGACTGCTTCCTCATCTTCTATACAGCCAAGACTTGGTATCCTTAGACTTTACCTTAAGAACACATAGGCAACACTTTGGAAATGAGGATATAATCAGGAATGATGTGCACTGATGGCTGCATAAAATAGACAAATATTTTTTTTTTTACTACAATGACACATTGGCACAATTTTCATACTTGTACAAGAGTGTAGATCATGGTGTTGACTACATGAAGAAAATGAGTGCACTGGAGTATTTAAAAAGCTTCTTTTGCATCCGTGTTAAGTGTTTATGGTAACAGTTACAGAATTTTGAGAAAAATAAATGTGAGGCAATATTTGGGATTGACCTTTTAAGATAATAAAAACTTCTACTCCTATAAGAAACGAACTTCCTAATTTAATTATTTCAAAATAATGTACAAATAAATAAATCTTGAGCAGCATTCAGTTTTTATTTTAAGGTGCTGTGTAACTCTTGTACAAAGG
Organism: Nautilus pompilius; assembly: GCA_018389105.1. Classification (NCBI taxonomy): domain Eukaryota; kingdom Metazoa; phylum Mollusca; class Cephalopoda; order Nautilida; family Nautilidae; genus Nautilus; species Nautilus pompilius. Next base: position 184,236 of record JACATO010001483.1, on the reverse strand, counting down.
ATATTTAAGAGTTTTATGGACAGTACTCAGCTCCAAACATTAACAAAGTCCTTAAATATTGCAGCTATTTTTTCTAGTCACAACATTACTGAAAGTAGAGGGTTAATTCATGCATTTCCTATCACATTAGCAGTGACAGAAGTACAGTTCAGTGATCTTTCCATCTTGCTTATTTGTAGCCAAAATTTATAATTTTTTAACTGCAAAAGGAACACTATTAATGCTTTGAGACTTTTGAACTAGGAATTAATATTGCAGAATCCAAAATGATTATCTGCCTCTATGCATGACCAATGCTGAAGTATGCTGCTCCGGTGGCTGATATGAAGTCCTCCTTGTTTCCATAGAGCCAGCACCTTCTGACCACTTACTAGTTTTTGTTATGGCTGGCAGATAATTCCAAACAACTAATGAAGCAAAGGCTGCTGTTACTTATCACAACACACAACACACACAGCCACAGAGACAGCCTCAGGCAGAGTGAGTTCACCCATCATTGTTGGGAGAAAGACTAGAGAGAACAGCTAAATCACAATAGACACAGACTAAAGAACACACCTTATTAAACCAATTCAAAAGGTTTTTAATAACATCCTTCTCACAGGTGGCACAAGCTGGTCTCAAACCCACAACCTGTTGGGTGTAGTGTTATGATCAAAGCTTTCGCCCCCACTTTGTCGCCCAAATCATCTGCCGTCTGTAACTGATGCATTACCAGAACTTTTGATTCCTGTCATAACATTATTGTCCCTTTTGTTGTTTTACCTTTTGCCATGCACAAAGAAGAAAGAAAAAAGCCTGATCTGCATCACCTTTTCATTGCAGGTGTACGACATTTCTTAAAGCCCATCTTTTTTATGAATAATGGCCATTAAAGTTGTTCCTCTTTAAATAATTTTAACAAAAGAAAGTAGAAAGTGTTTAAATACTTGATAATATGCAGACTTGCTATCAAGGTTGACATTAATATAAAGTCTGACTGCACTGTCCTTCTGGCCCACACCATCAAAAACATTTGGGGCAACAGTGGAGATGTACACACAAACAAAATTTTACTTTGTATCGGTCCAAGTAAATCAAGATGAAACACACAGACAAAGTCACTTCTGAATATGAAAATACAATCCCAAATAAATTAGAAATTTCTATTTCACCTTGTTACTACTGTCTGAGTACAAACCAAACATGCAAAAGTTTACATTAGTTTCCTTGTCTTCAAACAGATATTAGAAACTTTTAAAAATTAGATGGTGCATTTAACCACATAACCACCATGAATGCTCAACCATAACACCGCTCTATAGTGATATCTAAACCAAGCATTGTTTAAACAGTTTATAATTTTAGAAATCTAATATTGATTTAACCTAGCTTTCTTTGGCTAGCAACCAGGTAAAAGTCAACACTTCATGCTGATTTCACATAGTAGACTCCTGGTTGCTATGTGGAGTCCAGAGATATTAAAGAGCTGCTAGTGGGTACAAAGAGCTCAGACAAATAGCAGTGGGAATTAGATGAAGAGTTAACAAACCAATGATTCCCCTCCTATAGTTAACTTCAAAGAATGAGTTTGTGTCAATGGGCAGTAATGCTGCACTCAATAAATATAGCATTTTCTTCATCTTCCCTTTATCAGGCCCTCTGATACTCTATAGATTAAAAAGCTACATATTAAGGTTGTTTTTTTATCTGAGAGATGGCGTACACCAAAAACAGTAGTGTGGCTATGAAAGCCACCTGTTTTAATGTATAACTGACAAAACAGCTCCAGAAGATGGAAATAAACTTGAGACAAACTCTATGACAACCTCCAATAAAAAGATAGCATGCTCATTATGCGACAATAACTGTCTATAAAAGACTGCCTGTTCAAATAGTGCTAACGAGAGTTGTAGACTAATATTTAAAAACAGTATGCAGTAACAGACAGACGATGTTGGTTGATATACAGGGTGTCCGTAAAGTTACTATACAGTCTTACCAGTTTACGATCACGTCCCAATTGAACCAGCCTGGAATAACTGTCTGGGCAGGAATATCGTCTGATGGAATTGTGGGTCCACAGTTCTTCGACGGAACTGTTACAGGAGAAAGGTACCTGGACAAACTGAGAAATGTCATCGTACCGGCATTGAAACAACGACCAGTAACTTGTAAGACTGTATAGTAACTTTACGGACACCCTGTATATAAAACAATAGTCATTCTTCCCACTTCACAGCTAAAGATGAGCATTCATAAATTTCATGCTAACATCTGGGTGCATGAGTATATTTATAGTGTAGAAGCTGTTGTTCGCACAGCAACCAGTGTCACCTGGTGTCGAGGAACACCTGAAAAGGTTGGACAACTTAATACCTGTCTCTAACATATCTCTAAAAATCAATTGGTCTATTCCCTATGATGTTCTCACCATTGAACAATTATGCTATAATGCATTCAAAATAAAGCCTTCCTCAAGACATTGCATGTGATTTATGAACAAATTCTTTACAAGTTTTATAAAATGCCTCCCTCCTCTTTAAACTTCAACATTACACTAACAACATGGTTAAAAAGGAGACATTAGTAATAGTTATTTTCAGAAGGCAAAAAAGTCTCAAATTCATATAAACCTTGGCCCTTTAAACTCTCGTGAAGTATCAGTGCCACTCTTAACAACTTTAGGAGGCCTGCTGGCAGGAGAAAAAACAATACATTCTTGATGAAAACAATTTTATTTTTTTTAATAGCCATTTATTAACTATTTACATTACTATACATTCATGCTATTTCGGAAGCACCTCTGGGATCAAGCCAATGAATACAACACGTGTCAACAAATCTTTAAGAATGGTTTGCAGAGATCAAATATTTTTTAAGTGGGAAAGAATAAGTTGGAACAGCGAAGAAAAACTACAGCAGAGATTTCTGAGGCATGACATTTCAAACTCACACCGAAGAGTAAGATCTTTTAGGTCCAAATGGCTCATCAATGTTTAACCCAAATAGTACAGACAATGAACCTGGCTTTAATACGACAAAGTAGAAGACAGATCCTTAGATTTGGAGCAGGAACCAACATGACTAAATTAGTAGTCTTAGGGTAGTTTGATTTTTTTAAATAAACCTAGTTGTTGAATATACATAAGTAATTTCTGTGCATGTACAATACATGAAACTGTTTCACATATTATGGTATCAGTGTCCTTTTAAAATATGATAATCGACTTTTTTTAAACATTGTAGGATGTTTGACCACCTGTCGCCCGTCCCAGGAGCGAGTTCCTCGATTTATGTCACGAGCAGTTTGCAGATGCGGAAAGGCGACAGATCAAACTATCTAGGGTGCTTGGGTAGTAGACTCATTGAGGTTTTAAAAGCTACTTTAATTCGGAGATGACAAAGGCTTGCTTGGTGTTCCAGGAAATTTAAACCCCCCCCACCCAAACAGAAAACAAATGCTGGTTTTATCATCATTGTCAAAACAGCAAAAGTAAAAATGATAAATAAAAATCAATACAGGCTTTTCTGTTTTTGTTTTCCTTTAGCAAAGTTGAAATTATTAAAGCACAATCTCTGTGAGAATAAAATGATTTAGAATTTATTTCTGATCAAAATGGCTATTGTATTAGAACATTTATAAACCTTCAGATGAAAATCAGGTGAAATAGCATCACCATAATAGTATCCAGTCAGGTTTCAATTAAATAGTTGCTACTAAGTTTAAAATAAATAATAAAAACATTAATGCTGAAGTCCTTAAATTATATACCATTGTACATCAAAGACTAAAAGAAAAAGGAAAACCTTCTGATTTTCGGTGTAATTACACCTTTACTACTAATTCAACACTTAAACCACATCTTTTAATTCTGATTTATAATTTACATATTTTTAAAATCAAAACTACTGCAAAATGTCCATTTATTGCTTTATTACACAATAATAGCTGCATCTCCACAAGAAATGATATATAACACGAAGACCTTATTGGGCACCAAAACAAGGCCTATTTAGCTTTATATGTTCTTACATTGTAACACACAATGAGCACTCATTATTGAACGTGATGCAACAATTTTGGCCATCACTGTGAATATTGTCGTCTTTGCATAAAATAGGAATCTAGTTTAAAAGTATTGTTCTTGGTTGATACTGACTGTTTATTTCCTTACATGACAAATGAAATGAATGAAGGCCAAATATTGGTAATCAAATTTTTTTCCAGCATTGATTTTACAAGTGAATTTGTTCTTTCATAGGTTGACATGGGGAAGTTATACATTAAAGGAAGGGGGGATGCACTGTTGTTCTCAGTTTGTGCATGCAATAGGGTAAATTGAAATTTTTGTTCTATCTTGATGATGTTAGAAGCCTTGGTGTGGCAATTAGGAGTACATCATGAAGAACAACTGTAGCATCACACACACACCACCATTTGTGACAGCTAAGGATCAGAACTTTGCTAGCACCTACAGACTCTTCCCATTTGGCACTGGCTAAGCATATACAAGATGAAATGAATGCATTACTGTTGAAGGTAGGTAGAGATGTGAGATACTGAAACCAGGAACTCTGAAATCAACTCAAAGCCTGACATGAACCCTGTTGCACACTATAAGATTCCCAGTAATGATAAGAAATTTCATCATTTTTGAATGTCTGGTAAATGTTTTTTTCCAAAACAAATGGGAAATGATCTAGGTTTAAACTCTAATAAAATGATAATAAAAACAAACTTTAATTTCTTAAGGCATTCTTACACACATTTCTTGCCGACACAAATAATGAGGGCTAATTATGATAAACATTTCAGGGTGTCTGGAAGGGAAAATTTAATAATCAACAAAAATTCATTGCTTACTGATACAACATAAATTATATGCATCAGTAACAATGATATTAGGATGAGCATAGTTTTAATCAGTGTATGTTTTCTTAATGTTGTTAAAAGAGCTGAAGATGACAAATGATGCAAGCAAAGAGGAAGAGATCGAAGTTTTCTTATCAACTTTGTATTTATTTCTAAAATGATTCCATTATTTCCATGCCATCCATATTTTTTTGCCATTTAATGCTGTATCCACTTTGCAAACATTATTCTATTACCAAACATTCACGTACCTGAGACACCTGGTTGACAAGGGTTCTGTATCATTTAGTCCAGCAAGTAAATACTCCACATCATCAATAAATTCTTGCGTTTCCCCAGACTCTTGGCATTCATGAGCTTGTTTTACATTCTTCACAACAGTGTAAAGCTTTAAGAAAAGAAAGAAAAAGTTAAGGATTTAAATTATGTTTACAATCTTCATTTAGTCCACTTGATTACAGGTTCTACTGTTGTACTTAGACATGCCTATATACTCATGAAAACATCAAACTACCTTCAATCTTTTCTGAAAACATTGCAGTGTGCTTACGTATTTGAATAAATAAGCAAATTTATAAAAAAACAGCCCAAGGTTTTCTAATCCAAATTTTTATTTTAAAGAAATATTATGCATTTTTTCATTGAGCAGCTTCACCTGTTGTGCATTTTTCAAATTGATAATTTGACTTTTGTTCAAGTTCATATCTCATCTATTGGATGGCGCAGTGGCCCAGTGGCAGACCAGTAGGTTGAAATCAAAAGTTTAAAATCCCAGACAGAATTGAGTCAGTCAAGCAGGGTTTTGTTGCACAGCTGCATTCATTTAGAATAACGACAGAAAACCACCTTAACCACCCATCTCACTGGTACCGCTAAGAACTATGGCCATGTTGGCAGACTAATGATCCCATCCATTACTAAAAATACTTTCTAACGAGCATTTTAATTTATTCATTTATGATTAAAATATTTAACACTAGTTCTACAGAGTAATTCCAAAGGCTCATCAACTTTCATTCAAACATCACTTTGATTATTCTTAAATATTAAAACATTTCGCATAAATTTTTTCAATATAGATTTAAACGATCCTTCAAAAGCTGCAGTGAGTTTAAAAACTACCTAAAATGTAGAAATTTCTTTTCTCCCAAGACATTTTACACCCATACCTGACCTCTGTTTAACCAACAAACCTATATGAGAGGCTACACCTAAAGTGAACTCTTGTGAGAGCAATACTTTCTATCTCAATCTTCTATGAACAATGGACAGAGCCAACTAAAACCCTATCTGTCTGCATTATCAATGGACCAGTAACTGGCACCATCTTCAAATGCTGTGTTTGTTGTAGCCATAATTGCTGTGTTTCCTTTATTACCCTTTTTTTGTTTTTTTGTGACAATGGAATTCTAGGCAGACAAATTTCTCTTAAGTCTTAGAGTTAAAAACCCATTAATACCAGCCAAACACCATCCCTTTATTTCTTCACAAGAAAGATGGACTAATCTTCTGCCTGACAGTAGTTGGCAGTTTATCTTCCAGTTAAACAAATTAACTTCTTTTGTTTTCTTTCCATGAACACACCAGCATCAAATCACTCTAAGCAGGCATACACAGCATTTCGACCCTGCCTACTCTGACCATTTATATCTTTGAGCAATTATCAACAATTAAGCATAAAAATTCAATTAAATTTTCCTCTTCTGTAACTTCATAAAGATAGTTATTTCCAAATATACATATTTATTTCTGAAAGTATCCAGACATTATTTTGTAGTAGCAGCAACATACAATCTTCCCAAATTATATTAATGAAATAAGATTACAGACAAAACAACATCTAAAAAGCATCTTAATCCAATAGCTGGTTCATTGTCATAATAAAAAGAATAATAGCCTTTGTATTGGTTTCAGGCTTAAGAATATAAGGACCACCTATCAGAGACATGTCTCTTGAATAGGCAATATCAGATTCCTTTTTTCCTCAATCTATTATTCTCATCTACATCAGATTTTAGAGTATAACCCTGCAGTTTTCCATTGCATCTACTCCAGCAAAAGTATATGAAATCAAATACATCACAAGCACAAATGACAACAATAACAACTATCAGAGATGGCAAAAAAAGCTGCAAGTAAACTTTTGTAATTCACAGTCTACAAGAGATGGTAATAGTAAAATAGAAAAAAAAAAACAAAGGTTGATGTACTTCCTGATAACTAATCTACTGAAAGTGTGTGTGTTCCTTTCTTATCACTATTACAACAGCATTTGTCTGTCTGTTCTGATTACAAGAATAAAGCAAAAATCCACCGACATTTTGTCCTATTTTAATTGTCCAAGTTGTTTAAACACAAAGCAAACCTACGTTCAATGATCCATAAACACCATCTTCACATGCCATTTGCTAATAAAAACTTTATCTTACACAACATTTACTGATGACAAACTTCATATGGCACTAGTTGATAATGTAGACGTTTTTTTTCCGTTTTAGTGTAAAGTAGTCAGCCATCAGACTCCATTTCAAATCTCTAGGTTAAGATGACCACCACACAAGCCCCAAAAAATACCACCCCCCAAAAAAGATGACCACCAATTTAGAAACTAACACTAAGCAGCTATAACACCAAGATCTCAACAGAACCCACAAAATGCCACCATTACAGCTGTTAAAGAAACAACGACAACCCACCCTATTCAAAAACAAAAGCACTGGGCCTCATAGAAATGCATCAATGCTCTCCTGACATCATGGCAACAAAAACTTATTTAATAGCAAAAAAAAACAACAACTACTAAATACTACCAAGCGCAAGTAGCAGAAAAATGAATGAGAAACAGAAGAGCTCAATATCAAAACAGCCATTCTGTCAGTTAGAACAACAGGTCTGTTTACTGGCTAATAATCTATGGATGTTGGTACTTTCTCTTCATAGCATGGCTTTATAAAGCTTTGTTTCTTAATTTGTTGATTGTAATGAATACATTTTATAAAGAAAACCAAAAAAAAAAAAGAAGAAAATCTGGAGTTGATGCTATCTGCTTGTCTAAAATGTTAATCTCATCCTTGGTGGATATTGATAAACAATTTTTCCTTCAGCAAATGACACACACACACACACACACAGTATTGGAAATAATTATGGAAATACACACAGTAGATATGCACAAATAGTGAGTAATTGCAACTGAGAGGCTCATGCATTACCACAGAAATATACAAAAGCAAACTGAATACATTGTATAGCGTATTAGTATTTGGTATGTGAGTCCTTTGCTTTGTATAGAACATGACACCATCATTCCATGATCTTATACAGGTTATCAATGCATGGTTGTGGAATGTTGCTCAAATATCCTGTAGCACTTTCCACAATTGGTTGGCATATAACCAGATATAGCCTGCATGATGTTCATATCAGTTCTTTGTGCAGACTAAGGCATCTTCATGAGTGTTCCTCCAGCCTCTTTACCTTCCAGATAGTTTTTCACTACACTGGCTGTTTGCTTAGAGATCACTGACATGTTGAAAGACGAATCCTTCACCCAATGATATGCCTTCCTGAGGAATGACATGATGGATGAGAACCTGCCTGTATCTGTCAGCAGGCAGTAGATCTTCAATTTTATACAATTCTCTGACATCTTGGCTGATATACAGCCCCAAACTTGTATTGATCCACCCCTTGCCAGACTGTAGCTGTTGTGTAACATCTCCAAACTACTTAAAAAAAAATGCTGTTGATTATTTCTAAACAGTTCAAACTTGGACTCATATGTATAAAACTCCTTCCAGATTTGTTCATCCCAATGTTCCATTTCTGCTTTGGTTGCCTCTCTTTAGAGAAGATTTTCAGCTACACATCCAATGAGATAATTTCATGCTAAAGTGTATTTTACTGTTCTTGAAAAATGTTAACTAACACCCTGGTACTTCCATCTAGGTTATTTGCATGGCTCATCTATAATGTAGAGAACACAGCTCAGCGAGGTATGTAACATCACCTTTGGAGAGTTCAGGCTTATTTCCGTGACCATGTTTATCATCAACAGTACCAGTTTCATGCATCCTCCTAAGTCTTACATACAGCTCCTTTCAAAATAAATCTGGCTGCAACTTGCTGCATGAGGCAACCTTCATTAGCTAATACTTTGAATCTTATTTGCTTGTCATGAAATATTTCCTCCCTCACCATGCCTTCAACATACTACAATGATATCTCTGCCTATACTTTTATATTCCTGCTGGTGTGCCATTTTCTGATTTCTTGTATGACAACCAATCATAGTGTACTATATAAACACACAAATTTACTGTGGCAAATTTCATTTTCACACAAAATGGAATTCTATTGCATTATATGCATTTTATAGCCAGTTTCTCCATTTTCCATAATTACTTTCAATGCTGTATAACCCTACTACAACTTCTGACAGATAATTATTTAAATTGCTTATTACATATAGATTCTCATTCAATTATCTGCATTAAACTTGGTTACGCATTGCTGACTTAGCCATTAATTAACCATAAATATAAGTATGAATTTATTGTATCCGCTTAAATCCATTGATAAAGTTAGCATCAAAAATTACTTTCAATAGTGAAGCCAGTTACTTAAGTCCATTTATTAAAATTCCTATAAAGCAAAATAACCCTCAACTCAAACCCTTAGCCTTTCAATGTTGTTTCTCTTAGTTCCTTTTGCTTCTTAGACTTCTGTTAAAAAGAGTTTCAAAATGTTTTATTTCTTTCACAAAGATACTGCATGCAAAGTTTAGAAATTGATGTACATTTGTAATATCATTTGAAAGTTAAAGTTCACAGCAGCCACACATTTTAGATTAGAAAAACCAAAAATAATGGATACAATATCGCTAAAAAATTTATCAAATTAGATGCCATGACTGTTGTTCTCCATAACAGCTCATTTCTGTTACTTCCTCACCTTAATAAAACCAAGAGCAAAGATTTCTAATCTAAGGCTGTATAAACTATTGTCTTAAATCCGGCAGTACCATTTTTTCTAATTACTGATCCCCCTCCTCTTATAGCTTTGATCCAAGATTTCTATGACAAATACCAACTTTGCAGCTTTTCTGGTCTTAATTTGTTATCTATGACAGCAACATTAGTCTTTCTACCTCTCTCTGCACTCTCTATTATAGCAGAATGTCATTTAATGTTTAGGTTCCCAAAATTTTTTAATACATTCAAAAATTAATTCTACAAAAAAGAGAAAGCTAAATTATGATTCACATTCAAGCATCACAATCGCATATAACATTCTCTGCATGAGATCTCATTTTCTTATCATCTCTCCATTTAAACTAATCTTTTTATATTTTTGACAGCCCATACAAAATTAAAATAAATTTAACATTATCAAGTTAGAGAAAGAGAGGTGGGTGGGGGGGGGGGGCAGAAACAAAAAGGGAGGATATGTATGTGGATGATCATTGTACCTATCTAATCAAGGGGCTGATACCAACCACCTCATGCTAGTCCAATGAAGTTTTAATTTCACAGTTAAAAATATAATCAGTTAACAACACGTTGCTATTCAGCATTATGTTGTTTGATGCGAACATTTCCAAGCAAGCAGTAAACTGATGTTAGTGTCATCTGATAATGTGGAAAATGAACATGGCTTTTCACCACTCATTAGTTGGCCTTTGCCAACCCTTGTGAAGAAGAGTATCCTGTATGCTGACTCTCATGAATAGCCCTGCTGCCCTCAAAACCTTTCCTCCGTCCACTCATCACAATGAAGAAAAGCTGCTGCATGCTCTCTTAACGATTTTGGTACTTTACGCTGCTGGTTAAAAGGAATAGTCGATTGAAGTTAATATCTTTTAGTGCTAAATATTAACGCATTTCTCCCACAATAAAAAGAATAAAGCTTTTGAAGTGGCTTCAGAGCCAAGGCACACGAAACATGCCTTTAAAATCCATTTAATTGATATTTTACTCAAGATTTCATAACATTCTGATATCAGTCAAAGAAAACTGAAACTGTTTTTTAATGGCAAGAGAGAAAGAAAAAAAAGTTCTATCACCAGAATGATTTTCAAAGATGAGAAGCAAGATGCATTTTCCTCCCCAAAGATTTGTTTATTTGATCTTTCAATAGAACACTCAAAAAAAAAAAAAAGCCATAAGTCCAATGAACATGTTAAGAATGTGAGCGAGTTGAGGCACGGAGAGACGGGAATAAATTATTTATTGATATTTAGTTCAGACTTCTGAACAGCTATGTTAGCTGATGCCTACACAGCATAAACATAAAAAAAATGAATGAATAAATTGCTGAAGTTTCTATATTCTGTTGAAAACAATTCAAATCACAGCTGCAGGAGAAAACCCAGAAGTTACCTTTCTTGGATTTGTCCACTAAATGATGCTGATGATCACTGTGATAAAACCTGGAAATGTTGATTTTATACTACATAAAGGATCCCTCTTTTTCAGGAATCAAGCCAGATTCAGATGACCATTTTATATCACAAAAAAAGTTGAATTGGTAATGATTTAAAACTCCTTCAGCCTGGTTTGTGCTGCTCCATTTAGTTATAGTGAGAACACCGCACCCGTTTCCAGCCAACGAAGGAATTAATACCAGGCTGTATGTTCAACATATGTCCTCAGCGTCTGATGCAAATGTCTGTCTGTTAGTCAAGATTGCTATCTAGATTTCATGGTCCTCATTTTTGAAAACATGTCCACAAACAAAAGTACTATCAAAAGTGGCCATTAAGTCTGTGAGGCCACTTGCCATTCCGTACACATTTTAAAGACATTGTTTTATGTAATTCTGCTAATTACAAATTTACAAATCATACGGTGCCTGGATCCTTTGCCAACAGAACTATTATTAACTTACAACAATGAACTGCAGAAATCTCTTTAGACAATGGGTATGCAAAATATATTATACTATAAAAAATACATGAAATTGCTAAAGTTATGTATCATGCTATCAATATCGCCCAACAATCATTATTATCATTGGTGGAAGACATGCTGGTTTACAGATTATTCAATGAAAACACCTCTGAGTGAAACATGCCATCAAGAAGTGTCATGATAAACCAAGAGTAGTGCATCATAATTTACCAACATAAAAAAAATCAACTGTATATCAGTATAATAACAGTGGAGAAATTAGAGGAATTTTTACACCTGCATTCAATCTGCATCCACTGGCAATTAATTTATTATTGAGTAAAAAAAAATGTTTGCTATCATGAGAGCCAATAGCATCACAGGCTTTGTCCAGTTTCTCAATTCTGATAATGTAAACTACCAATCTGAGACTAAAAGCAATCGTGGCAAGATTATAAGAATTGAAGAATACTGTGTACTATCTGGACACCGTTGCACATAACTTGTTAAAGGATACATGATATTATTATAAATGAAAAAGAATCGATTTTATTTAATATATTCTAATAATAGTTCATTGTTGTAGGTCAACAATCTGTTGCCAAACGTTCTGTCCACAAAATGATACATGGGACGAGCCTTTCCAATGTTCACATCAAACTAATTTTGAAAAAAAATCAAATCACTTGCACGCTTATATAAGTCCTAAAATCATTTTTGGAATTCCATCTGCAACAGCTCCAAGTCTGCAATGCACCAGTTAACTAGAAAATCCATTTTGATTTCCTCATCTGGAGACACATGTTACCAATTTCAGAAGTGCAACAAACTGCCACCTTTATACTGTTTTACCATAATTTTGATTCAAAAGCTTTCATGTCAGCAAACATTCCACCAAATTAGATTTCCTTTCTCCTGCAGTTTATGGTTTAGTTCATTTATATACTCTGTGATGTCTACCAAAAAAAGAGAGATAAATCCTAAATTCATTAAAAAGGAAACAAGCATCTTCTACAGTACCAATGGGAAATGAGCCAACAATAGCCAATAGAATTATCTGTTCATCAGACTTCAATTTACCATGGATATTAGAAGTGAAGAGAAAAAACTAATAATTATTTGAGAAAAAGGCATAAATTGAAGCAATTTATCATGTACATAATTTGAAAACAAATTTCTTGATAGAGATTTTATCAACTAAATCTAATTCCCACAATTTTTAACTCGTATCACTAACACTGGCTCCAATGGCATGCATGTAACTATTAATGTTTAATAAATGCCAGTGATAAACATGAGAACAGCTTAGCTTAGTATGGTGTATTACTAGTTATTTAAATTACAGACAACTGGTAGATAAACAGCCTCTGCTTTGTAGCATTATTTATTTATTTATGTATTTTTATATATTTTAAAGGAAAAACAGACAAAAGCCTACCTGTTACTGATTTTCAGTGTGAATACAGACTGTGAGATTGGAGCCCCGCAATTGAGGTTTGTTTGTTTTTTCTTTCAAAGTTTTATATTATATCTAATTTCTTCAAATGGATTGAAAAACCAAGAGCAACCAGAAGGCATCACAATATTCACATAAATGCCAATAATAACAAGCAGTATGGCAGCAACTATCAATCCATTTAAGTGGACAATGTTATGTTCTTAAGAAGGGCGAGAAGCCAACAAGCTAATGTTACACTGTTCAGAACAAGCTTTCTTCAACACATTTTAAATATTTCTTTTAATAATGCCATGGATAGTTTTGATAAATAAAATTCCGCAACGAGAAAACTTGAATGACCAGAATTAACCTCCCCTTAAAAGTAGGCCTCTCAATATAACGAAAATGACAAAACCTCTTTAAACTATCTATATAAACCTTCAAATGTTTTAATGAACCATAAGAATTATATCTTGTACCTAAAATCAGTACTATAAGCAGAGCTGGAGGTCCAGTGGTAGGTAACTGGATTACCATGGTTTATGGCCAGAGTTTGTATCCTAATTAGGACTACTTCAGTTTTGGCATGCTTCCTTCTTCACCAGCTGGCCAAGAGGCCTTCTTCTGGGAATTCCAGTTTCTTCCAATCTAAAAATGAAGAGTTCTAGTGGAGTAACTCTTGACTGGCTTTCACTTTCACTCAAGAGCCCCTAACCATAGCTAGGTAATTTGCTTGCGCACTAAGGCTGATAATACCCCACACTTTCCTCTCTTCTAGCTCAATGCTGCAAGAACCATCTTAGACCTTAAAAGACAAGACAGGGTTTGCCAAGAAGAAATGCCTAATACTAAAATAAGGTTGAAATGATTTAAAAGCTGGTTTTTCTAAGTGGCAGATGTTTTCACAGGTCAGTGATCTCTGCAATTCTATACCTGTGACTATTTTTGATGTTTGTTTGTTGTAATCATTATTATTATTCCCCCATTTTTTCGCTTTATGTTAATGATTTTTAGCTTAAATTCTTTATAATGTTTTTGTAAGAAATATTTATTTTGCCTTCTATGAATATACTGTGCTCAGAAGTCTAGAGATAGGATAGAAGTTATCAAAATTTTTACAAACCAACAAAATGCAGTGTAAAACAGACAACACATAAAATAGCACCAACTGACCACGCAATCCACATTGTCAATATGATGTAGCCAACAGTTGAAAGCTACATCAGTAGTCTGCAGATATGCTATTTGATATAATAAAAGAGGTACAACTCCAGGCAGGCTGACATTGCTACAAAATACAATGTTGTGCAGTCAGCGATCAACCATCCGTATACACGCTACCTACCATCAAACTTGTAATGTCAACAACAGGCCTGGTTCATGATAAAAGGACAATCTGGGGAAAGGCCTAGTTACTGCTTCAGACATCCAACAACGGCAAGTCCAGACAAAAGTATCAAAAACCATCGTAATACTTTATTAACCTGGGTAAGGTTACAGTCACTGCAAGGGTCCAGAGGTAGCAGGTGGTGGTTTTTTTACGAAAATTTTTTTTCATTTTAGACCTCTCCGATGTTGAGTTCATCTATGGCAGTAGAGAGGAGTGCGCTGTCTCTGTTGCTGCCAAAAATAAATAATGCAATCACCATAATACAACCATATAATGTAAAGAGCAATAATAGTTGACAGGACTCCTCCTTGGCCCTTGTTCAAAGTCCCCTAGCTGGTCTGAGATATCTGGATGATATTGTGAAACCAAGTCCTGCCCCTACATTCCAAAAAGCCAACAATATCACTACAAATGACTGACCCCCACACCCTCTGATCTTTCACCACTTGAGTTCAAATTGTACTTGGATAAGAGTCAGGAATATCCATTCACAGAACCCACCTCTAAGCATGGCCTTGCCCCAATGGCAAACAGTACTAGGTGGTGGTGATTGGACTTCTTGCCAGGCTGCATACACTTCTGAGGTGGCCTAACCAAATAATCGCTATAGTTTTTGACATTGTTGAGAGCTGGTTAAGTAATTTCTCCATTAATACTGTTGTAATGAAATCCATAGTTTTCTGCAAATGTGTGTTTCTTTATAAGTGGAATAAAAAATGTCAAATTCCAATCTTGACTTTTGTGACTAAGCATCGCTATAAAAAAGAGACACATACTAGATCAAAACTAGGGAGTCTTCTGGATCAATACAACATATGAACTACAGGTATTAATAGTAAAAACAAAACCCATCTGAATAATGTAAACTCTTAAAATAATTTTATCATTGTTCTAATACCCCACCTTAACTCCCTTATCATCCATGTAAAAAAGAAATACAGATCCCTCCCATCACACATTCTAAGATAATAAATATGACAGAGCATGTTACAGTAACAAAAATCTTTGATGTCATACATTTATATCATTTTTATTTTCTGAGAAGTGTTTAATTTAAGTATGCATTTATTTGAAGTATCAAAGAAATACCTCCCCAGCTATGCAAGTCTTTAATACCAGCTGTTTGTACTCACATTCAGATAATAATTAGACTATATGGTTAAATCTAAAATGTGATGGGAGGCTCTCTTTTTTTTTCAGATTAGTGAAATAAGTGCTTTTGAAATCTGGGTAGAACCTGTGAAGATAATGGCTCTTCCACTTAATTTGTCTACATAGGACTTGCTTTCATCTTTAAACTCTACAATAAAATCAGCAGAGTTAATGGCAGATCACTAACCATTTCAAATTAATGCATCTGATATTTTAAAGTACAACTGAGGTTCATCATTTCACATTTACTGGCATCTTATCACTCACTTATCAACTCTTGTTGAAGGCAGCACTTGCATTTACTGTTCTACTATTGTATAAACTGTGATCAAAGACATGATTGCAAGGATGCTTCCTATTGATGGATCCATGTTTCAGCAGCCAAAGTACTCTCAAAGAAAAAAAAAATATACAGGTAATAATGCAAATCAAATGTGCCATTAAGTGTGTATACATCTGCAATGCACATACATTAGTTATGAAGAAAACAAAATAACCACCAATTAACCTGTGCAAAAAGGCCACATTTGCTGTTTCTCTTGGGTGGCCATTATATACAGGCTTGACCGTTTTGTTGTTTTTTAAAATGCAATCATCATGTTATTTCCCGATTGAACAACGAGGTAAATGTATCCCTCAGCTTTAACTACTTAATGAATTTCAAAAAGCAGTTGCTTCCCTAATATGCAAAACAGCCATAATAATTATAAAACCTTTTTGGTTTTAAGTCATTATTCATTATCATTAAATGAAAATATGTGCATACAGATTTACTGACATCTTTCCATATTCTGAAATTAAGTGCACTATATTATTCCTACATTAAGATTAAATTAGTATTGGCCATAAAGTATTTAAAGGCCACTTTTACCATTACAAATTAATACAAAAAAACAAATTCACCTGATGCCAAGCAATTTGCCTGCATGGAAGGCTTTGTTTGTATGTGACAGGCATCAAGGAGGCCATTCTAGTACTGCCCCTTACGCAACCTCCTAAAACACCTGGACCCTGGCCGATTCCCGTAATGACCATGCAAGTGAATTTTAGATTTACACGGGGATATGGAAATCAGCTTTGAACATTTTTCTTTCTTTATAGATTCCCCCCCTCCTCAGTTCAACCATTTGAACATCTGCTCCACAGTGAAATTTTACATTATTTTATGGGAAAAGTGAAGTCAAATGATGTCGGCTGCTCAGAGAAAGATCCAGCGGCTATTATAAATAAACACCTTACATTTCAGCTGCTAACAACAGGCAATGACTGACTCTATGAATCATAACATTGCCGTTAAGTTCTCATTTAAAGGAAATACTGGAAAAAAGAGTGCAAGGTTATCTCAACTTTTTGCTTAGATTATTCACTTCTTATCAGCTGAAACACTTAAAATCTGTTAAAGCAAATAATCAGCTCATTCCAAAATCCATTGCTGCTGCTATTTCAAAAAAATGTACATCTCTCTCTCTCTCTCTCTCTCACTCACACACACAACATGCACACACATGCACGAAAGATGGATTTCAGAGCTTTTTGATCAATGCTTGCCATTTTTTAAATTTTAAAATCCACTGCAAATTAAGTCCCCTTACCGTTTTATGTTCTCGGCTGACTTTGAGTGAGGTGATGGCAGAGTCGCCTATTTTCCTTGGCCAAATTACTGCCCTTGTTAGCTTTGGATCTGAAGATTCATCATCATCAAAGTTGTCAAATAGATTAGCTGCTCCACCTACCATTGACGACGAGTGGCCATTGCTGGTTGTCTTGAATGCAAGCTGCTGATGTTGTGAGGCAGCTTGTTGCTGCTGAGGTACAGGCTTACACTGCGCTGCCTGCTGTGACTGCTGATTCCCCAAAGAAAGCTGGAAGTGGAAAAAGGATATGTTCAGACTAGCCACAATTAGTTGTATGCATGTGGAGGGAGTTGGGGAAGGGACAGCCAGATAAGAAAATAAATAATGATAGGCATAACTTCTCTGTCTCATAAATATTAAAATTTATTTTAATGCAAAATAATGTCCTTATTACTTGTTTTAAGAGAAAATAACCAATTCCATTCAATTTATTAAACCAATTCTAATATCAACATATAGTGAAATAGTTTATTTCTCCACCATAACACATTCCTTTCTGGGCAATGAAAAAAAAAATGGCATAGTTCTATAGGCCAAGATTTTATTTCACGGAAATTTTTCCAATAACTTTGTTTCTAATGGTACATCACTGAGTAGGGGAGCTGCCGTCTTTTCAGGCTTCTGCTTACACAGCATCAGTGTCACACATGGACATTTAGAACCCCCCCCAACACCATGCAAATCGAGTTGGTTGGCCTGCAGTACGGCACAAAGCAGGCAGGGTTTTGGGATGCACTACTGCTGTCTCACAAACAAGAATACGCCCTCATGATACCACGTAAGAAAGATGGTGCCACTCTTAGATTGGTACATTTGTGCGGACAGCTGTTCTTGGTTAGCAGAAGTTTTCAGGCTGATGTTGATAAACCAGTAAACACTTGGCAATTCCAGGTCCACCACTAGTAGTCATACTCTCTCATTACTAGTTTTTCTTATGTTTACTTTATGCAGACATTAGACTGGTTACTTCTCTTCTAATGGATGCTGCCTCACTAGTTGATTTAACATTTATTTTTTACATTTGTTTATTGTTGCCTGGTGATGCCCCACCTACTAGTTTATTCCATAATAATTTCAAAGTGAAACTACTATAAGATTGTTTAAAATAGTCATGATTGCTCTATGAATATTTTTTCAATTAGATTTACTATTGAATGTTTGATGTGGTTCCCTAACAACTTGAAGGTGAATACTATCTCAATCCTTTCAATGATAAAGGAGCACTGATAAAAATTATTCATGTTGTTATCTCCTGTCCATCTTATGCATCATAAACCATGTACTTCAAGCATTTTAAAACTTTTATGATTGTAGACAAAATAGAATCCATATCAAAGCATATGCAGTGATTTTTCTGGGCCAGAAATTGGTCATTCTCATGTCCTCTGATTCTGATCTATATTCATCTTCCTCGGAAGGAGGATTCTAACAAAGGTCATGGCATAGTAATTTTTAAATCCAGTTTTAATTCAGGAATAAATATCAGATCAAGATACAGGCACAAGGAAAATGAAAGCTATGTATTCTGTGTACGAAACAAATATAATTTCATTATCGTTTCTTGAAATTCACATGCGAAAGATTTTCTTAAGATCACTCATTAGAATTAAGACAAAAATTTCTTCTTAGAGCAAAAGTCAGTTAAGTGCTTTCTGCTGTATACCCTAAATCTCTCTCTCTCTCACTCACTCTCACACACACACACACAACAACAACAACAGCCGGCCCGGTGGGGCAGGTGGTAGCGGGTTAGCTCCGTAAGGAGACCGTTGCTCCTGTACCGGGTTCGATCCCAGGCTGGGGTCGGAGGAGAGTTGTCGCTGATGATCGCCATAGCGATGAAACAGCTGTACGACATCTCCTTGGTGTCCCGACGTGAGAGAGACCTCCCGGGTCCTTGGGGCCCACGGTGTCGGGGGACCGGGCCGTTTGTCGGCTCGACACATCTCTCAGTAACGAGGAGGACTCGACAGAGAACGGCCACTTATCTTTACGGATGCGATGCATTGAAAGAACCTCGTTCGAAAGTACAAACTCGCTCAACAACACAGCTCAATGAAAGAGCCACCTTCCGCGCCCCAGGGTGCTCGGTGTACGCCCCCCCCCTGCCCCCGTTGGGAGGGGGGGCAACGAAGAGCTCTTACAACAACGTGGACAACCAGGGATTTTTTTTACAGCTCGGGACGACCAGGTCCTATCTCCAGTGCAACTGACACGAAAGACCATAATCACCACCCGGAGGGTCCGAGCCCTAACCCTCCAAAAATTGCTCC
This sequence comes from Nautilus pompilius, assembly GCA_018389105.1. Lineage (NCBI taxonomy): Eukaryota > Metazoa > Mollusca > Cephalopoda > Nautilida > Nautilidae > Nautilus > Nautilus pompilius. Next base: position 164,604 of record JACATO010001483.1, on the reverse strand, counting down.
TGAGGGCTGCGACGTGGAGAGCAACCCGGGCCCCCACCAACAATGCAGAGTGTGTGGAAAGCCGGAGACGGGGAAAGGAGTACAATGCGCTGCTTGCGGCTCCCGCATCCATCTGAAGTGCAGTGGAGAGACTAGAATGGAAGGAGAGAAAGCAGAGAGAGGACATACACATGCCCCTCCTGCAGTCCGGGAGGAAGCGAGGAGAGAGAGGTGTGCTCTAGATGCTCGAAAACCTTCAGACAAACTAACACCAGAGCGATCTGCAACGTCTGCCACGCCCCCCCCGACACCTAGCATGCACCTCACTCAGCCGGAAGGATAGGGAGGACCTGAAGAGAGGCAGCCGCATATGGACCTGCTGTATCAACGGGCCCTTGGAGGAGGCGACAACAGAAGACCCGGATAGGAAAGAATGTCGACACTGCAAGAAGAGGATCCACAAAAACCTCCTCCACTGCACAGAATGTGACCAACCATTCCACCAGTCATGCACGAAGAAGGAAGGTACAGCCGACAGACAAGAGTGGAAATGCAGAGAGTGCTGACTACAGAGAAGGGGAACAACGATGGAACCAACGCTGCCCAGCCAACAGTAGACTACAAATAGTACCCCAAGTGAGACGCCAGAAGCACCGACACTGCCAACTGCTACCTTTTCTGCGTGCAAAGAGAAGGTTCGTAGAGGAGCAAGGAGACTGACCTGTAAGTCCTTCAAGAGTAACTTCCATATGAAATGTGCTACCGCAACCAGACTTCAAGCCCAGTTGCTGGTAGAGACAGGATGGCAATGCAATAACTGCAAAGCCGCGGCCAATGAGAACACTACTAACCCACCGACACAACCACTGTTAGAACCAGCAGACAGAGGAATAGCTCAGCCGCAAATCCGCTTGCTCCAATGGAATGCGAATGGCCTACTACATGAACACCAACTCCTCGAGGACCTGCTCACAGAAAGGAACATAGATATTACATGCATACAGGAGACCAAACTCCTCCTGAAGGGCAGAATACCTGACATGTGTTCGTATGTCGGGATACAAAAGGACAGGATCCTCCAAGGGGAAGCACGAGGAGGCCTAATCACATATGTTAAGAAAAACCTCACTTACACTGTGATTAGAAATGGTGACAACTAGCCAAGTGGCCTAGAGTGCTTGAAGATTGAAATCCCGCTCCCAAGGAATCATAGCCTACGGGTGAGCAACGCGTACCTCCCTCCGGCAAACTTCCATTACCTACAACGAATAAATCACATGGAAGGCGACCTTGACCTCGAGATCGCTCGAATGAAATCTTCTGTGCCGACCTGAATGCCCATGACGCTCTCTGGGATAGCAATGCGAACCCAGATGAAAGAGGACAGCAGCTTGGTGAAACAATCCTGGACGTGAATGGTGTGTTCCTGAATAATGGAAGCTATACCAGACAGGACCCAGGCACTGGCCAGTTATCTATGCCAGATGTGACAATCGCACAAGAAATGATGACCGATTTCTACGCATGGGGAGTTGAAGGCCTACTGTTATCTGACCACCGTGTCATATTCACAACGGTCAACCTTCCGGCGGAAATGAAGAAGGGTAAAAAACGGCTGTTTGGAGTTGGAGAAAGGGGGACCTTCCAGCCTTCAAGATAGCGACAGAGGCAGCATTCACAAGCTGGAAGCTACACAACAACAACAACAACAGGATCTACAAGACGTTACTGGAAGAGGCCCAACGCCATATTGGTCTTAAGGCGGTGGGGATGACCGAGTGCTGGAAGGCGAGAGAAATCGCTGAAGAGGAGAAGAGGAGAGATGACTTGCGGCTCCGCCTCGGAATCCACTCGGAGGAATACAAAGACCAGGACACCAGAGTGAAAGAGATGGTTAAAGAACGGAAAGCTGACATTTGGAAGAGGAAAGTCCTATCCTCAAAGGGGAGCCGGGAGATGTGGAAGCTGCTCCGGAAACTCACCTCAACTCAGAAGTCAGACCCCACTAGAATTATCACCGATGGTGACAGAAACTTTGTAAGCCGCCGGCAGAAGGTGAACATGTTCATCCAACAGTATAAGGCGGTGAGCACACTGAAATTGGAGCGAGATTAAAGGGGCCTCAAGAAAGAACTCAACAGGTGGCTGCGAGGTGACGACCAGAAGACAGATGCCTGGACCCGTCAAAGGCAGCAGGTCCGGACCATATCCACCTGCAACTTCTACACCATCTTGGCCCTCGCGCCATGGAGATCCTCACTTTCATCTACAACCGCTCATGGAGTGGACGAGAGGTACCCCAAGGTTGGAGAATGGCGGACATTAGGCCGGTCCCGAAGGCAGGAAAGGACCTGCAGCATCTGGAGAGCTACAGACCAATCTCCCTTACCTCAGTGGTGGGAAAGGTGATGGAATGCATTGTCTGCAACCGATTGAGATATCTCACTGAAGGCGGCAAGCTGCTATCAGAAACCCCCAAGTGGGATTTTGTCCAAATTGCAGCACCGAAGACCAACTGCTTTGTCTGTCCAAATCCATCAGCGATGGCTTCCAATGCAACCCCATGCAGTGGACCGTACTGGCACTCATCAACTATTCAAGAGCCTATGGTGGAGTGTGGAGAGATGCCCTTCTTCTGAAAATGGCCAAAAAAGGTGTTCCCCTCCACTACATTCGCTGGATTCAGGCTTGGCTGTCCAACAGAGCGAACTGGGTCACCTTTGAGGGAGAGAGGAGTGAGACCAAGATCTTCAAGCAGGGGGTCCCCCAAGGATCGGTACTCTCACCCATACTGTTCCTCTACTTTGACGACTTGCAGGAAGGCCTAGAGGACACAAACGTGAGTATGTTCGCAGATGATATCGCGATCTGGCCCAGGGCAGGGACCTGCAGAAAGCCGAGGCGGTCATCCAAAAATCACTTGATAGGATAACAGCCTGGAGCAAGCGGTGGAAGATGTGCCTGTCAGTCCAGAAGTCCGAATGCTCATACTTTTTGACAAACTCGCATGAGACGAGATGGGGGCCAACTCTCAGACTTGCTGATCAACAACTCGGCTATAACGCAACCCCCAAATTCCTAGGGGTTAAGTACGATCGGCAACTGATGCTTAACACACATGCAGTGAAGGTCGGCTCCAAAGTCAGGCAGAACGTGGGGGTGCTACGCCAGCTTGCAAACACTACTTGGGGCTATGATAAAAACATGCTGTGGCAGACCTATATTGCCACAGGGAGATCACTAGTGGAATATGCGGCCCCTGCATGGATGTTTGGATTGTGAAGGTGAAGGCGATGCTGGAAAAATTAGAAGCCTGTCAAAAGTACACCGGACGAGCCATCACCGGCCAGCTGCGCAAGATGCCAACTGAGGCCATCCTGGCCGAGGCCAACCTTCCATCACTCGCGACCCGTGTGAGCCAGCTAAGTGCCATAGCGATGGAGAAATCGCTCCAAGCTGATAACAACAACCCACGCTATCAAGTGGCGATGCAGAGGACCAGACAAAGGACCAAAAAATCGAGCTGGCGCCTAAAGGCCAAGGATGTCTGGCAGAAGACCTTTGGAGTGGCGCGACTGGAGCCCCTTCCCCAGCCTCCTCTCCCCATGGCTGGAGTCGGGAGAAATAACCTTTGAAATAGAGGGCGTCAAGACAGGGGACCAGGAGACCGACAGAGAGGCAGCCTACAAGAGGCTAGAGAAGGGCTGGGAAGCCTGTGATTTGACAATCTATACCGATGGGTCCGTAAAGGAAGGGAACATGAATGGGGGGGGCGGCATCATAGTTACCACAGGCCATCCATGAAACCCCACTGTCCTACAGTCGGAAAAGATTTGAGCTGGACGATGGTGCTCTTCTTACCAGGCGGAACTGAAGGCAAACGAGTGCTGGAACTGATCGAAGGGAAGAAGGAAGTCCACATGGCATGACTAGTCATGGATAGCCTCTCTGTATTAACAAGACTATCGACCCTGCACCCATCGGAACCCTTGACACTGGATGAAAAGGACATCCAGACAATCCTGCATAACCTCCACAACAGGACCTGCCAACTGACTTTCACCTGGTGTCCTAGCCACGACCTCGTGGACTCGACGAAGACAAAGAAGGGGTAGGATGGCAGTACGCAGCAGCAAAGTGAAAATCCAATGCGCCACTCGTGGGCAACCAATCACACACGAACGGCTTGCGGCAATCTAAGGCAATAGTGGGAAACCATAAACCGCCGAGACGAATTAGACCTACCGCGAGCCGACCAGGTGACCCTTAACTGCCTCAGAAGTGGCCACCACCCGGACTTCAAGTACTGGCTGCACAAGATAAACAGGGCGCCAGATGCGACATGCCAGAAATGTGGGATAGGGGACAAAACCGTCGAACACGTCTTGCTGGACTGTCACGTCTACACACAAGGGGTGGGATCTTCGACCAACTGTCTGATCTGCTGGAGGTTTCTCAGCCTGGCACACCGAGCCAACACTAAAGAGAAATCCCTGTCCACGTTGCTTAACAACAACAACCCCCTTGGTTTCCAATGTAACATCAGGTGATACTGGAACGCCCAGTCATGCTGAGTAATCTTAAATGTTGTGCATGTTTTCTACTTTCTTCCAAATTATCATCAAGAAATGGAGTAACTTTACTATTATTAGCAATTCTCAGCACAGGGTGCATACAAGGTCCTGTTATCCCCTATTATCCCCTCTTTCTGTCATATGACCACTTTCATTTCATCTCTACAGCTATGTCACACAGAACACGAGGAGAGCATTATTCTGCGCTACAATCATGGCAGTGCTCACACCGATGTATCCAAAGTTATCATTATGTTGTAAACAACCTTATATGCAATAGAATGTTAATCTGAAATTACTAAAGAATGGTAATTTCCATTTGCCATTAGGTATGAGTAAAACGTTTAAAAAGTAGAAAAAAAAAGCAGGCTAAAATACAGGGAGGTGGGAGTAATAGGATGTTGAACCAACCCTGTACATGATATAACTAGAGGTCAACAGTACATTTCTATTGAAGGAATGATACATCTCAGAAGATGGTGTCAGTAAGCACTATGCCCTAACCTCCCATTTCAGTTTTTGTGCTAATTAGATAAACTTTTAATAGCTGAAACTTGCTCTAGCGTCTTTTTAATTTGTGCTGTACATTTTCATCTAAGACTCTGCCAAGGTTTCTAAAAATGTCCACCATTACTGGCTGATGATTTTCCAAGTGGATAACAACAAAAAATTAAAAAATATGTACAAAGTATCCTCAAAACTAATTAAGATTTTTGTTCAAGGTGGGAGAGGGAAAAAAATCTGCCAGTTGCATTTTAACTTGTTTACTTTTTAAATTAAAAAAAAATATATATATATATAACAAAAATATTTGTTTTTTGTTTTTTTAAAACAATTTAAAAACATTGGCTACATGTAGGGAAACTAAAATCACAATTTTCTTAAACAATCTTCTGGCTCACAAAGAGCAACAGAAAGGGTTAACATGTTAAACTCGAACATTTTCTGATAGAGTAAAAATATTTTTTTTTTTTTTTTCAATTTTGAAGACCTAATTGGAATTAATCTCTTTCAAAACATTAATTACCAATACTCGAACACTAGGAGGAGGAGGATGTTCTGACAATGACTTTTTTCATTGTATTTTTTGAGAAACACCACAGCCAGCTTTTTAGCTCAGGAAAGGAAGGAAGTGAAAGGAGCATCACAACCGACAGGTAAAACTACCATAATATGGCTAGACAATATTAAACTGGGAAACATGCTACAAGTCTGTTTTTTAAAAGAACAATGGAATCTTAGTAGATACATTTGATGAGTAATTAGAAATACAAGCTACACTTACCATATTACAATAGACAAAAGAAACATACATTTTGCACATGATTTTATATAGACGGTGTGTGTGTAGAGAGAGAGACAGACGGACAGACAGAGAGGGAGAGAGATTTACACAAGCAGTAGCTACATTAAGTAAATACAGCTTATATTTCTAGACTGTCTGCAGATTACAAGGTATATCTTAAATAAATACTTTCTAGACAGCTAAATGCAGATACTCGATGCAATGTAATATATTTTCCAACCAAAAATTAAGTATAGACTGACAACTTAAGACAAAAGCAGAAGAACTTACACTTGGGCATCAGTATAATATTCCATGGCTGGGCAAAGTTTTTAGATAAGGCCTGACTATTTAGAATCCCAATCAGACCCATCCATTGCTGGTAGGTTGTTTTTGTTTTGCTTTTTGTATCTGAGATGGTGGTAATCAGCCTGGTGGCAATCCAAGAACAAAAGCACCTAGCAGCCCAAGATAGACAGACATACAGACAGACTGGCTGACTGCTGGTACATATCTTCCTGGCAAACATACTGACTAACTAATAACTATCAGATAGCCAGCTAGCTCAGGATCAGACAAAAGCTGGATCAATGTTCTGACAGATTTCTCTCCAAGTTAGCCAGGGGACTATATGATCTATTATCTCTCTTCCTGAATTAGTTTTAAAAAAAGAGAGGAAGAGAGAGGTGAGAGGTTGGCCCAGGGTGTTCTTCATTGGCCATCTCCTTCCTTATCATCCACTTCCCAAATGTTCAAGCTTTCTCCTTTCCATATTTTCTTTCCTTTTCATACTTTGTTCATCTCTTTCTTCTCTCAAGGTCTCCCTTCAAACAATCTATAAATAACTTATGACTGTTCTCCATGAATCAGCTAGCTGGCCCATAGCATTTTTCTCTCAGCTGTAGGACAGTTTCTTTCCTTCCTCTCATTCCTACCACCCACTCCCTACAGTCACCAATTTTATTACTGTTTAGCAGCCATCTGATGCACACAATATATTCATAGTAAGATAATTTAAAATACTGGAGTGACCAAAATTGCTTGCATCACCAAAAAATATTTCTTGATTTTTTTTTCTCATTTAAGTGTAATTTAATTATACTACATCTAATGCAATGTTTAAAGCATCTGTTTGCTTCTAAAATAATATTCTTTTGTCTAAACAGTACTGCTAAGTGTATATTTATTGTACTGTTATATTACTGTATAGTTGCTACTCCACAAGCACTGAAACATTGCCTAATTGGTTTTGATTAGATAAGAGGCAATGCAGTAATTTTGGCCAACAATGTAGAATAGACAGATACATTTAAAATTCTAGCATTAAACTAGAAGCTATACATAACTTAAATATATACATCTATTTAAAAATAAAAATCATTAAAGGTAAAGACCCTATTATTTTATAGCAGAATTTAAGATAGTGTTAACTTTTTATATATTAAACTACACCATCTGTATAATAAGATTATCATAACATTAACATGCCATATACCATTAATATTAAATAAATAAAAAAACTGCTTATATTGCATCAAAAAAAAGCATCTTGATTAAGAAAATTACCCTTTAAACCAGGTATGGAAATGGTACTTCTCTCCTGCCCTGATTTTCAAGTATTAGTGCAATCTTGAAGATTATCACCAACTCTACTGTTGTTGATACTTTTATTTAGCTGGTTTAGAATTGTATTGCAAAGATACTGTACTAACTGATTTCTTTGAAATTTTGCATATCCTCAGTACAAGACGTAGCATGAGATGCTGACAGCACACCAGGCTGTCGAATACCCCTTTAGGCCAGTGGAGGAGGAAAGAAACCCTGACAATGAGCTAGGTCCTAGCAGAAACCACTGGCTGGTCACACAACAACAGTCAAGGGACTATTTATGTATCAATAAATAACCATTTAGTTGTGCAATGGTTTCTAAGTGTAAGATGGAGTTTATGTATTAAGCTTCAACAAGATACAGATGCTAGTTTTGCATAAAAATAAAAAATCAGATCATTGATTCTCAGAAAACTTGCTATCTGTCAGTTTTTCAGAAGGATGAGAAGATGGGCAGCTACAGCAAAGCAATTAGCACAGTCTGGTTTAATATTTTGATGCACAAATTACTTACTGATAAATTATCCAGATGGAATTGATATTTGACCATTTTTATTTATCATTCTCATCTAGCATTAAAACTATAAAACACATAAATAGTTGTCCATATTTGCCTTGTGAGTACTGCCTTTAATTATAAGCCTTGGTTTTTTCATGAATTTTAAGAATGCAAAATAAGAACTTTTTATTTGAATAACTAACACACACGCTTTGATCATCTTGTTTGGTAACTTTCAAAAAATGATCATAAAGCTCATAGGTGACAAACACTAGTACAACTTTTCCCCTAGATTCGTAAAGCTAGTTCAGTTGATACCATTGGGTCCATGTATACAGGCAGGAGTAGGTAAAACCAATGGTCCTAAGAAGCCCTGAGTGTATTTCAGTTGCTGGAATAGAATTTATATATAGACCAACAGACAGACAGACAATCAAAGAGACAAGAATTACTGAAGCGGCAGCAATTAGCCATGTCACTGAAAACCGAGTTCCAAGTCTTCTCAAAGTGAGAACCACTTAATGACATTTTAAATATGCATGCCGCCACAAGGCATGATCAAAGAGAAATAGGAACCTTGGGCTGGCCTGATCTAGTGCTGAGCATTGTTGGTAAACAGATGCAAGAGATTAACTAACAGCATATAGGGATAATTTACTCCAAATCTTAGCATCAATCTTACTCCCAAACAACAACAAAAAACAACAGTGCAAGAAGCCTTCCAGATTAGAAACTCAACCACCATACAGTTGGACCAGAAATGTACAGGTGTTCAAAGGCGGGAGCCACATGTATGTTTACTAAAACCTTACTATCATGTCATTACTCTTTCTAATCTCACTTCAAGAGAGCTTGAAAATACAAGATGGAAGTTCTCCAAAAGTATCAATAGTGGGGTATTTAGTTATAAAAAATATATTTGATCATTTCTGATTATTCTTGGCATTAAAACAGAATCGTGAATAGCAAGTGTTTATTAGCTAAAACTGTGGATTTTATTGCTACTTTAAATTCAATTTTTTAAAAATTACTATAAGAAATAAAATGTATTATTATTCATAAAATATATCAAAATGAAATTATAAAGTCATTGACACTTGCATTACCAGCCAATTTTTGCAGGTGTCACGCTGCCAGAAACTGCTTTTGTAGACATTTTAGCATTTTTTAAATTAAAAAAGCTCAGTAAAGTTAAAAAATAAAAGGGTCACATTTATATGCAATGAAACTCATTTGTTATCAAACAAAGCCCTCAAAGAAACAAGAAATACAAGTTATGAATGTAAAATCCCTCAAGTGGCATAAGTTTGATCTTTTGTATGAAATATTCTGTTTGCAGCTGTCTTGATCATTAATACAGATGTCAGAATAGTGATGATGTCCAACAGAAATTCAACTGAACTAAATGTTTTATATATGGAAACCACAAACTAAAACTTGAATTGATAAAAAAAAAAATTTTCCTCTGGGAACCTACATGACTCATGATGGCTACCTGACTCCTGTTAAAAAAATAAACTCAGCTGAATGTTCAGAGAAGATGCCTTTATCAAAGATATTATAAGAAAATGTCCAGATTGCTGAATAATGTAATGTGTATTATAGTCAACATTTTTCTGAAGAGTAAGTTGATTTAGGGCTCAGTGCTGGATCAAGATGGCATATCAATTCCAATGCACAGGCACATCTACAGGTAAGGTGATACTTAATTCATTATAAGGAGGCTCTATCTTGATGAAAAAGATTTTACAGAAGAGACCCAGTGAAATTATAAACTAACTCAATAAACAAACAACTAAGCTGCCAATGTGCATATGCTAGTTAAACTCATTATTATTTGGCAAAACATTTTGAGCGACTATCCTTATATAGTCAAGTGATTTTCATATTTTCAAGCCAAACCCTCTGACTAAATAGTGGTGGTTCAGCATTGAATCTATCTATCATATCAGTGATTTCTGATCTTCAAATATATCAGTATTTGTCTAATCAGTGAAAATACTGAATAATAGTCTCATGCTGTCAGTCAAGTTCAAACATGCAGCTAATAAAAACATGGAGAGTATTATTGCTGCTGCTTATAATTCAAACAGTAATTTAAAAGAAGCTAAATATATATATATACTAAGATTACTAAGACTTAGAGAGCAGGCTCAGATTTTGAAAAAAAAAATGGAGGAATTACACAGATAAAGGAGGAGGGACACTTAATGATTATTTTTATATTAAATACACACCTAACCTTTCTCAAGTAAGTTTACAAACAGAAAAAAGTTCCTTCAATTTAAAATTTGCAGTCTCTGGCTAATTTATAAAGCTCAAAATAAGAAACAAGAAATGTCAGCAAATATAATCTGTTCACTGCAAAGTCAAAGACTTTAAAAAAGAAACAAACAATTAATTAATCAATTTGCAAATTATTTCCACAAATTCCACATTTCATTAAAGCATCTAGAACAGACATCAGCTTCATTTTTTTTTATGGTTACATTACCAGCTCTAAGAAACTGCACATATCAGAGAAAGGACATAAATCAGTAGTTCTGCATAAATTAGAAGCAGTGGAGGACTACTGGACGGCCCCAAGTCAGGGCTGGCTTGCACCTTCCTGCCATGATCTTCTTCACCTCCCCATCCAACTAATGTACCGCGTAGGGGACTCAACAACAACATTAAAAACAAAACAAAACCAGAAATCCAATATGTTTTACAAGTGATCTAGATTCCATCTGTTGAGGTAAGAATTTGTTCTTTGTCTTACTGGGTATACGGTAAATGATGTAAGGATTTGGGCCAAGCTCTCTGCTGACCATAACAATACCAGATATATGGTTAATTCTATTCCTACAAATAAATGGAGAAAAGCAATCTTCTCTTCTGTAAAACTTGCATGGTCACAGTGATCTGAACTCAACTCTAGCACTCACTAGCTTTAGAAATAAGCTGAGAAGTTATGTTTGCTTCTTCAGTACCAGAGTCCCAAGTTCAAACCACATGACTGTGTAAGAAACAATTCCCACCCATATTATTTCCACCTGCTATTTACTACACAGAAAAACAGTTTATTTCTTTTTCCTTTTGCCATTTCTATTTTCAAGTTTGTTTAGAGCTTTTTCCCTTTGTTAATATTTAAATCAATCTTTGTAATTACTGAAGAGAACAGAGTTAATATTTACAATAAAAATGTTCTTTCTTTCACAACACACACACACACACACACACACACACATAAAATCAGTTCTGTAGCTCAGAGCCATAACAGGGAGATGGTCAGCCGAGGGGAAACCACCTCGGCTGACCATCTCAACAAATTAGTGTGTTATGATGAAAATCCTTCTAGAACTCACTATTGCTATGCCAGTGCTGCCATCTCATGACTGGATAGAGAGAGATGCAATGGAGAGTAGATTGCATACAGTTCATTAACTGATGTCATCGAGACCTGATGGTTTTTCTAACTATAAATTGTTTATTTCAGATCTAACCTCTTTATTAGTTACCAAGTTCATGGGTTAAAACCTTGGAAATTTGAAACGTGGTAGTTTCTTAAATGAGATTCATGCATTAACAACATTTCATATATAAGAAAAACAAACTTAAAAATGAAAAAAAAAACAAAAAACTCTAGAATAATTCTAAAGACATAACACAATAATGTTAGCATTTTCTAAAAGGAAAAAAATCTCAAATTTCCTACTTAATCTTCTTATCAAATCATAAGCTGGCCCACCCATCCACCTGAAAATGAATGAATTCCATTCCTTAGCCAGGTCAAAGTTAACTATAAAATAATAATATTTGTATTTGTTCAGCTGCAGTTACCCTTCTTATTTCAATGCGCATGATTTACTGTGTTTATAGTGAGGGAATTGTCATGTCCAGTTGTTGTTATATCCCTGTTACATCTGACTGTTACACCAACACCAACTAGGTGGGGAAGAGAGGGTGCCATTGTGACATGGAAACTAAGAGCAGTACAAAAATGCCTGGTGCATTCCAACTTCAGCTGACCCAATAAACCTATTCAAAAATCCCTATTAGATGTAGGAGAAAACCATGCAGCTGGCTAGTAAAGAAGAGCAAGAAGAAACCATACTAAGAAAGTTTACAGCTTCTCCCTACAGCCCAAACCTTAGCAGACAAGTAGTCTATATCCACCACACTAATGCAATGCCCATGCTTTGGGCAGCAAGCAGGTAAATACATGAACACAACAGCAGACTCTATTCATCCAAAAGGTAAATCATTCCAGCTCGAAGTGACCATTATGACTATATTACATATCTAATCTGCCCCTCTGTAAATATAGATCAAATTAAATTAATTTAAAGCTGCACACTGCTTTCATATAAAAGTTTGGCCAGTCACAGTTTGTCAAAAAAACAAAAAATCACTAACTACAAATCTACAAAAGGGCTATTTGTTCTTTTTTATTTCTAATTTTCTTTCTCGGTATTTCTTCTTAGTCATTTTTCCATATGAAGAAAACAGTTGGTAAAAATTTAGGACTTTTTCCAAGTCCCCTTTAACCAATGTTTAACGATAATTATTAAAATGCCACATGCATTGCAAATATTAATGATCTCTTCACCAAATTTCTAATTCACATTGCATATGAACCATTGGGATTGCTGGTACACATCCATAAAACAAAAGGTCAAAGGTCAAAACCTTTGTATACTGTGGTTATGGAAACTGTCTTTATATGAACACAACCACCCTTATATGCCATGGACACAGAACCTGGTTTTCTCCATACAATCATAGTCTTCCTTAAATAATGTAGTCATAGAAACTGTTTTATCCAGTGCCATGATCCCTGTGCCATTGCCATATTATTTAACCTCCACAAAAAGGAAAAAAACAAACAAACAAGAAAATAGATTACAATTAAAACTAATTGCTAAGATGATTTCATGAAGCAACATGAATAAATTAGTAGCAGGCTGCTTCTTAATGCATAGTTTATAAATCCTTATTGGCTCTGAGTTTTCGTTACAATGCTATATGAGAATACATGCAAACCGATGATCAGTTTAAAGTAGGTTGTGAGCGACAGTATTAACTGCCTGCCTAAAGAGAGAAACAGTGGAAACAAAACAAAAAAATTGTGGAAATTCTGAGAAAAAGTTACTTCCTACTTTATGAGTCTCGCCAGTCTAGAATAGCTTTGATTATATACTTTTTCCTAATTTTAATAACACACCAGTTTACTAAGAGCTAAAATAATATACTATCATAGCTCAAAAAAGGCAAAACCAAGATTGGTTCCTTCTATAAGAGTCAAATATAAGTTATTCATAACTGCACAACAATTCAGCAGGCACCTATAAGGAAAACAAATAGATTTCAAGAACAGGGACCTACATCATCCACAAACTGTAGAAGTGGAAACTGTGTATCTCTAGAATGGTATGTGTAAATAATAATAATAATAGAAAATAACTAAATATAGCAAAAGTACAGTATTCATACACTTTGTTGCCTGGGTACTAGCCTCCTACACATGTAAGGTATTATTCACATAAATGTGTATTACTCACCCGATCCTCCGAAGTGATGGCAATCAACCTCAGAAACTGTATTATCTCAACTGTACTGGGAACAGTGCTCTCTCTGCCTGCCTGCCCGCCCCAACAAATTTGTCTATCTTGGGTGTATTTTAGACATTTAGACATTCTCTGAGAGTGTGTTGCTCAACAGTTTCAGTTTCAGTTTCAGCCAAACAGAAATTAGGGCATCTTTGAAATGGCCACTTCCGTCCTATGACTGTGATCATTTAAAATGAAATGACCTGTATGTGATTTACTACCTTTAGATCCATGGGCAGCTTGTGGAAATCTCTTTGCACATTTGTTTATTCTAATTTCTTCAAATTAAGGCATGTTTCAGTTTCAAATCTACACGGGTCCTTAATTTTCGGACTGAAATGTTCTCCTGCTAAAGAAATCAACACCAGCCTGACTCAGCCCTGGCAATTTTATTAACTTTTTTAGAGTTATGTTACTAAACTTAAAAGCTACTCAAACTCTAATACAAGTTTGTTTGTTTTTAAACATTTTTTTGTTAGTTCTCATTGCCCCCCAATTACATACTTGACATTTATTGTCTACTTCTGTAGCCATTACTACCAAGTGCTAAGAACCAGTGCAGTCTGTGAGAGCCTTTAAAACAAAATTGTTAAGCCAGACAGTAAAGAAAACAAAAACAAACTGGCTTCTTAGTTTAAAAGCTGTTAAAAATAATAGAGTACTAATCTGAATATTAAAATAATAATAAAAACAAAGCAAAACTATTTGTCTACGAGTAACGCAAAGTAGTTTTCAAAATCTCGTAATTAGAAGGATAAATTGAGACAGAAAAGTAGTAAACATCCCACTATGTCATTCTCAATCATGCAAGAATACATCAGTGGCAGAAGAGCCTTGAATCCACTGATATCTGGCAAAGTTTCGTTGAGCCACAAGAGAAGTACAACTCACTCATATGTTGACACAAACGTTAACTAATAGTAGATGGTAAACACTTGTCAAAAATTACAGATGCAGTACTCAGATTGAAATACATAATTATTGAGCTTTTAAAAAAGAAAAGCAATCTTCAAAATGCAATATTTCTGTTTCATACAAAATAATACTGTAAGAATAAAATGAATGATCAAAGAAAACGGCTGCAGAAACATGTTTAAGACATCTTAAACATACGAGCCCTTAAAAATAACCAAAATCTTCTAGGGGAAGAAACCAGAAGAGAAAACAAAAACAAAAAAGAAATAATGATATAATGCCACTGTGGTAAACACTCCAATAGCTCAGTGATGAATCCAATTAGCAGTTTATGTTATGTAAATGCATAAATGGAATTTCATATAAAAATGCAATTATAAATTTTGCTGGATATTTTGTTCTCTCTTTGCCAATGTCTCTTTAGCCCAATCCAGAAACCTGGTGTGGCTTCTAGTTAGTTTCAGCTTCAGAGCACTTTTCTCGGGTAAATAGAAGTTTCAACAAGAGAACAAGACCCCGAGATCCCTACACAGAGTATTGTAGTCACAAGAACAGAAACAATAACTCACCTTCTGTTTAACCTCCACATCAATGTCAGCCTGCCAGGAGCGAGGATTATACACAGCCTTTGAGGGAGACTGGAAAAGAAAGCAAAAGTATTCAAAACAGCTATCAGACAGAGTCTGGGCAGAATGCATGTCAAAGTGCGAAAATAAATGACATAAACAACAAGAAAGCATGCTGAAAATGTTGAGAGATACGTCTTTAAATTTACAAGTAGATTTTCAAATAAAATAAAACACCAGCAGGAATTTGCTTTCATGGTGCTACTCACATTCAGAATTACCTCTGAAAAACGACCAAATAATCTATGTGAACATTAAGACACAGTGTGCATGTCACCAATTACAAATCTGCAATAACAAGGCATGTAAAAACAACCAAGTCAAAGCAGCACCACTGGGTAATATTGTTTCAGCATATTAAATAAAACTATTAGATACTGGGTGGGTGGGGGCAATACAAAAGAGAAGGAACAAATAAAAATTAGCAAAAAAAAAAAATAAATACAAAAAACAAAACATAACTATAGATGCCATGGAGAAAATTATGATTTCTGGAATTGTGTTAGCTTAAATACATAATAATGAGATTGAAACTGATTCATTTAGCTCATAAACTTGAAACTAGTACTGGCTATGTTTTTGCAGTTTCATCTATATGCTCAGAAGTCAATACTTATAGAAAATTTTCAAGATAATCTCTACAGATTAACCTTCAAACTCCATGACTTTTTACCTTACTTATACCATCTGGGATCATTTAAAACCAAGCCTAAAGCACTAGTTAGTACCTGTGTTGAAATGGCTGTATATTTAATCAACAGATTTGACATTACAAAAGGTTATAATACTAACAAGGAAGGTTAGTATGTGTCACAGCCCTCCGGCTCAACCTGTGCTGAATAATACAGATTTGAAGGAGTAGATAGGTGCAAAAGCATCCCAGGCGGTATTTAAAACAAATTAAAATATGATAAAATATTTTATAATGAAGGTAAAAAATGAAAAGGAGAATATGTAAAGAGCCTAAGTGGACTGTATGCATATAAAGCATGGACACTATTAAGTGTTTGTGGAAGTGCACTACACTAATCAAAAAGAAAGTGATGTATGTAATAAAAACCATTTAAAATCAGATGCATCAGGTAGCAATCAATGCCTGTAACTTGAATTGGTGCCCTGCAATTAACAAAATTATACTGCATGCGTGTTATCTTATCAACAACTATCATGAATGATATAAAAAATGCTCTTTTATTTCTGTCAATGAATTTATTTGATGGAAATCAGTCCTAGGAAATAGGGATGGTACAAGGCCTTTGATGAACGTCAAAGAGTCATAAAGACGCAATGTGGAATTTAGACATATTTATGTTTAACGTTTTGTAGCCTATCTTGAAAAGCAAACAAAAAAATATAAATAAATCTAAAAGTAAAACCCTGGAGAAAAAAAGAAAGGAAGAAAGCAACTATCATCCACACCACTGTGATTATTCCGGTTGACATTATCAGACACTGAGAGAAACAATACAAAAGTGAGGCTATAAGCTGAGAGAAGCAGGCTGTGGAGGCCAACATCAACAAAGCAATTGGTAGAGAAAGCTGACTTTAACAGTTGGTGACATTATAGGCCCTTGACTGCATGGTACTTAACAGATTTATTTATCACTGCCACCTCAATAGCATAGAATATCCATGGGCTATATACTAAATATCTTAATGTCAGGAAATGCTTAGATATCCTTCTCCAGGAGCTTAAGTACAGCAAGCTTTTACCTAAGTGCATAAGCAAGCTCAGGTCCAATGACGTCACTTACATAAGATAATGATAGATAATTTTTTAATTTTTGTTGCAGAAATGGGGTTATGGTCCATCTGAATACATAAAGTTGATAGATTTGGTGAAATAAATGCTATGGCATGAAAAAGAACATCTTACCAAGAAATCATCAATCTCATACACATAGAAGGAAGCCTGAAGGCAGTCAGGTAAAGAAACACTGTGTTGTCCGTTTCAAGTAGGCCCAAAGTGAGGTATTCTTGCCAGCTCAAATTTATCCTCAACATGCCAACTCGCCCTGGAATTTTCCATACACTGTCAACATCAATAAATGCATCCTTCTTGTTCCACAGATCTGAGTCTCATTAAACATCTTTAGATGAGCATTACTGCCATGCATGAAGTCGCAAGCCAGCTTGCCAGATACCCAAAAAACTTATTTAGGCCTTACAAGAATAGTGGATGGACATTCTACTGACATCAATAAGTTGCAGTGAGTGTTAAACTTGCAATCAACCCATCACTTTGGATAGATGTGGCAAGGGCAATGAGTTCAATTATTTCTTTTGGATTATTGACTCAGACCAATATCTAACATCCATCTAAGTGTATAAATTCAATGATGCCTAACTTCACACCTACCTACCTACCTCTACAAGTTAATTTCTAAAATAAATTCTCACTTTTTCTCCCACTTTGATATTTTCAGAACTAAAAAAAAAAAACATTTGATATGGTAATAAGAAAATTAAATATGTATGCATTACACTACTACTGATACTACTAATCCAGTAACATGTAGATGCTGAAAGTGCATGCAGCAGCTCTGACATGCATTCGGATGGTCTGAAGCTACTTCATTCCAGCAAATGTAGCAGATGAAACAAGAAGTTATTTTATCCTCTGAAAGTATTAAACCAATACAAAAAAATCAGTAAACAATAGCCACAAAGCTTATAGCTGAAACATTGATCAGAAAGTGTGACAATAATCTAGCATGCAGAGAAATTAGTTTAAACCATTTGATGGCTTCACAACCATCATGCTTCTTCATTGAATAACTTTTTAGGCTTTAATTCATATCCTGGCCAGTATTAAATGTTATTGTGTTCCAGCACCTTGTTCTCATTTCATTTACTGCATGCACAATGATAATGTACATTAATTACTATTTCAGAACTGCAGATAAGCTATTTGCTCTAGTGCCAACTCCATAATTCTCGGCTGATAGTGATACCAATCTAACCTTGGTCTTTCGGACAAATGTCTAAATCCACCTGCCTCAGGCCAGTGACAAACTAACACCTTCAATAACATGAAAAAAATAAACCTTCTAACAGTCAACAAACTGCAACGTTCCAGCCAAGAAAATTTTATGCATGCTTGCATATTTAAAAAATATTAAATAGAGTTCCAAGGTTTAAATCTATACTTAATCCAATTATTTTAAAATTTTGTTTTAGTAACTTATCATATCATATTAGTTACAACAAAACTCTGTTCATCTCTTATCTAATTATATTCACACGTACCAGGGACTTTTTAATGAAACCCAGATAAATGGAATCGCCAGCACACACACACATCCTATTCGGTTTTATTTGAACATCCCTAGCACACGCACACACATTTTAGTATCAGCCAAAATACAGAAAACAGTAATAATAATAAAATTTATTGGAATGGCAATCGTACACACCCAAAACACTTTTAATCATGGCAGTAGAATAAACTTTTACACAGGCTTTATTTTAAAATTATATGTCAAGATTTACATAGTTGGTGATCATCCAGAGTAGGGAACCCTGCTTGCTTCTATCTAGATCATCAGGACACCATCAGAAAATAGCCTAGCTATTCACCGGACCACTCAGTGGGTCAACGTCTAGATGTGTAGTATGGTTAGGAAACTAAAAATTATAGCACTACATTTATTAAAACAGAAAGACAAATGGCTACAATGCCCAATTCTTTACACTTCGAGAGCTTTCTTTTTTTTTTAAATATACCATGCTCTTTAAATATTTAACATTCATCGGTTTGTTTTTGTTTTTTTAGTTGGTGGTGGTTCAAATATCCAATTATCTAACCTCCTGTTTGTGTACCTGCATAAGTTATGATCCCAATTAATGCGGATAAACAGTTTTGCTGTATTACCACATCCATACTGGGGTCAAACACAGTTGAAATAGTATTGCGTAATGGTATCCAGCTGAGTTCCATTTGAATGTCATATAAAAATATTTCATGTGTCAAAACGTTACCAACTTTACTGATTTGATATCTAACCCAAATTTCCTAATATTCATTTAATTCAGCTTTTCTGTATACAAAGTTTGGAAACATGTCACTTCCCTTAAAGCTACTGTTTCACAAGACATGTATGGAAAAATGTCTATTAAAAAAATTTAAACCTCCCCAACCATGAATTAAGTTGAAATATAATCAAGTCACTTCTGGTCAATGGATAAAAATTCAATTATTAAATAACTAAAGTAAATTAAAGTTTTCAGAAATAGCATCAGTGTAATGATAAACAACAGCCAAGCTTTATTTAAACATTCTTAATATTTTCCCTCCAAGACTGGGACAGCTACCAGCTTACTGTGACAGACTCCAGTTAAAGTTGTGCTGCCTAATTGCGAATCAGTTATTTAAGGAAGAACCAGTTTTTTTTTTTGGAGGGGGTTCTTATTTTCTGAAGGATACACAGAAGGAATGCTTTAGTATGTGAGAATCTCTTCAATCAAGAAAAGTGAGTCTAGTTTTCCCTTGAGGCAGAGGCAGGCCAGCTTCACTTGGTGAAGCATGTTCCTTGATTATTAAACAAAGCCCTTCTAGGCTGAGTACAGGTCAGAGAGCAGGCCAATTTGAGAAGGCATTTGTGTGAAAAGAACACCATCACCAAAAGGAGAATTCCCTGAATCAATCAAGCACTTTAGGCCCCAACATCAGGGGATTTTAGACACACCTGACTGGTCCAGTTCAATGACTTCATCTGGCTTAAACTAATTGTTTACTCATGACTCCTTCCCTTTTAGGAAAACAGTAACAGAAATGTTTCAAAACTCTCCTCCACCTAGTGTGGGCATACTGAAGTTATTTTGAGGGTGGACAAAAGGAAATGAAAAGGTTTTGGTAAGAACCTTAGGGGTTAGGGTTGAGACAAAAGGTTAATATTTACAGCAAGAAGAAAACCAGCAGCTGAGACTCTCTGGAGAAAATAGTTGTTTATAAGCAACTTCCTCAATTTGATTACATAAGATTCTAACAAGTTTCCCTCTAATTGTGCGTGGTATAAATGTAACTACTTTACTCCAAGATTCCTGACTCAGAATGTCATTGTGTGAGGTCCAGTCCACAACTGATTTAGCACATTTTTGTTGTGTTTTATGGAGGATTGTTCTATAATCATGACACCTAATTGAAGTCCATTTAGCTAGGCAATGGACCTTGAAAAAGAAATTGTAATGATTAATTTAATTTTCTTTTTGTTTTTCTAACTGAAAATGCAGAATATTGATCCTTCTTACAAATAAACCCAGGTCAGTGGTCTCTCTCTCTTCATTAGTGCTGTAAAGCATCATTAAATCACCTTCAGCTCCAGCCAATTTATTCTAACAACAATAACAATGATAATAATAATAAGCTATAAATAGAGGTAGACGAGTTATCTCCCTTCACTGTTCACAGCAAATTAAGTATCTGCTTATTTGAAGGAAAGAAAAGCAAAAATTCTGGAAACCACATTAACAATAGAAATTTTGAGTGCTAACAATGAATAAACACCTCAAGATTGAGTTACAGATTCCAGACTTAATGCCTCACTGCCAAGGACTGATTTTAAAAGCAATTATATAATTTAATGACTACAAGAATCTCAAAAATCTGTGATAACAAAGACCAGATGAATTATATTTGCATCCAGTTCTGTTTTAAGTACACTTTTTAATGATTTGGACAATATATGTATAAATAAAGCAAACAAAATCCTCTCTTTTGTTTTCATTTCTAACATCTTAAATATTTCACAGTTCCAGATCTAGGG
The DNA here is from genome assembly GCA_018389105.1 of Nautilus pompilius. NCBI lineage: Eukaryota > Metazoa > Mollusca > Cephalopoda > Nautilida > Nautilidae > Nautilus > Nautilus pompilius. The sequence continues at coordinate 143,762 of JACATO010001483.1, read as the reverse complement.
CAGCTGGTGGCCCATTTAGGCTAGGCTACTGGACTGCCAAGGTTTAAGTTCTCTGTTTGATTCCTTGTCAGGAATGCCTCACTTTGGCACCCCTCTTTGCCAGAGTTTCTCCTTGTTTTTCTTTTACCAGCCAGCTAAACGAGCTTCCTCCCACATCTAAAAAAAAAGGACAGTCCTAGTAAAGATTTCTCTGTGGAACTCAAAAGTGCCAGGTCGCTTGTGCCACAGGATAGGCAACATTTTCTAGCTGATAACTAACTGCAGCACTACAATCATTCACCATTGCCACTGTAGAGTGGTATCACCATTATTGAGATTGATGTAGAATAATAGATAATTGCAGATTTTTTTAATTTATGGAGTTATTTCCACATTCTAAATGAATTCAAAACTAAGCTTGCTCCAAGATGAAGGTCAATGGCATTTATCACTTAAAGCAATTTTTTCTTTTTTTTTTTATCAGTGATACATGCAGAAGCTTTTCAAAGTACATATTAAATGTGTCAGTGCAAAAACTCTAAACTTACAGATCTGATATTTCCAGAGCCTGTAGTATTTCATTAATTTATCAAGTTATCTATCTTTTTTATACCACAGTAGTAGACCCTCAGTATTAGATAGTTATGATTAAAACCACTACACCTGTTTCCTCCCATTCTGGCTACAGCTGTGCTATCCACAGGTAGATAAGTAAGCTCTACCACCTGTCACAGGACACACAAAGCACCAATAATACCTTTATTTTAAAAAATGATGGATAATCTGCATTATTTTTTTCAAAGTTTGCAAGTACACATGTCAGTTCCCTTCCTATTGTTTTTATTAGCATTAGTGAACTAAATAACGAATAATCTCTTAAAGGCAGTTCTACCATCAATTTAAAAAAATCTTTAGGTCACAGATGATGAATCACCAGAAAATACTACAGAAACAGCAACGTGGTTCTGATGGCGGAAAAGTAGATTTTAATTTCTAAGAAAAGAAATATTCTTGAGGATAGCAGAGAAATAAGATCTATGATATATAGGGCTGGATAAAACATTACCTTCAGTTTATAGATATTCGCTTACACAACCCACATAGTTCAACATCCTCTCCCCAAGAGAGAGAGGGAGGGAGGGAGATCTGTAACAGTAGTAATAGAATAATCAGACATAATTAACATGTTATGGATACTGTGCAGAATCAATTACATATAAACAACCTTTAAAAAAAATTAAAAATCAGAAAATTACTTTCACCAAAATTAAAAGCTAAAAAGATTAAAACTTCTAATCAACACTACCCACCACACGAACATTGTTTGTAAAAGCTAAGTATGAATATGGTACTGATACAGATTTTAATCCAATTGCAATTTAAAGAACAAAACAAGCCAGCATAGTTTCTATAACTTTGCTCCAGCTAAAAAGGATAAAAGGCAAGCAATAAATACAGAAGCATTTGTGCGCTTGTACATTCAACTTGCTACATAAAAACAACTGAAAGATCCACTTTTCATAGAACAGGCTTGTGGAGAGATGGAAAAGAAAAGGAAAACAGTAGAATATGGAATTATGGAATAGAAAAGGGTCCAGGTATGATATCTTAAAACCTTTAACTCTAACAAGTACCCATGGCACTTGCCAAATTATGTTGCTGCACAATTTCCAGAACATGTGGTCCTCAAAACTGCTATTTCAAAAATGTGTGAATGAATATTTAGGCTAAAAAAAATTTGCTGAACTAAGAATCAGAAACCACATTCTTACGTTTCATGGTTTGTTTACAGTAAAACAACTTATATACAGTTAATACCCTAGTACTTCTTTGTGTTTTTTTTTTCCTTATTCCATGACTCTGCCATTAATTGAAATGCAATTATGAGCAGCCTGCTCCGGGAAGACTTCTTTTGTATGTCTATAATAAAACTTACACTCAGATGTAAACTTTAAGGTAACATCACACCTGAAACTTGACATTTAACAATCAACAACTTAAAGATACTATTTCTTCTATATGCATCTGTAAAGTCATCAAAAAACAGGATAATAACAAGCACAAAAAATTTTTTTAAAAAATGGTTTAATGTAATAGATTTGCTTTGTTCATTTAAAAGCGATTTTAATTTATAAATAAAAGATTCCATCATCTGAAGTTTGTAATCTGTATACTTGACGAGTTCTTTCATGTTCTCAATGGAGAACTTGTAACATGGTCAAGAAGGGCTTGGGTGTCACCTACCTGACAAACATGCTCTATGACATTCTCTTTCTTTTGCTGATGTAAGCAGATCAAGACAGGCAACATTAAATTTTTTAAGAACAAAAAAAAGCTCTGCAAAGAGAGAAAGGAACCCAATCCTTAAATGAAAATAAAAATCCGATGTGCTTTTAGATTGAAAACAAGTTTTCAACCCAAAAATGAACAGAAGTTAGAACATAGTTTTACCACTTGTTTCTTTTTATATGAGCATGACACCCCAAATATGGGATTTAAAAATTAAAAAAAAGGGGGGGTAGCCTTAAGAGCTGTAATCACTACAGGTTTGTCTGCCCTTAGTCTAGACAGCACTCACTGCATCATACTTGATAAAAGTAGAAATATATTTTAAATGTTAAAATGAGATACACTGTTAAATTAGTTTTTCATGAAAGTTTGTTACAAATTATACCAAATTTGAAAAAAGACAAATAAAAAAAAAAACGGCAATACAGGCAAATTAAAAAAAAAAAAAATTATTGTAATTTTCAAAGTTTTGCCTTTGTTTATCCTTAAATGAATATCACACTAGTGATTTTCAAACATATTTTTTTACCCTTTCTAAAATTACATCAGCATGAAGAAAATCAGAGATTGATTCTTTAATCTCTTCATAGAGATCTGTTATGTACATCAATAAGGAGAGGGGACACTTGAGTCGGAACTATCGCAGATGTTTTCAAGGAATGTGCGTTCTCTGCCTTCTGGGTATCTAGCAATGTCCTTGCTTATCTGATATTTTCAAGTATAGTATCAAGGGATCTCTTTATGCGCAGATGGAAGCAGTAAGGGGTTCATGGTGTACATGCAATTCAAGTTAAAACAAACAAAATTAGAAAATCAAACCAGTGTATGTTCTTGAAGATTTCATGTATGTCTAGAATGCCCCATCAAACTACATTGATTTTGTTTCTGAAGGGGGCCTGTTAGGTTCAAGAATCTTCTTCAAGTCAATACTTTTGTTACAAAAAGTATTACATGTAGAAATCTGAGAAACTAATTGAGAGCAGATCCTGGGAAACAAACCTTCAGAGAAATTAAATTCCCTTTAAATTATACAGTCAACAAATTTTAAGAAGTTTTGAGTTGGATATTGTAGTTCATTTTGGCTAAAAGAATTCAATAAGATCCTGCAATGGGTGTGTTGGTTATATTGCACCCTATTTATACTTGCATTTTTTTCCCCTTTAGAAAGATTTTTTTTTTTTAATTTGGTGTAAAACTTAATTGAAAAGAGTGACTAACTCCCTTGCTCGCTCACTCAGTGATGGACATGGAAAAAAGTCTTGTAATATCAACTCTCCACCAAGGACTTACTGTATCATGTTTTGTCATGTATATATTTTCTAAGCCATATGGTGATATACATGTAATTTCATACATTAAATTGATTACTCCACAATTATAGCCTCAAAATATTGTGCAAGAGAGACTGATTCTCTCTCTCCCCTCTCTACCTCATAGAGGTTGGAGCTGTGATGTTGTAGCTGACATAAGTAACCTGGTGATGATAGGATTTACAAATAAAAAAAAAAGGTTACATATAGACTTTTGATTATAGCATATAGGATTGAGGTCCCAAGTACAAGCCACATTGCTTCTGCTACTAATGATGTATCCAAGAGAAACTAAGCTGTTTAGGAACACCCAGATTAGAGGTTCATGGAAATCAGAGTGCCCACATTAAACCTACATAGATGAACAAGTTAAACAGAGTTGTAGACACCATCCATTAGCTACTATATAAAGAGCCTGGATTTAAAGAGGATTGAAATGTTGTTTGTTGCAAGTGATGAGTAATCACAAGACGTACTACATTCTCCACCCAACAATATACCCAATCATGAAAATTCGAAGAACGTTTTTCATTAAATATTTGGCAAGGAAGGGGCAGTAACCACAAACTTTACACTCCACACACTATTACCATTAACAACATAGGTTGGCTATTATTATGACAGACAGCTATTTGACAAAGTTAAATGCAATAAAGAAAAAAAAATAATCTTATATTGATTGATACTTTGTGGCACAAAATCTTCAGGTTATTGAAAACGTAATAAATTAATAATAAAAAAGAGAGAGCAAAAGCAAATACAGTGCTTTCATCTATTACTCAATCCAAAATGCTAGAGGATATGCATAGGTATAGTATCGCATTGATGTTCTAAATTAAATCTGTGCCAATGAATTTTACAAAAACAAAACAAAAAACTGCAGATGAGACAGAGATAAGCTTAGCTTTAAGCCAACACACCTTTATTGCATGTATGGATTTCAAATTTCTCTTGGCAAGAAGCATGACTCCATTTACATGCTGTGCATGCATGCATGCGTGTGCTGTTTAACTATATACTTCTTCAATCAATACTTTATTGTAAACAGTACAGGCAAAGAATTTCATCTGTATTTTGCTATTATTCGCAATACCTAATTGAAGATCACCTTAATCCTTTCTGTTTAGAACAGTCAAAACAAGCCAGAGCACAGCAGCCAAAAAACAGTCAAGCACAGACAAGTCATTTACTGATCACTTTCAGCTATAATATAGATCAGTGGTGAGCAATCTGTGGCCCATCAGGCTTCTGAGTGTGGCCCCAAAGACATTTTGTTGATCATTGCCTACACACATGATTAAACAACCAAACCCCTGCCAAAGTTGCTCTGTTAGACTGATTTCAGCAGGGCACCAGTTTCATTGGTTGTCTATACTTATCAATTGGAAAACCATCTTTTTGGAGCTCAATATCATTTCTAACTAATTTAACAATTCTTTAATTCAAGCAAATTCACATATACAGTATTTATTTTTTGAAATATGGCAATACTAGATGTCGTCGTTGAGTGTCGGTCCATATGTTAACCAATCGGATTGCTTATTGCCGTAATAAATGCCGCAGTGGAAATGTGGTGTGCAGGCTCCATCACAAACCATAGCAGCATGCTACTGCTAGTGGCTATGGGAGGTTGTGCTTACCTATGTTATTTTTCTCAGTAATCTGCCCTTAATTTTATCATGGACCACTTTTTGTTTAAGTAGCGTGATAGAGACAGAGGAGAATTAAGTGCAAGATCAAAAGGTACAGAGGAAAATGTAGCAAAAAGAGGAAAACTGGTGATGAGTGCAGAACAGTAAGAGAGCTGGGAGCTAGCATATTTTGTTACTGAACTGAAAGGGAGACCACATTGCTTAATTTGCAATGAGGTGATATCAGTTTCCCAAAAATATAAAGTTCAGAGACATTATGATAAATTCCCCATACTGCTCGACAATTTTCAAATCTGAAAGCAGCAGGTACTTAGGTGTACATTATTAACCCTTAAGCTGCTGCATATGCAAATATATACAGCATTTCCCACACCATTAATTCAGTTTCTGGCAAGGGGATTTAAAAATATATTTCATTTCTTGTGAATATGGTGGGTGTCAAAGATTGCAATTGCTGCAGCTAAAAGGTTAAATGAGAGTGACACAGTGGCATTGGTTAGTTTTCGTAATGCTTGGTTGTTTGCCAAAAATGGAAAGCCATTCTCAGATGGCAAATTAGCGAAACAATGTGTCACCAAATCCAGAAATGTTTTATTTGATGGATTTAAAAACCAAGAGGAAATTATCAGATGTGTTAAATGTCTGCAATTCAGTAAGTGAACTGTAGGTCACAGAGTGAATGACATAGCTGTCAATCTAGAAGAGCAGCTTTTCAGAACTATTCATACAAGTGAGGCTATCAATATAGTGCTAGATGAATGCAAGGATATTAACAATGTAGCTCAGCTCTGTATCCAGGTTTATTGTGTTGACAGTGATCTGAACATGACAAGAATTTTTAGATCTCTTCAGAGCACATGGGCAAGCACAGGGCTTAGTATTTTTCAAGGGTGCCCCTCTATGACAGGAACACACAATGGATTTGTAGCTTTGGTGAAAACCTGTGCTACTGACATATTTTGTGTGCAATGCATAATACACCAAGAAGTGTTCTGTGCTAAACTTGACAAGGAAACCAGGCTGAATGGACAAAGTGGTACTCTTTGTTAGTTTCATACCTGCTCGCCCCATGCATCACCTTCAGTTTGTGAAACTCATGGACCAAATTTAAACAGAATATGGAGATCTCATTATGCACACTGAAGTCTGCTGGTTAAGCCATGGTAAAGTACTGGGACACTTCCTGGCACTTATACTGACCATCAAGCAGTTTGAATCTCAAACATGCCCAGAGTTAGAAGAAGAAAACTAGATTTTGGATGGATATTTTTTCCTCGTCAAACTCACTGGTCACCTGAACATGTTGAACAAGTCACTACAGGGATAGGAGGGAAATCACCTCTTGCTCTCACTAATTACTACTGTCAGAAAATTCATGTTACAGTTAATGTCTACTCAGTTACCGTTACTTGACTTCACTCACTTCCCAAATTTAAAAAAAAATGCCAGACAAACTCTGATCGAGAAAATGGATAATATGATCCATCAGTTCACATGGAAGTGCTATCTACACTGGCAGTTCTTTTGAGAACCGGTTCTCTTCTCTGAGTGATCTGAAGACCCTTTTCTCACTGCTCTCAAATCCATCCAAATTTGATTTGAGAAAATCTGGCATAATATGTCAGAGGCTTGAGGTTGATAAAAGGAAGTTTGAGGAAAAATTACTTCACATTCATGCTCTGGATGAAGATGAAATTAACAAGCTGAAGAGAGAAGGTATATGAGAACACTGGATGGATATCCTGAGGCCAATTCTCCAGCATTGCATTACAAAACCTATGTCAATTCTTGGTCCAACATAAAGATGTGAGCAGACATTTTCTGCTACAGGATACATCAAATGCAAGAAACACAACTGACTAATGGATGGAATCCTCAGTGCTGAATTGCGATGCACCTGCACATCCAACCACATATCACATTGAACATGGTTTATTGTAAGGTAAGCATTTTACTATTTGAAATTGAATACAGTTTTATTAATTTATGAATGAATGACTATTTTCCATAACTCGTTATGAAATATTCAGCCTGTATTAACTATATATTAGTTCATTCATGAGGTTTTGGTTAGTGCACAAGCCTGATTTCAATCTTGCAGCCCAATCAGATGGAAGGCCAATCATAGCCCATCACTGCTGTAGACAGTATATCCAACAGAATGCTGGTCCACATTATCCATTCTTCTGACTATTTACATTGCTCTGTCCCCCACCAAAAAAGAGACTTCACTCACATGACCAACTTGGATTACTTAGTGCATTATTATTATTATTTACACGGTGGAATCAAATACTGAATCCTTTCCTTCAGGTAATGTTGAGGTGTGAAGCGTTCATGCCACAAATTCTCTCATCATTTAGTTGTTTGGACAGTAATGGACACACATTAACTGTGAAGAGTGAGGCCATCAGGTACAGTTCCAGCCATCAGCAGCCAGTCAAGGTGCTAGTATTTTCGCATTCTTTTGGCACCAAGTTTGACGTCCATGATGACAGTAGGCTAGTGGAATTTTTCTGAGCTGATACTGGCAAATCTCTTCCACCACAGCTGAAGAAACTGTTATGCAATACAGACAACACTTTTTAACTTTCTGCACTATAAATTGAATTTTTCTGTTCATTTTCTGGATGTATTTCCCTTTCATCTGGATTACTGAACTGTCTGTTAAAGTTATTGAGTCATTCCATCACTTTGTAATATGATTTTAAAACATTTTAATCATGTAGGTGCATTCTGTACAGCCATCTAGGAAACAGAACACTTGTGCATGTAAAATGTCATATTTCCTAAACAAGGAAGAATTAAAAAGTAAACCTTGCATGATAAAACACTCTTATTTTAAAAAAATTGCATTTGTTTGCCTTAGGTGGTCATTTCTGGAAGTAATCAATAAAAAAAGTGAAGTATTTCATCTATGTTTGGTGACAGATACAGTCGTCAGTCATCTTCATAGTAACACAAGTGATAAGATCTGTGCAGTCAATCTAGCATTGCAGCTGATTATAAGTTTGTTAAAATGCATGGACTGCTTTAGCTGGCATGAAATTAATAGAGACAGGAAGAAAATGTGTTCATAAAACATTTTTTAAAATTAGTCTATGCAACAGAATCCCACGAAGGGCATGATCCAAGAAAGGTTGACAACCACTTTTAGCTAAACGTACAGCTTAATATCAGCCTACAGAAGAAAGGGTAAAGTCAGCAAAAGCTTGAAACTGCCACAAGGCAATAAGCTGGGAGATTGATTACATGCATGGTAACTATTCTACTGGTGGATCTTAAATCTAAAGTGCTGCTGCACGTAAATGCAAAGGTGAAGTGCAATATAAAGTATCCATTTCTTCAGTGTTTATTAAGCAATGAAAAAGAACAGTATAATCTGTTGGCCTACAAAACTGAGCTTTGTGAATGTATTAGGTAGAAATTAAATAATCGAGTTGAGGTTCAAGATGGGTGGTCCTAAAAACCCTACATAACCATAGTAGAAATGAAAAATCATCACCGATCATCAGTCTGTGCAAAATCAAAGCAATAGAAAATGGGAAAGTGATGGTTGCAGTAGATTCTATCCTATTGTAACAACAGGAGAAATATCTTTATAGACAATCTAGCAAAGCCAGGATCCACAAAGGAAGAACAGGAAGAGCCAACATCATATCACAAAAACTATCACAGAAAAACAAAGCAGAACATCCCATCCCCTTGTCTTCAGATCCATGAACTATACACTCTCCAGAAAGATCCAACTAACTTCCACCTATGAATGGGGCACATATATACTACAAGATGATAAATGGCAATCTGTCTCTAATAAAACCAGTAAAGGGACAGTTTTGTCAAAAAGCACATTCTTCCAAAATAAGCAATATCGTGATGAAACCCAACTCAAGAGAAATACTGAAATCCTGATAGACATGTGGGATAAATGTAAGAGAAGGAAAAAGTAACATGTTTAAAATCTCACTGGTATGTGTGTAAAATAGTCGGACCCAGACGCTGCTTTTGCGGAATAAAAGGAAAAAAAATGCAACAAAGAAAACAATGCTTATATTCATGACCAGTAGCCAATAATAGCTACCCTGCCATGGATTGTAAGTCCAGAGATCCATCCAATCTGTCAAAACCCAGCATTTCTGCAAAAGTTTTGTTAGTTATTAGCTTTAGTTACATGAGTCATTTTCCAAGAAATTTCACTTTTCAGGAATCCATAAGGGAAGAAAATACAAGAGAGGTATAATTAAAAAAAAACAAAAAACATTAAGCAGATAAGGATCTTCATTAAACATCAGAATTTGCGCTTCGAAAGATATTTCTTTAGTGTATATAGTAATGATTTTAAGAGTGTGTGTGTGCAAGAGTTATTCAAATAAAATTTGGCCAAATACAATTATGGTGATTCTATTTGAATGGCCCTGGCATTACACATGTCAATGAATTACTTGACTTCTTGCTTAAAAAACTTACGTTCAAAATTTTAAAAATATTATAAGAGCAGATGAAAAAAGCAAACACCTTGTTTCTGTTTTCCTTTTAAAGTTGGTGGTTTTACATAAGGGTTTTATTCTAGAAGAGATCTTCAAGATATTGAGAAAATAAACAAAAACATTGTGGAAAAGAATTAAGTAAAGCAAAAACAGATTTAAGCAGAGGGAAAAAAATTAATTACAAAGATTGGTAGCCATACCTTGAGGAAACAAGATGGTATAATAACAAGGCTAAATGTAAACAACCATCACAATAGCATGGAATGATTTATCAGGCGATGTAACTGTATTAGCAGAAGGAAGCTTGAAAACAAAATAGTGATTTGCTTCCAGTGGGGGCAGAGAAATGCCAAGACAAACTGGCTCTTAGTACAGTATGTCTGAAGCCTACCTTTGTCAGATGTACAGAACAGCCAAAAACAGTAGAGCATTGACAAGTCATTTAATGATCACTTCATTAGGGTCTCCAAACGCTTTTCTATTTCTGTACCACCAAGGTGGACAATCTGGGTTACCCAAGAAATATTGGCTGGGGCGAGGTTGGGTTGAGCATAACATAGGTAAACATGAAATAGAATGTTTTTTAATGCTAAAGTTTGTTATATGATTAATTTTACCATTTAGTATTAGCAATGGAAAGAAGAGAGTTTTGCATGTTTTTAGTATATTGGTTTACTACAGGTTGGGAACTTCTGGTCTATACCACTAGTAGTAGTAGATGCAGGAGTAAGTTGGTCCACATCATCCATTCCTCTGGTATTTATATTGCTTTGTTTTCCCACAAAAATGAAGATACTAATCAAGCTACTTATGTGAGTGACTTGGATTACTCAGTGTGGTATTATTATTTACGTGATGGAATCCAATACTAAATCCTTTCCTTCTAGTAGAGGTTTAAAGTGTTCAAACCTTGAATCCCTCAGCACTTAGTTGATTGAACAGTGATGGAAAGGCCGAGTCCTCTGCATGCTGGCATTTTCACAGTTTGCCAGCTTAATGGAATCTTTCTGAGTTGAGTTGATACAAGAGGATTTCTTCCACCACATGACTAAGGAGAGCAACCACTATGCAACACAAAGCCGGAGCCAGCAATACCTGGATGGATGCCACTGTCACCAAGGAATGAAAGCTTCCTTGGCAGCAAATATCACCATGGGTCTCCATTCTGTGCCATCCACTGAAGGTTTTTTAAGTGAGGATGACAGACTTTGTGTCAAAAGTAATAACAGTAAAGAGTTTAAGAAAATGAATCAGTATTGGCACCTCTTTGACAACAATTGGATATTTACCACCATATATATATTTTTTTTTTTCATTTTTTTATTTTCTGCAAAATAAATTGAATTTTTCTATTCGTTTTCTGGATATATTTTCCTTTCGTTTGGATTGCTGAACTGTGAGCTAAGTCATTAATACTACTGAATAAATTCCATGATTTTTAAATATTTTTTTACAATTTTGATCAGGTAAGTAAATTTTCTGCAGCCATCTTGGAAATTTTCTGAATGTTTGCACATTTTAAATATTGCATTTTCTGATCAGAAAAGAGTTAAAATATACAAATTTGGTTTCCAAGTAACTTTAAGATACTGAACCTCACTACAACATTACCAGATTCCCTCATATTAATGGCAAAAAGAAATAAATGCATATAGCTACAGACATCACTGCAAAATAACATGCAGGAACAAAGGGCATCTTTCACAATTAGAAAATTTACATATTAATCACTTTCAGAAAACAATGCTATTACCATTTAAAAAAACAGCTGAAAATGGAAATCCGAAGGTTGCTCATCCTGTAGATGTGGCAGTTAGCTCATCTTAATTAAGACCATAAAACAGAGAAAACTTAGAATTAGGCATAACAACACTTTTAATATCATTCTTCAGGGAAAAGATAGCTCAACCGGACCAATTTCCTTGATGCTTTGTTTCAATAGTAGCTTACCGTACCATAGCTGCTAACATTAAGGAGGGTCTGTTCACAGTTGGCAATGGCAATTTTGCAGTAGATTTTAATTTAAGCATTGATTTTCAGAATAAACAGATTTAGAAAGATGCAAAATTTGTTCAATGACTATTATTTTCTTACCTAATGAATAAGAACAGATCCCAAGGCCAACACTCAACTTATGTCTGAAGATGTTCACAGAGACCTAAACTACCTGGATTTCCTGTCAAAAGCCAATGGTTCCTTAACGTAAGTCATCTTACCAAGTCTTCTGACATAATCCTGCTAAAACTTGTTCAACAGACACTTATGTTTCACAACCCCCCCCATTGTTATCAGGTTACCTTATTACACAAAATCCACATAATCATTTCTTTTACCATCATTCTTTGAACATGCCAATTAGTGTCTTCACCAACTTTTTATTTTCAAGTAGACCACCACATACATATCAGAAGTTGTATGTAGTTTAACAATCTATCAAATTACATCTATTATAGATTCAATAACCTGGCCATTTTCATGTACTCCTCACATACAAAAAAGGCAATAGGAATTCCGCAGCCGGCAGCACTTGTCGATACCTTTGTTCAAGCATGTTCATATTCTAGTTTAAGATGACCTACATATCAAAGAAAAAACCTCAAACATGACATTGCACATAGTAATTTTTCTGGAGCTGAGTGACCTTGAAAATTCACATGCAAATCACTTTTATCTTTACACACGACCCATTATCATTTCTTTTATGAACTGACCACACATGTAGTGCAAGTCCATTTAGGAATACCTAAACATCATTTAATGCAACATAAGGCAGCTCTCAGGCCACCGGGATAGTTTCAAAGAGCGATGAGTAGATTGCCTTTGGTTTCCATTACAATGCTCGTGACATTAGTCGTTTTTAGGACACTTAATAAAGCATCATCAGACCAGTGCCACTTCATGGAGACCCCTCATTGAGCTCACCTAAAAGTTATAAAGTCATTACCTTGTCGCTCTCACCAGAAGAAACTGCTTTTCAACAGCACAATGTCTTCAAAATGATCTCCAACAAGCAACAAACCGTAGAATTTTAACACGTGTCCCTTTAGCAAGGTGCCTTCAACAGCTTCTCATGCGATGGACAACACATCACAATTGGAGGTTGAATTTTTGGTGCCATGTTCTTTTCACAACATCATTCATGGATGGATAAGAGACAAGTTGGAAAACAATATGTTAACTGTCCATTATGTAGCATGATCAATTGGGGGGGGTCTGGAATTCAAGTTGGCCAATGAATGAGTCTTGCTATCATTAACTTTCTAAGACAAACTTTGGTTTATAGAAAATTTATATCAATATGGAGGTACTCTCTTCAATCAGAACATGAATATATATATATGAACATGCCAAGTACTACAGGCTTGAAAATGCATGTTCTTTATTCCAAGAGTTTATTTAGCTTCCCCCCCAAATAGATTTCATTATATCACAGTGAGTGTCTACATTGTGCAAGTGGTGTTCATTAGTTTTGCAAAGGCCTGACAATCTCACCTGTATTTAATAAGATATATAAAATTAAAAAAATTAGGGAATTTCTATTTTTTTAGTATGAAGAATATTAAAAGACTGGCAGTTTCAGGAGTACTAAAATTATATAAATCCATTTTTTTTAAAAGGTTAAAATTTATATTAAAAGACTTGATAAAATAAAAGAAAAAAACAATGCTATTTCAGAAGAATTTTAAGATGCATCAGGAACTTTGTGAATACAAAACCCATTCCTCAATTGGAAATTATAAGAACTGAACTTGCCAAGAGCATAAAACCAAACATAATTGATGCTGTTCTGGCCTCTGCTACCCAGAGTTAATAAATAAATAAACTCTCCAGTCTCAAACTTTTGTTTTCCTTATTTTTTCAAATAGATGGGTGGAGAGAGAAAGGAAGCCAGCCAGCTTGCTTACTCTATTATGAACCATCCATTTTTACTTAGACAGTGGTTGGTAGATTAATGTAGGCTCATTTTATGTGAGTTTCCTCCCGCTGGTAACCAGCAGCATTTAGCCAGCCTGTACAGGATATCACATGTACTTATGAAAAACCTGAAACTTGATAATCCTATGCACACATGGTCTCATGCTAAGCTTGATGCTGACTTTCATCAATAGATGAAACATACTGTATATCCTGCTAAAGATGTGTAATCTTTGTTAACCAATGGTATTATTTATATTGTAATTTATTTAAGACATGCCCATGCATTTTTGTTGACTTAGGAACATAAGATCAATACATGATCGTGTTCCTGGTAATAGTAATTAGCATTTCACATTACAGCTATCTAGTTAAAACTTATTTTTTTATAGCATGATATGCAGTTTTGACCATCAGATAACACGCATTACATTTGGATGATTAGTGACATACAAAAAATGCTTGTTTTGTCGCAATAATTGTACAGTATATTTAATTAAAGTGAAAAACCTTTTGATTAATCATTTTGGTATGCTAACAAAGCGGTCATCATCTCTCCAATTTTTCTTCGATTTTGTTTTTTTACTGCTTAATAATTTATAGTTGACTTCCTCTGCTTCTTGGGAAATCAATCAGAAAAGAGCACACCATTTCATTTACTTTTTGAGACATAAAAAATGGTCTAGTGGGAGATAACCCTCATAAGGAACTGAGACTTTTCTTCTTTAATGAAGGAACTCCAAGATCAGACTATAACTCTTACATACTATTTTTTTTCTTTCCCCAAATATCACATATCTACAAAACTTCAGCTTAGCAATAGTTAATTCCTTTTGTTGTCTTAGCCAGAAACGACAAAAACGTTCATCTTTATAATCCTCCTCTATATCTGGTGGTGAGGCAGACTGAAAATGGCTAGAGTCCAGGTCCTGTTCAAAATTCAATCTTTTGATAAAACTTGCTACCAAGGATATACTGACGGCAATTCATAATAGAGAGTAAACTCATTAATGCAATATCAATTAATGCAGTGTCCTCAATAATACAAAGCAATTTCTAAAGCCTGTCAGAGAGATAGACATTGGTATGAAATACAGGTAGTCATTTAAAGTTACTGACTTCTCAACAAAGAATGCATTTTAGGTAAATATATATGAAGGGGCACACTAAGCGTCTGGCAATCTGCCAGTACTAGCAAGACTCCTTAATCATGAAATAATTTGTTTTTTTCTTTCTTCATGATTTGCCAAATGTTTGACTTGGAATCATAGTGTGTCTGGCAAGCAAATAGCAGGTTGCCAGCACAAGTTGTTTATGCCTCTGTAACACAGGTAAGCCTTCCACATCAGCAGCACTGGCAAGCAAACAAGGCAGTTGTGAATCTAGTAATGAAAAAAGTTCAAGACGTACAAATTAAATTTCAGACAGAAATTGCTATAAATAAGATATTCCATCGTAGAAAAAAAGAAAAATTGCAAAACATGGCCGATACCGTGAAGAAATTAAATCATGTAAGTGATGCCAAATATGTACGGACATATGGCAGAAAATTTATTAGAGCGGTCTGTCTGCCACTGTCTGGCTTGAAAAAAGGAGAAAGGAGCAAAATATTTTTCATTATAACTTGGATATGGCGAATTTAAATGTGGCAATTGGTGGCTACAGCATTTCCAAGAGAGGCGCAATCTTGTCTCTATACATTCTTGTGAAAAAGTGGCAAAAGCAGTTGCAGTCAGTACAACCAATTCTAAGAAAGTGTAGTGCAAAAGATGTGTTTAACATTAACAAGACAGGAGAGACATAGTAGAAAGCACCTAACTATACGTTTATGCTGCAACTTAGAAGACAGTCAAAAAATGTGTCGACTTATTGACAAAAAAATATCTGAAAACTAGATATCTCAAGCATGTGGATCACCTATGTGATTATGATGCTATGATGGCATTAAAATGTAAGGATGATAGAAAAGATATTTAGAAAATGGCTGTAGCAGCTTGACAGGAGAATGGAAGTTAAAAACAGAAAGATATTAATGCTGTTGGATAAATGTGCAGCTCACTCAGCTGAAGGCTTAGAACTAGACAACACTTGTATTAGAAGGAACAGAAGAAACCATCGCTGAAAATACTAAAGGATGGGAAGTGGTTCAGAACAGTCTGGGTTGCCATTATTGCTATGCCAAATTAATCTATTGAAAACTAGAGTAGAAAACTTGGCAGATGACAAAATTTAAAATGAAAGTGGTGGTGGTGGTGCCCAGCCAAACCTGCCTTTGAGTTGTGAAGATAAAAGAATACACAGTGCGCTAAATGTGACATCGAAGACATTATTATCAGCTGCTCTGATATTAACAAATTTCACCAAATTTGCACATTAGTAAAATCTGTGTACACAAACCAGGAATTAACCGAAACAATGATAGATTCTTTTTTTTAAAAATAGAGGAAGGAACACCTGATGTACCAAATATTAAAAGCAGTTCCTTTTAATTTTGGCTTTCAGGATTAACCTCATTCTTCTGAAACATTAATACAAAATAGTGATTTTTGGCATCTCTTCCATTTTGTATTCATGAGGATTTTACTGTCAGAGAGTCAATTTTGTGGAAAAAGCAGATCTGGTAATGTTGAAAATCAAAAAATGTTTAAACAAAAGCAAGCATATATTATTCATTCACATGAGTAAGATCTGATTTCCTTAGATGTTCAGAAAAAAACGACAACAAAATATTCAATTGCTAGATGTATCACCTAAATATTTAGTCACCAAACAGAAAACAAACACTACACAAATTTATGACTTCAAACTCTAATATAGTAAATAATTATACAAAGCAAATAATTAAGAAATCCACATATCCAATGTTCAGAATTTGCTATATTAATCTGATGATTAAAGTTCAAGTGAATAATGAGAAAGAAATTATGATAAAATCAGGAATAGTGGACAAGATGCTATTAGTACCCCTCCAACTGATTTACAAACATTGCCAACTGTTGATTCTTTTGCAAAAGTTAGTTAAATAATATAATGCTATACATTCGGTAGAAGGCATGATGAAATCATAGAATAAAAAGTAAAACTATTGAATTATCGTACCTTACGCAACACTTCTCATGAAGCCTGTTATGGTTACGAAATATAACGGAGCAAGATGATGTCTAGGAGTTTCTCTAAAACGTTAATATTGTATTTATTTGACTATCTTACAACTATATTGCCTGCCCTTCCAACAATTTGTTGTCAGTGCTATTCATCACACGGGATTAGCATACTAATTAAACTATTATATAAATTTAGACAATGTTTAAGATCTGTAACTAGGTAGATTCATGAAACTCATCTATTTCTTTTAACTTATTGTTTGCTTGCAAGGTGCATGAATTAAATATGGCTACAGTAGCAATTTCATCTTCAAACCTGTAATGCTAAATGATGTTGGCATATAAGGCATCAGTCCAGAGTAAACACCTGATTTCAGCTTCAAGTGGAGAACAGGGCATGGAAACTATTTGCACGTCTAACATAGAAAATCTCTATTAGAACTTTTCCTTTTTAGATGTGGGGGGAAAAAAACAGCCAGCCTGGAAGTATGCCAGACCCAACCAGCAGTAGTTTGGTGGTAGTAAAACAACAAAAAGAACCCCTTTTTTTAAAGCCAGAGTTTGGTGTGCAATGTGCACATGTGCTAGTATATCACAAAAAGCCATTAACAACATTCATGGCTGGTCAAGTAATGAGACAAAATATGGAAAATAACAACCCGTTAGCAATGCTTACATCACACTCAGCTGAGATTATGTGATAATCCATAGCCTCTACTTTCTCATCAAGGAAATTATTGTGTTTCTTTTTCAATCAAGAAAATGTAAAACAAATATTCAGATGATCTTCATGCAAGGTAGCAACCAGATGGAGCCACTACAGAGCTGATCACTTGTCTTATAAACCTTTGGATGAAGCTGAAATGAGGGGTCTCTTTCCACTGCCCAAATACTAATTTAGTTGTTATAGCAAATAAATGCTAAACAGGCAACATCTTGTTCTCATCTAATCAATTTTCTTTTTTAAATCTCCCCTATATTCATCTAAATGTGCCCACTCAAAATTGTTAGAACTTTAATAATTGCATACTTCAAAAAACCAAAGATGGCTTCAGTGAAGACGAGTTTTCAAAAGCCAGAATCTATTTTAAAAAAATGAGTTGGTTGTAGTCTTTGCATAAATAAATGCTGTAAAATTTACATCCTTGAGTTTTAGCATATTTTACTACAACATTTTTATTTTAACATCAATTACTAGCAAACTATCTAGAGAATAAAATATTTGTATATTGATATTCTGAAGAAAGAAAAATTGCATCAGTACCCATACAAAAAACCTATACTGTACAACCATTGATGTACAAATGAACATATATAACACTATGCATTTTTGTGGCCGTCTTGGTAGAAGAGATCATATTTTCCCCTCGCCAATTAGTGCATGGAAAGTTGGAATTTACTGAAATTTCCATTAAGGTACTAATATAGTTTGTTTGCAGAGCACATTGTGCTTAATGAGCTCTAACAGTAACATGTCTACTAGTACAAAACTGATTTTATTCACACCTCGTGGAAATATCTGAATAAACCAAAAAGAAACAGTTCAGATCAGTTCAAACCATTGGTGAGCTGCCACGAGAACATGGCTTGCCTTCAATGTCACCGTTTCCACTAAAAATGTCAAGACCACAATTTCATACTTGCCCAGCCAATGTTAGACTCATCTGCTGTTGCATACAAACATTTCAATAATATTCATGGTCAATTCCATTTACAATGGCTACTGAGCTGCCATCCACCAATTAACAATGGTGCTAGCATGTAGAGATAACAATGTTTTGCATGAGTGAAACCACAGATTTGTATGAACAGTGGTTTTCTTGCAATTAATTAAGACTCATTAGTTTCAGTACAAACCCCTTTATGCATACATATACTTTTGTGTGGGGTGAGGAGAAAATCGGAGTACTCAAAAATCACTAAATCCAATCTCATTCTTGTAATTGCACAGTATTTCCAGCTGGTTACTCTCCCATTTTCTCATCCCTTCTAAAACCATTTTTTCTCTTAAAGCAACCAATTCTGGACATTAGACCGCCACAGAGGTGTAAAATCACATTAGTAAAGAATAGAGCAATCAACTCTAGTAGCCACTGCACACTAGGCTATTTCCTTTGTTTTTCATATATCTCAACCGTGTTTTTCAACTTTAGATAACCAAACACATTCCTTTCATTTTATTTCATCAGAAAACATTCACACACACACAAACACAAGTCATTTATGTTCTATGCTGTGGTCTTTTGAAAACAAATACTAGAGTATAAGGGGGTACTATTTATTTTTCTTCTCCGTAAGAGATTTCTTATTTATCATCTTGATAACCTACAACATATGTTGGTGGCTTATTTTTTGTAAGAAAGTTGTATACGTTGTACTATTTAGTGCTGAATCCAAGCATCTCTTTACTGATTGGCTGGCTGATTTTTGCAATTGAGCTTTGGGCAGCAATGGTTTTTCATTTGAATATATAATAATAATAATAATAATAATAATAATAATAATAACACACTTTAAATTCTTGCCTATTACTGTTCTTTTTTTTTCATAATGCCAATAAACAACATGATAGAATTTGCATTCAAGTTTCCAAAAGTTGATTAAACTTAAAATTCTGATTTAGATGCCCACTTTTTAAAAAAGGGTCTTAATTATCTCTCTTGCATTTGGAATTACTTATTTTAAGTAACATGATTGTAGTAAAATCAACTATCAAGAATACACGACAAAATGTTGCGTATAAATGGACTTCCATTTAACTGAACACATTTCTAAAGAAAATCGCAAACAACTATAAACACATATCCAAGAGTGGAAAGATGAAATCATCATCTCTCTCTTCCGCAGCAAAATGAAAAATCCAACTACTTTTTTTCCTTCCATTACATAGGTTAATTCTGTTGAATAAAAACTCAAATATATATCATAATTATTTATTTATTAGCATTCTAAATAATTAGAAAAATTCCCCAGTGATAACTTAATGCCAACTCAAATTTGAATAAACAACATGTATTTTCTCTGACAGAAAGTTATGGGCAGATATAACAATGTAACATTTAGTATTTTACTTAAGTTATCAAATTTTAAAAAATCACTACAACAAAAACAAACAAAGTAATAAAACTTTTCTCCTTAACTTTTACTTGCTTAATCTATTCTACTCAGGGCATTCGTAGGTAATATCCAAATATCTAAGTAATTAATTACATCTATTCAAGAAGTATTTATTTGAGTACACTCACAAGTTTCCTGCCACATGTGAAAAATAAAGAATTCTAGTGTCCCACACTGAGATGTGGTCGTCAACTTATTCAGGGTTCCTAATCAGGTAAATGAGTAAGATAGGGTTATCAAGGAAGTGTACATTACACACACACATGCACTATAAAACTAAGAAGCTTAATTTTCGTCTATAAGCAATAGGGCTTATAGATTTATTTTTACATCAATATAAGGGTAATAAAAAGAAGAATGGCCGATCTGTTCTTCTGATAACTCTCTGCATGAATACTATTTGCATTATCAATCTCCGTCCTCGTTATGCCACGATTAACAGTGTTTAACATAATGCTATTGTGTTATTAAGAAATCGCATATCTTTAGTGAGAGGCTACATTCATAAAATCTATCAACATGCTGGTAGAGAGACAGAACAAATACCAGTCACTGATATCATCAACAAAAATAAACAAATGCAAGAATGTTTCTGAAGGAAAATAAAATGCATTAGACATGTGGCTAACCTCTACTTAGCTTAGAAAACTAAAGCCTGTTGCCTCTAGTAGATGCCATGTGTGGTGACGTTGACATACAAGTTCAAGAGAAGATGAATAATACTACATATAACTAAAAAAAAAAAGGAATGCAAAGTAAAACAATTTTACAGATAGATCGTTCATTACTTTTCAGTGATCAACTAACAACAACACAGAATTAACAATAAGTCACATGGCATCAATCAGAGATGACATTTAATGCATATCTCAGTGGATAAGTTAAACACCCACTTCTTTCCCTTTTGTTTGTTTTACATGTTTAATACCAATACTTAATGTAAGCACTACATCCCATAGTTTTTTTCTTTCTTTTAAGTTACATAATTATTAAATGGTGTTTCATTAGTTTTCCATGACAGACGAATACAGAGGCACTGGATGTAAAAATTACTGATCTGCAGAAACTCTCTCTGTCTCTCACACACACATACACCAAACAGGAGTTTAAAGAGTAATGGTTACGGATGTATAGTTAAGTAAAATCAAAGCAAACAAAATGACTACCTGATCAATTTTTCAAGAAGATTCTGTCTGCAGAATAGTTAAAAAAAGAAAAAAATTTGTGATTAGAGATAATAACTGGCCAAAGTAATGCATCAGGTGCCATTTTACAGCAACCATTGATGCATACTGCTGGTACTGTAGATGGAGTCAACACTCACAGGACCCCTCTCAGTAGATTTCCCCTTTACCAACAACCATCGCTGTCTTTTTAACCTTGTGCTACTTCTGTGAATTTGATCACCCAGGTAAATATTGCACAGAGTTACTAAAAAGCCCAATCTACATACTCGTATAAATGGCTTAAAATCACTTCTTATTTCTATCAGATGTTCCAGTAAAAATGATACAGGGTCAACCATTCATTACATAAGGGGCCCCAGAACCCATCAGTGAAGAAGCAGTTTATATAGCAAAAATGGTCAGCTTCATAATTAATCCATGTTATATTAAAATAACGAGTTAAAGTTTGTTCTTCCATATAAAGTTTTGAGATAGCAAATAGTTAAATGGTTATAGGAGCAATCTACTTTATGTTTGGTGACTTCTTATTATGATCCTTAAATATACCATCTTAATTAATACTTCAAGATGCATCTTTGTAAAAGGCTAGTTTATGGAAAAATTGAACGAACAAGTTAGAAACCAAGTAATTCTTCAATTACCATAGAACACTATTTGAAAAGGAGACAGATCTAATCTTATTACAATTATATACTATAGTTTGAACAATAAAATCTAGTGAGGAACAAGCTGTTAATAGCAATGAGTGAGTGAACCATAAGCGGCACAATAATGTACGTTTTGGAAAATAGCAAAACAAAGAACATTCATAGATCTATGTGGGTTATAAGACTAACAAAAATGCATGATCAACATTTGGTCAGTCTCATGAAAACTGATGACAATAATGATGAAAAAACAGCCTGAGAGAGAGGAATCGACAAACATTTTTCATCAATATAGGTGAAGTACCAGATGTTGAAATGATACAAGATTCTGCTGACAGTTGTAGCATCACTAATTGTAGTCAGTGAAAAAAATTAATGCTGCTGTACTTTTTTTAAAAGCAAACAAACAGTTGTACCCTTGTTTCAGATGGCAAAATCTCCATTCAGGTAGAATTTACTGCAATAGAAGACAAAGGTCAACAACTTAGACAGTACAGTTGGATGTACTAACATAGCACAAACATAATGGCAACATTTCTGTAAAGTGCATGAGTTTTTTTGGGAAAATTAAAATTAGAAATACCTACTGTTGGTAGTGCAAAGCCCACAGCAGATAGAGAAAGTAGGTAGAAAAAGACCAAAGAAAACTTTCAAAACTTGAACATTAAATATGATCACAAAAATAGCAGGATCTTCCCAATGGATTCACCCTGTTGTAGAAGCTCCAAAGCCAAATGAAGAAATCAGATTAGCTATGAGGCAGCTACAACCTGATAGATATCTCCCAGTGGGGAATGGCTCCGTTTGGCGTACCTTCCCAGTATGGCTTCTTCTTGCCCTTTTACTCCAGCTAGCTGTGTGGGCTTTCTCCATGCACTCCAATCCTCTCTCGCATTTAAAAATGAATATTTCTAGCAAAAGTTTCCAAACTGGATTAGGTCATGGTAGAAGGGAATTTGACCAATACCCCTTTCTGATTTCAGATTTCAGTTTATAAATTCCTGCCCAGGAATGCTCATTTAAAAAGCCTATACAGGCATAAACAGATATTGTTAGAATTCTAAAAAAGGATATGGTGTAGCTTTAACCCTTTAAGATCCAGTGTACAATGTACTGTACATAGCAATTTTGTCCACTAGGGCCCAATGTACGATATACCAAAAGTGTAAAGTTGTAACTATTTCTGCTTTCCATACTCAATAATTGTTGTAGAGAGTTGCTTCCCTTGTGGTCTATTTAGATCTGGCTGGCTAGGGTATGTTGTTTTACAGAATTTTAATGAATTTACAAAGTTGAAGAGATGTTGTCAAAAAAACTAAGCTTAACAGCTGATGAAACGACAGCTTATTCTTAACAATATTCCAGATGATGGAATGAATAGTGAAATAAAATTATCAGAAGATGAAGACAGTGATACCAGCAATCCTCAACCGTGTGGTAAAAGTGAAGAAATTGTGGTATCTTCAATAAGAAATAGTCGTCATATAAATGTAAACCACCAACAATGGTGGTTGAGAATTTTCTTTGACATCTTGGAGAGATTGGTTGTTTGTGCTCACATTCTGCAGTCTAAGTACCAGGACTTTTGACTAGCAATGATTGAGAACATATTTGGTAACAGAATCTACAAAAAAAAAAAGGGTAAGACTTCAACAAGTCAGGAGTGGCAGGAAACACATCATAAGTGCCATTATTTAGAGCTTCTTGAGATGAATGACAGTGGTACGACTAAGGAAGACTGCTGTATGCATTGCAAGAAAAGGAGAAGCATCATCTTCTGCCAACAGATGTGATGTAGAATTCTCTGAGACTCCATGAATGCAACAATATCCTAACAAGTGACTTTTAATTATTAATCAGTATTTGGAATGCAGTTGCATTAACCAGTGTGTGGATTATGCAAATATGTTAACAATAATTTCATATTTTTCATGAAATTTGGTAAAGATAGCTTTACAGTGATCATTTAGCTAAATGTGTGATGTATGTAATGCACTCTATTTGATGAAAATCAGATAAGTTTCTGCCTCATAATGTTCATTTCTGTGACCTTAACCATCAAACTAGTGATATCACTGGAGAAAACTTGGGCATAGGCTGGCCAAGCTGATTAACCTAATTTTGGCCCTAATGGGTTGAACAGGGACAAGTGTAAGTTCAATATTTTAGAATATTCTTTATGGGTTGCATGGTATTACAAGATGGTACTGGTCCAGCAAAAGTTCAAGTTCAAACAGTTAATGAAGTCCATCACATGAATTGCCTATGAGATGTGCGCTCTGGATTTATATCAGATCTTACAACAGCATATCAAAACCATTGCAGAAACTGACAAAGAAAAGTGAGACAGTTTTTACAGGAAAAGGAACAACAATAAAGTAGACTTTCAAATACAGGCATGTTTGGTTATTAAGATAGAAATGCAGAGACTAGACTTATTACAGATGCAAGTCCTGCTGTTTTAATTTAGGAACAAAATGATGAATACAGCGAGATTTGTTACACTACTAGGAGTACTTTTGAAGTAAAATGGTATTAGTCCCAAACAGAGAAAGACACTTCAACTATTGTCTGAACACAGGAAAGATTTTCCTCTGTACCTACATGAAATTTATTTTTGACTAGTAACCATCTCTAATAGTTCATTTCCTCTAAAATATCTATGCCATTTGAACACTAACTACTCAGAATGCAGCCAAAACCACAACTTCACAGTAAAATAATATACCAAAAAACAAACATTGCAGATCCACCAGAATGCTTTGCAAAGCTCATAATGAGAAATTTAAGCAGAAGAGTAAAATCTGTAGCTAAGAAAGCAACTCTAAAAGCTGTATGTACTTGTGAGATTAAAAGGGGTTTGGTTTGTAGACAAATAATTGCAATGTTTTGACATTTTTTTCCCATAAACTAGCAACATCTTTAAGAGATACTTTTTTTTTCTTGGTGCTAATAACATGGCAGTTAGTGAACGTCACAATGTTTAATACTCACTATCTATCGGTATTATCCTTTCAGTTTTTAACACAAAGATACAATAAACTCTCTTCTTAGGAAGGCTAGGAGACACCCTGCTAATAATAGAGAGAGTTTGAAAGCAGTTATTTAAATGCCTATTTACACACTAATTTCATCTCATTCATAAAAACAAATCAATAATCAAGGAATAACTTTCCAGTAGTCAGAATGGTTAAAATTTAAAAACGTTTTTTTTTTTTTTTTTTTAATAAAAAATGTTTCCCAATAAAGCCATTCTTCTTTAGCCATTGAGGCATGTATTAATTCTGACAGCTGAACTCCTTTACCATGTGAGTCGGGAAAATGTGTACACATTGAAAAGTTCTGTTTACATCTGTTCACAAATCCAGCATTGCGGGCTGGTCATACCTGTTCAAAATTGAATACAGAAATCTGGAAGGAGGGCAGAGAAAGAAATAAACCTGATCACATCATATTCATCTTTAAAAAATTTGGGAGAACAATGACGCTAAAAACTAATTGTGGATATAATTTTAATCTATTTAAGGCACAATAATACAATGTTTGAGATCATTTACTTCCAAAAAAATGCAAGTTTTGAAATAGAATCTTCTTACTCTAATGCATTCCTCAAGAATTTTAAAAAGACAGCATTCATTCTCTGCAGCTATGTAATGCAATGTTCATCATTTAAAGAAACAAAAAGTGGTAAATAACACTGGACAACATTTTGCGTTACTAAGGTGTATGCAGGTGCCCTTTATCAAATCAAGCCGCTGATAACCAAATCTGAAGTCAGAAAAGACCCAGCCCATCAGGATTTGCTGTTACAGAAAATTGTCATTTTCAGTCATTGTTTATTAATAAATCAAGCACATCGCAAAAATTGCAAAAAATGAATTCATCTTGCAATGTAAACACATTGTATATTGTACAGTAACTGTTTAGAAATGCTTTAAGTACTTGATTTATGCTTTTGAAGAGCAGTGGTTTGTCTCTGAAGAAACCAACAATAATCCTCCATCATGCTGAGTTGAATCTCTCCTGATAGCATGTCTCCATTGCCTTTTTGTGTTGGTGGAACCTCCCACCATGCTCATCACTCACAACACCAAGGATGGCTGGGAAGAAATCCAGGTGTGTACAAAGAAAATGCAACTTCAGCGACATACGGCAACCATGAACCAACTCAGCATAGTTGTCGGCTTCGTAGTTCCCAAGGAAATTGTGGACTACCAGTTTGAAAGCCTCCCATGCAGCCAGCTCGTGGGTTAAGCCTCCAATGGAAGACTGGATCGGAAAATAAATAACGAATTTGTGGTCTGACAAACATTCCAGCTTTCAACTTGGCATCTGTTAAAATCGCTCCAAAGTTTTCTTTTAGATAAAGAAACCCCACACCTTCAACACTTATTGCCTTTACAAAGCTCTTCATTAGGTTTATATATGCAGTGATGGAAGAAATATTCTTTGCAGATGTATGTGGCACATGTTGCACATCGAATTTTCCTGGAGTACGGTCTGTTCTTGGTGGCCATTCTTTGATCTTATAGAGATTTGCATCATCTCATCTATTCCACAAGCACAAGAGACACGTGTGTGTACATGTAAGCAGGCAACCACGTGGTTTTCCCACGTAGTCTGCTACGTCTACACAGTACTAAAAAGAACACTCAAAATATATAACATTAGATTTCCGTATCTAAAAATCCTTACGTATTGGGCTAATTCTGATTGCAGATTTGAAAAGAGCATACTCAAATTAGTCTAAGGCATACTTTTACCTCAGTAGCAAATTGGTTGTTGTCCAGTGTAATCAATCTTTTTGTCTATGTTTTGTGCAACATGATCATTTGCTGTTGATACCCGCTGTACATTTTTTTCATGTGGAAAGTGTAGATTGCCTATAAAGCAAATGTTGTTTCAAAACTCTCTACTACAAGTATCAGCAACAAGCAAACAAAACATGCTTTAGGCATATTGAATGGAGCCCCTTTTTCAAAGACATTACACACAGTCTGTTTGACTGTGCACTTGGTGATCAAAAGTCAAAAGTCACCATTTATCATGATGTGAAGATACACAAGATATAAGTATACATCTAGACTTCCATGTTACATCACAGCATCAGGGTTGACAAATACGGTAGTTATATAATCACTATCTAACCACAATTCAGTTCATCAATAACTCAAGAAACAAGCTGCCAGTCCATTTAATGATCAATATTGAGAATGACATTGGCTAACACTTCATGTCAATCAATGTCAGACTTGATAATGATGATTAAATAAACACAGGTCATACAAATGGACATTCAGCATGGCATGGACTACCATAAACTCTAATTTTCGCTATCAGCCAGTGATTCTGAATCAAAATTTAACATCCTAGCAGTAGGTTGACAATATTCCACTCCCAGTTTTGCTTCCTAAACTTTGCACCCCAAACAAAGCAAAACCGAAAACAACATTAGTGTGCTTGACCAGCAATCCAGATCTAATTTCAACCATGGCCAGTATATTTGAGTGCAATAGGCATGAAACAATGTCCCTGTGGCCAGGAAACAACATATTATGATAGTCGATAAGCCATAGCAGGTACAAACTTGCTGGCACCATGTTGTTTGATGTTACATGATTTAGAGACATGGCGATCGTGGAAGTTCAACAATGTTCATATTATTTCTGCCAATTTTCACATGCGTAATAAATTCTCATTCTTTATTTGGTACACAGAAATAATGAGATGCAACATTGTGATGGTAGGCAGTCCTTGTTCTGTATATTAATGATCAGATTCTTTCAAGCACTATGTTACATTAGTAACACATTATCACTGTATGTTCTTTCTTCCCAAGATAAGGAGAAGATACCCCTTTACAATCAGATTTCTAAAATACATACAAGTTATCCACAGAAGTTTATTTTAATAATCTGATGTTTACATGCTAATTATCCATGTAACTGGTTATCTCAACAGAAGTTCAATGAGAAAGAATTCTATGACTGATTGACAATCAGTGTGACAGAAGTGGAACAGGTTCATAATTTTAGAAGAGATTTACATTTTCAAAATGTCAGATTGCCATCATTCATTTGTTGGCTGCTTGATTTGCCACGAAATTTAAGTACACTACTAGTAATCTTATCAGTTTCCTGGTTTGATCTGCTCTATTAAGACATTTCATTTGATCTTTGATAAATTGCAGTTCAGATGAATCATAAAATCTGGTAAATGAATGCACACATCAGCTTGGTTTTCACAATGAATAGCATGATATTAACCATTTCATACATACCATTGTCGGCCTTGTTTATATGAGTGCCAATGTAGATGTATTAGCATTCAGCTATGACTAGAGTCCAGAAAGCAAAATATCTCTTATGCAGAAATAATGGAACTGGGAAAAGGCAGTTTTACGGTAACTTTTTGTCTTTAGAATCCAAAAGGTTCACTTAATTAAATTTCAAGATAAAAACAATCAGATTTATTGAGAATTTATGTTGTTATTCTAATTAATGATGGAGTGTGTCTCGCTGTCTGCCATTTTAAATGGTGATAGCTGCTTTTCTCATGTAGTTTTAACTAATCTTTTGAATTTGCTCAGGGTGTTAATCGACAAATAAAGGAATCTATACCAAATAAAATTTTGTTTACATAAAACTCAAGCATAAAGAAAACTAACAAAAAATTTGCCCAGGTATTTATCAAGTAGCCAAGTTAATTTTTGTTTGTCTTTAATTTTCTGCTTACCGGCTTCCCATGTTATCTCCATGGGTGTGTTTTTTTATTTTAAGATCTGGTATCCATTATAAAATAATTACCATAAAGCACATGACAGCCTTATGTCAGCAGTGTTTTCTAGTTGATTATTTTAATTCTCATAATTAGAGACCTGAACCCACCATTGCACCATAGACAACACCAGGCACATTTAATTGTTTAGCCTATTTTTTGAAATGTTTGTTATTTTCCCCCCAATTCAGGAAAGTTGGTCTTGCAGAGACATCCAGTGTTCTGATCTGTCTGTTCACTATTATCACGAATCAAAGCCAATGGAAAGTCCCCCCTTTTCTCTCCACATTGCTAAATATTCTAGAGGGAACCATATAAAAAAGACGTATAATGATAACTTTTGTTGTTTATTCAGAGTTGCCTTAAAAATGTGATCAATTTTTTTTTTTAGTAAGAATAGAGTATATGAATGATAAAGATTTTAATAAACAAAGTATAGTAATGACCAAAATTATTGCATCATCTGGAATAATGGTTTCTATTTGATGTGATTAAGAACAATTCAATGTTTAACTGTGTTGCAATTCTGATTTATTGCAAGGCGTGCATTTACAATATTTACTTTTATTTTACAAAAATTAGTGCATTAAAGATATATGAGGCCCCGTGAATATCGACACAGTCAATATAATGCTATAATTTCGACTACAACTGTAATTACAAAAATAATAATAATAAATATAACATTTGATTAATTGTTACCCATAATGTCCGCTGCTGGCTCTGGAACCTTTTAACGAGCATAAAGTTTGATTCCAATTCGAAAGAACTTTGTAGAAGAGAAGTGATGTGGAAATCTAAATTTATCATTGACAATTTGGAAACAGCAGAATAAAATGTTAAAATTTTTTTCTGCATCAATCAGAATAAGTTCTGATGGCAAGATAATCAGGATAATGATGCGCGAGCTGCTGGTTTAGCTCTCATGGTGCTGCTGGGCACCTGTGATCTGATGGTTCATTACTGAAGCTGCTGACTGCACACTGTTAATTATGTTAGAGGCAAAACTAGAAAAGATGTCACTCTTCTCACGGCCACCACAGACTCTAAGCTTTCAGTGCTTACAGCAGTAAATGAAGCTAAGCAGCAGCAGTTAAAAAAAAAACAATTGAAAATTCATAAATATCTTAAATTTTGAAACAACAGAAAGAAAACATTTCCAGTAAAAAAAAACCACCAGATTCCTTTAAATTAATTTTAATGAAAGATTGCTTACCTTTTTAGGGCTTCCTAATAACTTTTTCTGTTTCTCTGATCCGCATATAGAATACCGTAAAGACTTAGATTTAAAAATCTTCTTTGCTTCTGTGTTTAGGTCTTTTTTTACATGTCCACCATAAGTTTTCACCGATCGCAGTTTGTTTTTACTGAAAGAATCACAGGTATCAACGTTACTGTCCCCACCAGTCATGGAATTGCACTTGCCTTTGTTAAAAGCCACTTCCTTACTGATCAATTTGAAGGAATTGTCATCTGATTTCACTGCAGACTCAGCAGTTTTGTCCTTTGATGTCCTCAATGTGTCCTGGTCAAGGAATGATTTCTGAGAATCCAGCACCACCGTGCCAGCATCAGAATCTTCCGAGTCACTCTTAGCATCAACTGACCTTTCAAACAGTTTAACTGAGTCCACAGTCACAGTCAAATCTTCCTCTTTGTCTTTAGCACCAGACACTTGGCTCTCTGATGAAGAAACTTTTGGAGAAAGTGGTGGCGGCTCCTCATTGCTGAACTCAGAATCACCATCTCTTGCTGATTCAGGAGAGCAGATGTTCGGTGGTTCTTCATCACTACTGATGGATGGAGGTTTCTTATTTCGAATAATCCGATCAAAAAGTTCACTGGCAGAATCCTTGTGTATTTTTTTGGACACACTCTTGGTGTCTTCCATTCCTTTAGGTTTACAAAGAAAAATTATTGTGGTTCCTCTCTTGTTTTTCACCTCACTACGAGATATCACTGTACTGTTGGTGAAACTATCTGGTGTGTCTCTTAATTTAGGACTATGCTGAAGTGGGGTTGTAGGGGGTGACTTTTTCATATTTCTTTCAGGTGTAGACTGATTTGAGGGTTTAAGGGGCAACTTATGACTGGAATAAGATTTTACCGGCTTCCGACAGAATTTGTATCCATCATCGTCATCACTATCCTCATCAGAAAGGCTACTCAAGGCTGACGGAGCTTTCTCGACAACGGACTGGCTGCAGGGTTTTAGGGAAGAAACCGGTGCATTGGAATGTTGCAAAGCTCCTGAACTCGTCTGTGAATCAAAGTTCTGGGAGTATGAATGGTCAAATTTCAATGGTGCTTTGTCACTCAGAGAGTCCAAACCTTTACCCCGCTCACTAGGTAACTTTCGGTTTGTAAAGCCGTCGATTGACAACTGCCGTGTGTTGTCTGCTTTCGACGAATACGACCTGGGCGATTTGTACAAAGCGTCTGTCCGCACAAAAGCTTCAGGCACTGATTTAGCTTTCTGCTTGTAGTTTGGGTGAGTGTTTTTAGTGGTGATTCCCACAGCAGGGGTGGTGGCGATAAGATTCTGAGAGCCCACCGGATGGAGGGTGGTCGGCAGTTTTTTTGGACTAGATCTCCGACCGTATCCTCTCTTGTCATCTTCGGTTTCAAAGCTGAACGGGTCATGCATCTCCTCCTCTAATCGTGCGCGTTTTGCTTCCAGCTCCCTTTCGCGCCTCCCACGCACAGCAGTGAATGATGTCTTCCCCCATTTGTGCACAGTAGGAGCTGCTTTCACTGACAAGCGCTTGTTGCTTTTGTCTCGAAATATTTCATCAAAGGCACGGCTAGCGGCAGACTCTGTTGATCGGCCATATGTTTTAATGGCACGCCGCTTCATTTCGAAGGGCACTGCAAAAATTTAGGGAAAAAAAAAAATATATTACCAGTAAATTCAAAAATTGTCAGTCAATTAAATACATGCCAAATATTAATAAACTTATTTTGGAACCACAGACAAAATATGAGGGGGAGATTAACTAATTCTTCCTGGTGTAGCCCTTTGTCTTACACAAGAAAGCAATATGATGATACATTTTGAGATTGCAGCCCATTCTTGACACAGAATTTGCATTAGGAAGTCTCAAGAACTGGATTCATGGGTATACTTTTGTAGGAAATGGTCAAGAATAGCCCACAGATGCTCAATATGGGTTAATGTTGCTCCTTTTTAAAGCAAAAAGCCTTTGTTCTGTTGAATTTGGATATCCACTCTAAAATTCTTTTTACCTGGGAAGACAATGGACCCATGCCCCAGAAAAGCAAAGAAATTATATTATAATCCACATCTGGTTCATCATGATATTGTATTTAGTTACTTAGTTTATTTTTCCATTAAATGGTAGGAGGTTTTATCATTACACTTCAATTAGTAAAATCAAGTCCATGGGAGGACCGTAAATTAGGGGGCAATCTCTGTATTTATTAAAAGCAAGAAAAAATAAAATGTGGGGGTGGAAGAGTTAAGACATTTTTTTTTACTGTAAGCCGTGTTTGAAAAATGTCATTTCATTAAGAACTGCCACTTTTAGCAACACAAAATTAAAAAATGTGTTTGCCAACTTTCTAACCAAGCTGCAAACTGAATATCTATGAAGCTTCCATAAGGAGACTAAGATGGCTGTTGAAAAGAAATCTAGCCGCATCTATGTTCTATATCAAAACAACGAGTGTTATTTTTTTGGTGACAATAAAGCATGCACGCACATTCTTACCATGAAAGGCTATTATGTGGAAACCTTTGTGCTGAGGGTTCAGCAGATGGTGAAGGGGAAAACATTTCACATTTTGCACCGTTTGTTTACTTACTGCTGCTTTTATAGACAAAAAAGACAAAACAACAAAACCAAGAAGCAGCAATAATTCACCCAAGCTGAAACAATTTTTGCCCGCCCAGTGTTTGATCTGTTGTGTATTTCTCCACGTGATTTCCTTGGATGTTTCTTCGCAGCCACTGTACGTTTAAAACCAAAACAGCTTACTGTTTCTCAGCAATGAGGCATCGGACAAAATATTTCAAGTGCACCTTAAAAATCCTCTTCATTTTAAGTGGCACTGTTTTCAGTACCACAAAGTAGCAAGCGTGTGTGATTTGGGCTAAAATACCCAAACCCCTTCAGTTTTCTCCTTTTTTTAAACGACACACAACAGTCTCTTCTCACTTTCCAGATCCTCCTTCTGAAAGTTTTCCTGTTAAAGGCTTTTTTTATTTGGCAGAATTATTATCAAGGATGCCTGTCAAGTCAGCATTTCGCCCACCTTTAATGAAGACTTCCTCAGATTCTTTAGCATTTAGCAATTTACTTGCTAATCTGAGAAGTTAAAACCACGATAAGTAGTGACAAATCTTCATACTCCACCCAGGCTGATAAAAGTTTTAAAAATCGAGTCTGTTAAATTAATAGAATCAGCCTACGTCAACAATGTACTTTGGCACGGTGATAAATAAGTGAGTTCCGATATACACCACTCCCTAAACAGAGTAGAAAGGTAGACAGCAATATATTGGAATATAGTGAAATGGATCTCTGAACATTTTGATTTGCAAGTATAAAAGAACCATCTTGATATATATATAAAGAAAAAATAGGGTGGGTAACCGTAGTAAATGCTGTTAAATATCACTGCAAGCTGCAATATTCCTGCTTCACACCAGTGGCAACTGCTGCCAGTCAAGCTTTCTGATAGTACTAAACTGTGCTCATCTCCAAGAGAAAACCTATGGTCGGAAGCATTTGTTCGTGTGTGACAGAAAGTTCTATGTGATTTAAATTGAGAAAAAAAAATCATTTGCATTTTGAAAACTCAACCAGTCCTACCTAGCTCAAAGGATGGCAACAGTAGCTAAAGAATAGGCTGAATGTTGCTAATGACAAGCCTCATTCCAGGGATGCTGCTGCTGCTATCCACTCAGCTTAGCCCATCACAGAGTCTCCCCAGATACTGAGGTATTTTTAGAGAAAGTTACTATAAAAAGACCAGAAAGCACCACAGATGGCCCGCCATCAGATATAGTCCTATGTCAGGTGTTGAAGCTTGCACTTGTTTTCCCCAGCAAACTGTGTTGACATGTTAATCACTAATGAATTGATGGCTCTAGTCATTTACAGAAATCCCCAAAAGTTTGTTTATTTCCCTATACCTAGTAAGAAGTTAGTCGCAAGTTGACAAAGATGGGTTTGAACAAAAGGAATGACTAGCAATTTGCAGTGTGCATAAGTGCTGAAAGCATACAGTCATCTAAGAATCTCACACCCATTTTGTGGAGATGATCTACATGCTTGGCTCTCAGTAACAATGTCATATTGATGGACTACTACTATATATTTCTTACTTATATGAAACAGACACTAAGTAGTAAAGACAGATCAATATGCCTATTTAACTAGAACAGGAGCTTTCTGTACTTGTTCATGAATAACAAACTCAAGTACTTTTCAAAAAAATTAATTAACCCATCTTCTACCATAAAATAAATCGGATCTCCTTACATAATCTAGTAGTGCACCTTATGTTGACAGATATAACCTCAATGAGCTACAGCACGAGTTTCATTCAAAACTTTCTTTTTCTTTTTAATGAAAAGTATTCATCTGTCAGTCAGACTAGTTTATCAAAACATTAGGAAAAATAATTTGACAAAGTTTTGAATTTAAAAAAAAAAAAATTTTTATTCTTTTTAAATATTAGGAACAGATATTCAACTAAAAACTGGAAGCCAGATACCACTGGAGCACTGGCTCCCTAGCACCATGTGTTTATTTGGGATCATGGTGCCTAGATCAGCCAAACCAATAAACCATTTCCCCCGATCTTTATCCTCTTGCGTAAGTTCATAACAAACTTGACAAGTAGAAGAAAAAAAAAATCTTTGTTTTTTCTTCTCATAAATACCAGATCCAATCTTTTGTTTTAAAAAAAAAACAAAGCAATTAAAAACACCGTTTATAGCGTTGTTATGGATATCAGTGGTAACGATTAGCCACTCGTTATTTTTCCTTTGATATACAATGAACACCAAGAGGTGATGCCAGATTTCTTTTTTTTCCTCTTAAAAATTCTAGTTTAGAAGCAACTTGCACTGTCAATAACTAAGATTTGTTTAAGCTCGATTATCATGCTGCGTTTCATAAAATTTAACCTTTAAAACCAAAATCTGCTAATACTAAGGACGTTCAAAAGAAACCCAGCTTAAATCAAGTTTCTTTGGACGTCTCTAGTATTAAAAACACACCTGATACAGATTTAATTTCATTTATGGAAACCCGGTGTCATTCAAACACAGGTCCTTACCATAAAAATGTAACCTCACGACTTCTGTTCTTGGATGTTTATTCCTCTCTAATGAATGCATAACTATCCAAAACATCTTAAGTAATTGGTCAAACCACATCTTGCATTGTTACCAGCCCTGACCATTATTAATAGGTAATTGCAGGATTTTCTTAAGGTATATTAACCCTGAACTAGTTAAGGAAACAAAGACCAGCATGATCTTAAAGGGGGTTTTCTTGTGTCATTAAATTAATTATCCCAGGTGCCCCCAAATTATCAATAATTATTCTGTAGTCAGTGTTGCAATAGCACTTAGTTGGAACCCTTTAATTTCAGTTGGTTAAGTGATTTCTTCATTTGAAAAGCCTAAAAATCTCTTATTTATTAAAAACTAATATTTTTTTCTTTTAAATTCTGTTAAGGACCCACTGCTTTTAATAGTTAGCAATACAAGAGGTCCAAATAGTAAAGTAGCTACCTTTTTTTTAAATCATAGCTTGATACTAGAAAGAAAACATAAGAGGCTTGTAAATAAATTAAATAAATTGCTGCTGCTGCTGCTGCTGGCTAATAGTAAGTAATATTAGCCATATTGATTGTCATCCTCAAAAATGAATGCATTTCACCAAAATTTACAGGTGTGATTATGTATATCAAGGGCCAGATAACCACTACGCTGAAAAGAGATGAATCCTACAGTATTTCTCCATTTACTCGAGGTCATATTATAGTGTATTTACTTAGAATAGCCATAGTCAACAAAGTATTACCAAAGATGTCCGTTTTAATCATGAATCTGTGGCCAAAATTATTGCAAAGTTCAGAGGTGAATGCCAATGTGACCTGGAAAACCTATAACCAGCCAAGAGTCGGCATGCATCCATCATCAAGAATCTTTTGCAGACATCACTCTTAATATAATCTTCACCGACTTTACTACAGAGGATGAGTGGCATATGACCTATCTGCCCAATAAGAATAAAATACTTTATAAGGTCTGGTCAAAGGACATGTCTGAAAAACCGTTGTACTCTTCTTTTATGAGTCCAGGTTTCAGAAATTCATTTTTGGAGGCTATACCTATTACAGATTTAACAAAGACCTTCACCCAATGATCATGTAGGTAGGTTAGGGTATCGTGGTATGGGGCTGTAATCAGGCATGATGGAGAGAGAACTGGTATTTGTCATAGAAAATCTCAATACTTTTTTTAAAGACAGATCTCCTAACATTATACCAACACAGCATACCGAGATTTGGTGTTCGTATTCTTCGGAAAGATGGCACTACCTGCCACACCACCTGCAAGGCCAGTCTGGAAGAGAAATCAGGGCATTCAGCTTCTTTTCTGGGTATTGCAAAACCTTAGGTATAAATGTAGGCGAGCATCTGGATTGTCACTGGACAGCACCTGCTGCAGATATGATGGAACTAAAGGATGCTATCACACATATATGGAGAACATTGCACCAAACTACAATATAAAATCTGGCTGATTCGATGTCAAACAGGTTAATAATTCTCCATGCTGCAAAAGCTAACTTGACCAAGCATTAACAAAGTATTTATTGTTGCTATTTTCCACAACCACCTAGCATACTGTAATAAGAGGGGGCTAAATTAATATGAAAGGGCACTGAATTATAAATTAATCTATTTCTTTTTTCTAAAAATTGTGTATAAGCCATGTTGTTATTTTTTGCCTCCCTATAATAACTAAAATAAAATAATACCCTTCAGTTAACACACTTAATGGTTATATTATTACAATATCACGACATGATCTTTAAAATCTGAGAATTACCACCTATCTAATTAGTGTATAAAAATATAAAGCAATTAACGAATTTTAACCTTTGATTATACAACTGCCCATACATTTCTAATGGACGTGTTAGTGATAAAATATGATGAAACATTAAAATACTGTAATAAAGAAATCCATCTTTTTATTAATCATCAGTTTGTCTGCTGCAGACTACCACATCTCGCTCTAGCCAATCAGACAAGAGTGGAATAACTAACTACAGCACTCT
The DNA here is from genome assembly GCA_018389105.1 of Nautilus pompilius. Classification (NCBI taxonomy): domain Eukaryota; kingdom Metazoa; phylum Mollusca; class Cephalopoda; order Nautilida; family Nautilidae; genus Nautilus; species Nautilus pompilius. The sequence goes on along the minus strand of JACATO010001483.1, from coordinate 106,971 downwards.
ACCGCTAAAAGAAAATGAATTAGAAAGGACTGTGATAATTAGTCACAGCAGATATATTTAAACTTTGATACACTGAAAGAACATTTCGTAAGTCTTCTTCGGCAAGCATATGGGTAAAGCATAAATCATTTACTGACAGACTATTCTGAAGAGTAAGAATTTTTTTAATTACCAGGTTAGAAGGGACATTCAAAAGAAACCCAGGTGGATGTGATTATGACAATCCTATTTTCAGCAGAGTTTCACCTGAACATCCCTAGTACATAATTCACACTTTGCATAAGTAACTGTCAAGCTTTTACACAGACATAAGAAATTCTATTGATTCAGAACAGAAAAGAAAACAAAAATCTTTCTTCAACTTTAAATCAATTTCAAAACCATTTTTTTTTTAAAGTCTGTTTTACTTCTTACACTCCCTGATTTCTTAACAGGTTTTGAAATTATTTTCATAGTAGTTTTCAACATTTCTTATAGTAATCACAAAATCAAGTATACTTAATTAACCCTCCATGACAGCTGTTACTTACTTATACATACCCACACCTAGCCTAGGTCTAACTAGTGTGTGTGTGCGTGTGTGTGTATGAATATTTAGTCAACACGCATTAGTAATGCAAAGTGTGTTATATGGATTTGTTGCCACAAAAGACTATATTAATTAGTAAGGTACTGTGGTCAATTCCTACGGCTCAAATTGCGCTGAATAATATAAATTTGAAAGGTATTGAAATTCAGTGCAACCCAAGTGGTATACAGAGGGTTAAAAGACAGTTAAAAACCAAACAAGAATATGGTATAAATATTCTCTAAAAATTATTTTAAAAAGATGATTATCATATTTATGTTGTTGGAAATTAAATTAGCAATTTATATTAGAGCACCAACTATTTATTATTACAAAAACACCTAAAAAAATGCATCTACAGTTTGATTTTTGTGGCTTTGACAAGACCATACAGTTACGTGCATCATTTAATACATGGATATGGCAGATGTTGCTGTCGTCACTACTGCAAACCATGAAGAATCCATGTAACTTTACACACGCAGAAATTATTTTCCAACTTTTTATCAGTCCAAATATCAAATTATGAATTGTTACATATAATTAACTATTACATTCGCTCCAATTTCTTCAACAAAAAATGTAACCCTCATGGATACATGCTGCCATTTTTGTTGTCTTTCTTCCTAGCTTATAGAAAAACCTTATAAACCCAGTTTTCTTCAGAACCCCATCCACCAAGAATTACTGCTGAGGAATCATTAGACAACTTTAGCCAGTCAATAAAGTAAAGCTGGCCTCTGCTAGCAAATGCAGTTGTTAACATTCTGAGTTAAATAACTAAAAATACCAAGGAACAAGATCAATCTTTCTGCCTTATTTCTGTTAAATGGACAATTCAGAGGCTTCCCTGGCAGAAAGTAAACTCAAAAGGGTCAAAGGCCAAGGAGTGCATCAACAAAGAGATCACCACAGAGTTTTCAGGCAGGGCCACAGCTGATCATCAGTATCTGGCTGGTACTGAATAATCAAAAACCTTAAACATCAGTTGTCTGGAATGCAATAGTTGATTAGGTTAAATAAATAGCTAGTTATCCTTTTTCAAGTCCTGGCATGGAGTTTACAAATAAAGATAATTCCCTCATAAAACAGTAAAACTTTGCAAAGTTTCTCACCTAATTTAATTCTAAAGTTTTGCTTTTAAAATATAAAACAAGCACTCTCTCACACACAGATTGTTCTGTAATCTTACTGCTCCATCCCTTTCAACAGAATGAATTCTGAAAATTTTGACTGAACAATTTCAAGCAGTCCTCTGAATAACTTTCAAAAGTATTTCATTTTTAAGGTCTTAGTGAACTGCAACTTGTAAACAAACACCAACTAAAATGTAATGTTAAACAACAACCATAAAGGGAGATAAGCATTATTTCTTCTTCTTTGAACCTAGTGTCAGTTTTCTAAACCAAGCAAAGGTCAGCTACATGCCTACTGTAGAAAGTTCCTGCTCATACTCTTCCTATTTTAGATGTGGGAGAAAGCCCACGTGGAGGCGGCGATCTATTCACTGTTGCACAGACAAGACTTTTCGGAAGTCATCATTCGGTACTAAAATATACAAAGCTACGTGATGCTAGGATGATTCCGAAACCAACCATCCAGACAGACTTTGCTTTGTGTTGCTTTATCTGCGAGACAAAAATAACTCTGATTTTTCTATTCTAGCAATAAAAAAGAAGAAAAAACAAAAAACAAAAACAAGCTTATGGAAGGTGAACTCTACTCTTTATTTAATCGAGTTGGTCGGTCTTTGAAACCAGGTGTGTTCTACTAAATTTTTGTATTTGGGCAAGAAAACAACAAAAGAGAGGACCAACAGCTAGCATAAGATAAGGAGAGGAATGTGTACCACACACAAGACTATTTGTCCCCCTCCCCAACAGGGTTTAGTAGCCACAAAAACAAGTTGTGCTGGAAGCCTACACATTCCCTAGTTTTAGCAGTGGTTTGTCCTTTCAAAGATCACTCTGATAACATACCTTTTACTACAATTAAAAAAATAGTCCAACATTAAGCTCAGAATATGGAGTGGAGACATTGTGTTACAAAGGGCATTTTCAGCAATAATGAAGCCAACTAAAACATTGGTTTGATATTCTCAAATCTGCATGTGGTTATTTCTTCTGGACATGCAACTGTAGAGTTATAGCCAGCAGACATCAATAAATGTGTACTTTGAAAGTCTGAAGATAACTATTTTAGCAAAATAGGTAAATGATAAATCTGAAACAAAAATGCATAAAAACACATTAATTAAAAATCAATTATGTGCCGCCCAAATATAAAACATACTGTTTATAACTCTGGAAAACTTTATTTGAACTAATGACCTATTTAGCTGTTTACAGCCAAGACCATATAAAACATTTTTTCTTCTTCTTAAAGCCACATACGTAACAGTCTGCCTGGCAGTTGATAAAAAAATAAGCATCATTTTATGGTTACCAAACAATTAGGTTTTAATATTATTATTTTGAACGGATCATGCTACTTAAATAGATATTACCCTTTTCTGTCATAAAGAGTTAATTTCAGCTTGAGAAACAGAGATGGAGGGATGTGTGCGTATGTGCACACGTGTTGTTTACAAAGATTCATTCTCTCACAAAAATTATAAAACTAGACGCATTAAAAAACAAACAAACAATAAACTCTGAGAAAAGTTACTATTTTGTTTGTAATTTTAATTGCCTGTTTGGTTTGATTTAGGTAAACCTTCATAAGCAGCTGCTGCTGCTGCTGCTGCTTGTATTGCAGTCCGGGATCATACTCTGAGCAGATAAGCTAGAATCAGTTCAATGTAACCATATCATAGAAAGCAGACATCACTAGAAACACTATACCATCCCCCAAAGCTTACATTCTATCAGTATCTTTGTTTTTATTTTTTGCTTTTTCCAGCTACAAGTTAAACGAAAAATTACTACAGATGATGGACACTATCCCTAATTTTTTAAAATAAATTTACTTTCTACATTCAGCAAAACTGTAACCAAGCACTGATGTTTGCAGAGTAGCAAACATTTAATATTAGCAACTTTCTGAGAAAACAGCATCTGATGGTAGAGGGTATATTTAGAAAAGAAATCAGATAAATTGTCCATATGTGATGCTAGTGACAGCAGACATTGCTTATTGCAAAATCAGACAAAAATGCACAACAAAATGATCATGCGATTCTATTTCTCCAGATTAAATGGCGCATGAGAAATGTCATTTTCAGATGCTTCTGCACCATCTTCTTCAAGATTTTGGAATGCAAAAATTACGAATATTTGCTAAATAGTATCCAAGAAAATATCGGAGTAACATTAATAAAGGAGCATTCAATTTTGCTTTCAAGATTTACAAAATCTTCCTTTACAGATTTGTAAGACTTTCAAATTAAGAAATAAACTTAAAAATTCCATTATTTTATTGCTTGAATTTTAAAATGAGGAGGAGGAATTAAGTCAATCTTGTTTCTCAAGTAATGTTTCTCAATCATGGTTTACAAAACACCCTTTCCACACAACATGACAAAGGAAATCAAGGTTCACATTGCTATCATTATCTCTGTGTACCTGGAAAATGGAGCCTGAAAATAAAAGAAGAGTTAAGTGATGCAGAAGGACAGCAGAAATAATCTCATCAGCTTTTGGATACCATATGGAAATACCCACACAAATGGGATTGTTGATACAGAAGAGATACAGCACTGGCTAAGAGGCACTACTACAGAGATCCTGAACCTAATAAAGGGACAGTGTGTGAAACAAAAGTCTGAACAAGACCAGTGCACATTATTTATAGTACATTACGCTGGTATGTCTTTAATTTCAGAAATATTTCACTTTCTAAAGTCACTCTTCCTTCCATTGTATTTTCACACATCTATAGTAGTACGCAGCCGATAGATTCTAAGGGGAGCTAACACAGCAGGCTAACTACAGATATAAATGCCACAGCTTAAGCCTAATTTGTCAATAATGGACCAGGGCTAAATAAATATCAATCTTGCAGGGTTGAGAGTTAGCTAATCTTAGGGCTCCATATCCTCTAGGCAAATGAACACACTTTCTAAATTTCATTTCTTGATCGCAGAGCAAAATAATTTTCTTAATTTATTCACACTTTCATTTACACACCTGCTGTACATACTAATTTGAATTGCGCATCATGGCACCTCAGCAGGTAGCCCAATTTACTCCACCTGCCTTGGGCCAACTCGGAATCTCTGTTACCTAATTAAAAAACCCAGCCTTCCATTTTTAATAGGCAGACTACTGCATGAGCCGTTGTTGTTTAAACTTTCTATTGCCGCTGACATTAAATCAACTGGGTGGATTCAAAAACCATAACTAACATAAAAAAGAAAAAAAAATCAGAACATTTCTGAAATTTTTCATTTACCGAAAACTGTTAATTATATAGTTAAATAGAATTTGTGCTGCACATAAAAATGGTTATTACAATTTTAAAGCTAGCTAGCTAGTACTCTTTTATGAACATTCCACACCCCTCCTCTTCCTCCACAAACACAAACACACACAAAACAACAAAGACAAGTCAATTTTCCAAAGATCAGAATTTTCTGTCTTGGGTAGGTTTTCTTTTGTGGTAATCAATTACTAGCCATAGTTTGTTAATTATGTCCTAGATAAATTAAATTAATAGATATCTCTTGCCCTGGGATGCCTGGGAGGACTTTCTGCTCTAGCAAACTCAAATTCCACTCAACGCAACCAGATTATGTTCTCTGATAAAATTATCACCACCTTTTATTCTTGATTCCAACATCAAGAGTTTTGATAACCGTTTCCTCCTTTTTTATCATAAATTTTCTAAATTAATAGATATGCATATAGTGTAGCATGAGAATTAAGGAACAGTTCTCACACTCATATCACAACAGACATGCCAGAATTCTGATTACTTTCCCTGCAGAAATCATCATCATCATCACACCATAAAATCCCTATTTCAAGCTACATTACTATGATACCCAAACAGTGGTCACCTATTCATCCTCATTGTACCATCAAATAAGGATGGCAAGCAATCTAGTAGAATTTGTGATTTATTCTTCATGCTGTGATATGGACTAATTGCTCTTAGATTACATTAGGAAAAACATCACAACCATGTGATAAAAGGCTAGTACTTTCTCAATGAAAAACACCACTGCTATGCAATTATTCAGAGAGGGGCAGGAAGTTCTTTCAACCAACACACAAAACCACATCCACCTCCTACCTATCCAATGGAATTGAAAATAAATTAATAGTGGTACATTGAGCAGTTCTGCCAGACAGACGGGAGTTCCATGCATTCATCACCCTAACACTAAATCGCTTAATGGATATTAAGCCTATTATCAACATTCAACACCACTCTTAAGCCAAAAAGCAGAATGTGTTTCTTTTAAAACAAACATTTCTGTTTTTAATGGGAAGGCACAGACAGAGCTGCTCAAGATAAAGATAGGAATAAAAGCAAAAACAAAAACATTAACCAGTCTGTCTCTGCATCAGCGGCGCAGGGCAGAACAGTTTCTCAGAGAATATTTATGCCAACTTTTCACCTCACCGCAACATTCTAAGAATTAACGAGCCATTAATGATTAATGACTATAAGCTCTCAATAAGTCATTAAAGACTGTTTTATTCATTATTTATTAGTGGATTATATATATATATAAAATCATTTAGAGCTTTGAGATTTAAAAAAGATTCCCAACAAACTTACAAATTCTTTTAGATAAGTGTTTTCAAATGATCTATTGTGTTTCTTTTAAAACACATGATAATAAATTTAAATAGTGGACTCTGAAAAAAAATATATGAGATTTTAGTTTGCAATAATTTAGAAATTTTCTATTCTGAAGATCAGTTTTGTAAATTTTCATTTTTCTAAAAATATACACCAATTCTAACACTAAGAATAGCAATGCAATACCAGGAAGAATCATCATTTGCACTCATATTATTGAGCATGTGAGTTTGTTAATGCTGAGATAATTTGAGGTACAAGTTGGTTTTGCATCAGAAGTACAGTAAGCATATTTGTTGTTACTGATACAACTCCAATGCACCATGCAATACTGTACTTGCGCACCTGACCTGATACATCACTTTCTCTGAGCCTAGAGTAAGCCAACAATTCACTATGGTTTTGGTTTCTGGAATCCAAACAATTTAAATATGCATTTTTTTGGAGAGAGATCCTACAAGTTTACCTAGTACTGAGAATACAGCATCAGTGCACTGTAGTCATTTTGCATTAATAAGCAATAGGAATTTACTGATAAAAATAATGGAGACTTAACTATTGAGAATTAAGTAGGATTCACTGAGAGAGAGAGAGAGAGAGAGTAGAGGTGTGTGAGAGAGAGAGAGACAGAGAGAGTAGAGGTGTGTGAGTGTGAGAGAGAGAGAGACAGAGAGAGAGAGAGTAGAGGTGTGGTGTGAGAAGAGAGAGACAGAGAGAGTAGAGGTGTGTGTGAGACAGAGATAGAGAGAGAGAGAGTAGAGGTGGTGTGTGTGTGAGAGAGAGAGAGAGAGAGAGTAGAGGTGTGTGTGTGTGTGAGGAGAGAGAGAGAGACAGAGAGAGAGAGTAGAGGTGTGTGAGAGAGAGAGAGACAGAGAGAGAGAAGTAGAGGTGTGTGTGTGTGAGAGAGAGACAGAGAGAGAGGTGTGTGTGAGACAGAGATAGAGAGAGAGAGAGTAGAGGTGTGTGTGTGTGTGAGAGAGAGAGAGAGAGAGACAGAGAGAGAGAGTAAGGGTTGTGTGAGAGAGAGACAGAGAGAGTAGAGGTGTGTGTGAGTGAGAGAGAGAGAGAGTAGAGGTTGTGTGAGAGAGAGAGAGAGCAGAGAGAGTAGAGGTGTGTGTGAGACAGAGAGAGAGAGAGAGAGAGATAGAGAGAGAGTAGAGGTGTGTGTGTGAGAGAGTAGGAGGCATGTTGGTGTGTTGTGTGTGTGTGTGTGTGTGTGAGAGAGAGAGAGAGAGATCAATAAAAAATATCTGTAAAATATCTATCAGAAATGATCAATCAGCATAGGAAATGGCTACAACTAATAACAGAAAAATTAACTTTTTTTTTTTGCTTTTTAATAAATAAATTAAAAGTTAAGAGTTCTCATTAAATTCCTTTTCTCTTACCATTAAATTTAGTGATTCAAGACAAAGCAACAAAAAAAATAATCATGACATAAAATACTCGGGTTTCGCAGAATAAATGCAAGGATGACACGATTAATCAATAAATTGAATACAGATTTAACTACCTTCTGAAACACAAAACAAGAATCCAGCATGTATACTTCAATAAAAAATCTATAAGATAAGTCAGACGGGAAGAAAGCTCACAGTTTGTGCCTTAACATTTTTACTGGGCTAATCCATTCTATAAATCTACAATGCAATAGTTAAATAGCTACTCACTGCTAAATATCTAATTGATTCTGAAAGTTTGCAAAGTTTTAGCTGGCAATCACAGGTAGTAAAAGTGAAATGATTGAAGTTAAAGCACAAGAAAACTTTTCCTTGACAAAATTTTCTAAATTTCAACCATCAGCATTCTAAATAACTATTTGCACAAACCAGACTTTGCAGGTTCATAATGATGGTTATGTTAATGATGGTATTACAATTTATCAGATCACAAGAGCTTGCCTGTTTTATAGGTTTTCACCAAATTTTAAGAATGCAGTAAGCTGAAGCAAGCATCTCTTACAGCAACCTGCCTAGATACTGCTAGCATATACACTGATGGAGTGTGGATTAATGAAAAACATAGCATGCCCTTTCATCACAATATCAACCATAAGTTCAATCTCTGATGCACCTTGTGCTTGGCATCTCTAGCCAGTGGCATATATTTTGCTCTTCTGAACAACCTTTTCTTTTGCGAGTTTCTTCCCACTTCTAATGAGAAGAGTTACACCAAAGGTTTCTCTCCTATTTAAATTATACTAGGGATGTTGAAATGAAACCCAGCAGATGATGATTATGGTGATTCTATTTCAACCAAGTTTTGTTTGAATATCACTTGGGTTTAATGATTTCATGAAATACTTAATGTTACTTAAAATGAAAACGCTGATGCTATGATTAGACCTGGATATCGACTAATATCAATGTTGGTGACATTACATTGCCATGTATGGAAATACAAGGAGCATTAATCATTGCTTGGTTTTATTTATCTACTAACTCAATTAACTTATTTCTTACTGGTTCAGTCTGAGGTGAAAGTTCCTCCAAAACTACGTATACCAAGCTGCAAATCAGAAGGTTGATTAAGAGATCTTTAAATACAAAATAAAGCACTTTTGTATTTCGCAAGGATTAAACCACTGGGTAACAAATTGGTGCAGTTCTGAATGTTGGAATCATTTTAAAATTACATGATTACTTTTTTCTTTAATCATTCTAATCACTGCACATACCTCAAACTCCACATTAACAAAATAAAGTTTATGCACAATTTAACATCAAAGGTGCAAAATTTATAATTGCATCTGTAACTGTAGTTACTACCTGCAGAAAAAATTTTGAAACTCAGGATCAAAATGGTGCATTGCATGTTTGTGAAGACAAGGAAGGTTATTTCTGGGAATTATAAATATGTCGTCTTTTTTTGGTAGATTTACTCAGATACAAATGTGCTTCAACATATCAAGTGTGATCTCATAAACTAAGAAAAGTTGTGGGAGCAGGCATTCCTCTTTAATGTATGACAAAAGTGATGGACTATTTTGTATTGGAAAACTCAAGGAATAGCATCAGCTGAAGAAAACAAGTGTATGGCAATCAGTCATCAAAGAAGCTTCACGAGTAAACAGAGACATGATAATATGGTAATGCAACATTACAGCAAAATGTATTTTACAACATTTCAATCCTACAGTCCATAGATGAAAAGGGTTAAACAGAAAACAGCACTGCCAAACTCCATAACAATTTTCAAGACAGAATCCACAGCTATGCACAGAGTTCTAAGCTTAGTACTTTCAGTTCTGTGGGAAAGAGCAGAGAAGGAATTAATTACCTTAAGGCAAATGAAAACTAACATGGTCTAATGGGAATGCAAAAGTTAAAAAATGGCCAATCAGTAAGAGAGATTTTGCTTTCAATTGTCCCCTCTCCATGATGAGTAGCACAACAGTTCTTTGCCAAATGATGTGACAATGGAAACACAGCCAAAACAGTGATGATTAAGCCTTTGAACTAAAGTATCATTAGCCTTTTTTTTGTGTGTGCTACATGGCTCAATTCCCAGAGTATCTAGCAACACTTGGTTTAAATGCCATAGTAAATACACAGGAAATAAAGCTTCTAATCATTCATGTAAGACATTCTTTATGTTGGCAGAACTTTTTATGACAGTTTTTTTTTCATTGTGCTACATTTGACATGCTTTGTAATATTATTTGACTCTAATTAGTATAGATGAATCTTAAAAAAAAAGAGAAACATGGCATCAACTTTATAAATGTTCATCAAATAAAGGTATTTTAGGATTAGGACAAAACACCTGAACTGTTTGCATTTAGTGGATAAGCCGAATAAACAACTATCAACAGTTGTTAAAAGAAACTAATTCAAAGACTGCATCAAAAATATTTCTTTTGCACAGAAACCTTGTAAAGCTGTAATGTCTTCCCACTACTGTGTTAACTAAAATGAATAGTTTGAAAGCTACATCAATAGAGATGTCTTTTAAGCGCCTGACAAATACGCTTTAGCAACAGTACTACAGATGACTGAAGTTTGACATACACAACCCACAAGTAAATTTTCCTGTAACCTCTGAAATAATCTAATTGGGTAGAGAGACAATTTAAGCAAGCAATGTTTGATTTTTTGTTTAGAATTAACCATTATTAAAAGATTGAGGACCATGGAAAAGACACACACACACACACTAGGGCACTCAATCAACCAACTGAAAAAAATCTGTTAATTATCTAAATTGCAACCAGTCCCCCGCAACATACAAGCTGCACTTCACTTGAAAAGGAAAAGGCAGTGCTTTTTAACTAAATGTAATCAAGATTGCATATTGTTATCAATATATTATGCTGATTTTGTTTGTTTGTTTGTTTCAGTGATAAACCGTTTTTAAGATTTATTCTCAATAAGTTGATAAGAAAAGAAAAAAAAAATTAATAGCGAAATGTGTTGTCATGTCTGCAAATCCTAGAAAAAAAATGTGTGGAACTGCTGGGTATGAGTGAGTTGCTGCATCGGGATGAATCATAATTATTTAATATATTATCAAATGGAAAGGCAAAAAAAAAGGACAAGTAATATATTTTTCATAGCTTAATATCCAAAATAAAAGGGTGAAAGGTATAAAGTATTAACCAACATCTGATTTTGAACGAGATACAGCTACTAAATTTTTAAAAAAGGGTATTGTGGTGTTAATTGTTAATGATAACCTCGTCATTAGTTAATCAGGAGAATAGAACGGATAGGTTTTCATGTTGTTAGAGAGGTGGAAATAATTGTACACTTATTGAAATTCTGAGGATGCGACTCTTGCGCAGAGCAGAGCAGGAAAAACTGGAGGGAATAAGAACAGCAGGGTATCGTGTATCGAAGTTCTTCCAGACACAGATGCTGGCTGCTGCATCACCGGGTTCATAAAGGATTATTGGAGGTGATCTTCAAGTGGCAGTTCCGAAAAGTCACTTACGGGGGTCTGTGTGTGAGGGAAGTCCGCTGCTGCTGCTCAGGTTCCCGTCGTAAACACGTAAGAGGTCTGTCTGTCTGTGTGTCGGGCGGACTGAAGAAGGGGGGGGGTCTGGTACGTCAACAGACGGACGGGACTGCACACCGGCTTGGGATCGAAAGGAAGTCGTCTGTCTCATCGCGGGAACGGACGGACTGAACTAACTAACCCCTCTCCCATCCCCCCGGTCGGCGTCGGGGGGTCGGATGGAGGAGGAATAGCCAGCCAGCCAGCAGCTCGTCCGTCGTGTCGTTTGCTGACGGGGGACGGGACGGGGGGGGGGAGGCCCGATCCACCCGGTCTCGACCCCAGGGAGGGGGGGGACACACGTATGCGGAAAAACAACAGAAAACCAGAGGTGTATGTGGGGGGCGGCGGAGGGAGGAGAGGAGGAGAGGAGAGGAGAGAGGAAATATTCCCAGCCCCACACAATGTTTACACCCGGACGCGGACCGGCTCCGCGGGCAGCGGGGGCCCCCATCGCACAGAGCTCCGCGGCTCCCGAGGCGCGCGAGCGAGATCCGCTACTCGTGCTACTTACTTCGACGCTGGTCGGTGTTTAAACTCGGTATCCAGTCGAGGGAATTCTACGGAGTCTATAACAACTTCACGTAGAGCGCCATTTTCGCAAACTGAACTCAAAATCACGAACGGGACATGCGCACAGCCGCCCCCTCCCGGCAAACCGGGCGTCTTATTCGCGGCCAGAGTTCCGTATAAAATTAAGGGGGACGTAATTTCGCCTCCTTTGAAACGAAAAAAAAAAAAAAAAACGTTGTGTAATTTGAATTATGTCCCTTTGATTGTTTAAACCATACATTGTTAAACTTATTTTAAATTATGGCAGATGCACGTTTGAATTTTTACAAAGATAAAAGTATCCCCCCACCAAAAAAAAGAAATTCCAGTGATACAGAGGATAATTACTGATAACAGCGTTCAATGGGAATTTTGTAAGACTACTACACAAGGGCATTTTGGTACCAGATGTATATGAGAATTTTGCTGATTAAAGATGACATCTGTAAATATACAAACATTTGAACCTTTTAAATAGTGTTTAATGTTTCCCTGAGATAGGAATAGAAACGCATTGGAAAGACACTGAAAATCGTTGGTTTCTTAAATAGCATCAAAATGTGAGAGGGCCAGAATGGCATCAGGGTGACTGTGACGTGAAAGTTTGCACATGGAGTGGGAAGAGCCTAGCTGAGCTGATGGACGATGTGGGACTGATCACCCTAATCTGCTAGGCCCACTATCCCAAGGGTTTCAGTTAGTGATGGACTGAAACCTACAGATGAATAGCATCCAAATGAAGAGTCCCTCAGAAGCACAATAAGTGTACTTGAAAATTAATTAAGGTTTTTTCCAATTATTTTTTAGTAGTATAATAGCTAACTAATGAAAATCCTACTGCAAGATGATTTTCTGCAGTTCCCAACAAAATCAAGATTGTTAAACTAGTGTAGATGCTTAAATGAATTCTCCACTCTTGTAAGTTAGCTATTAAACAAGCAGACTTAGGTTTGGTTAGCTAATTGTTTATGATTAAATTAATAAAATGTTTTACCCACTTCTTGAGTATGCTGTGCATGAAGATATTCTTTATTTAACAAAAAAGGGATGTTGAATTACCTGAAAGAGTTCAGTACAGATTTTCTGGAATGCTTCCAGGTTTAAAGAATTTTAAGTATAGAGGAAAAACATTTAGGAATATCAGATTTACCAAATTTTTTGTATTAAATGTCAAAGGAAATATCTGGTAGATGCTTTCAAAATGATCACAGGTTTTGTGTGTTGATAGTATTTCCATCTGTAGATAACCAGAAGAATTTGTGACTAAGTGGCTATAGCTGTAATCAGGTTAAAGTACTAACAGACATTGATTTTGAGAAAAATTATTTGCTTATTAATACAATTTGAAATAAACAGAATAAATTACTGTTGGTCGGAATACACAATTTTTTATCACCTTGGAGGTCTGTATAAACCTTGATGATTTTGTTGTTGTTATCATTATTAGCAGCAGCAGTAATAACAGAAATATAGAAATGCTAGCAGCAGCCATAGCTAATAGTACAACAAAACTGATTAAAAAGGAAAAATCTCTTCCTCTCGTAAACTTGATATTAGTAACATTCAAACAAAACCCTACCAAATATCATTACTACAATGCTATTTAAGCCAGGTTTCCCTTGAATGTCCCTAGTACCATGCAATATGAGTTATACTGATGATAAACTAAGAAATTAATGGAAAAATAAGAGTTGAGATATAATACGAGTGGTTGGGAAAAAACAATTCATATTGCATAAAAAGAAACTCGTTTTTTCATAAAAACAATGAAAGTGATGCTAATGAAATGGTTTTTGTTCCTGGTTCTTAGAATTTGGTATCTGTGACTAGATAAAATAACTAACTAATATTTGAGAAATAAATTAGCAATGTTTCTGATAAGCCAGTGTTTCAATATTTATATTAACTCTTGAATGGCTCTTACCGTAATCACCAATCATGCCCAGATAACTCACTTGGTGGCCAAGTCTGATATCGCACACCTTCCCCTTCTAGCTCACCAATGTGAGATGTCCAGAACAGGGGTAATCAAGAAAAGCTTTATAAATCAAATGTCTTTTCTAAAATGATCATGTGTGCTTGTCAATAACATATCTTTCTTTTAAAGTTGAAAGTTCATCAATTAGGTTTACAAATTTTTTAAAAAAAAAAAAAAGACAAGACACCAAATTAGTAAGTTAATACCGTGTTGTTGTTTTTTAAATAAAAGAACAAATATTACTAGTTTGGGATTTTTAGATTCTCATAATGAGACTGAACATTTTGTTAAATCAAATTTGTCTCATGGAAATTGAGAAAATATTTCAAGAAACACAGGATGCTTCTAACAGTTTTGAAAGTACCACCTGTATCATAATGCCAGCTTTTACCTATAAACTTTCTAATAAATTTCATAATTAGGAATCATGAAATTTACTTTCTCAAGAAAAAAAATAAATTTTACATTTGATAGCATATTTCCTTAAAGAGCACAGGTATCCCATGGCCTGTTTGAATTCTTCTCAGCAGCTTAAACACATCAAAGTTGTAAGCACCAAGCCAAGAGTTTGATTGTTCTCCTACCAAAAAATACAAACAAACTAAATCGTTTAAATACTTATTAAACAGGTCATCTATTACTAATTTCTGTTTCTGTGTATAACTAATATAATTATGCTATTGCTCTAATTTTATGAAAAATTAACTATAAGCAGGAACAACTGTGGGCAAAACAAGTACTGAAAGCAGGTAGGCTAAGTTATTTCCCCATTGATCATGTTAAAAAGAAAAACAAAACACAAAAGATAACTTTTAATTTGGTTGTGACATTGTTGATTTATTTTTTAATTTTGCCTAAAATGACAAAATCTGCATTAATCTAACAGAAAACCAATCACAAAACACCAGTAAATGTAGCGGGTTCTGCTTATCTCTAGTGAGAAAATAAACAAGATATTTTGTATTGTGCAAGTTTTCACTTCCACAAATCAAATAGATTTTATCAAAATCATTTACCCGATAAAACTTGCCTACCTTTTATTAGATGCTAGCTTTGATATATTCATAGCCAAAAAAAAAAAACACACCAGAGCCAGAACAAAAAGATAAGTCAATGATTACTGCCGCAGTTAATTACGTTATTGCCCCATTCAGCCAAAGATTGTGATATTCCTTCTATGGCAGAACTCACACATAGACTTGTACCACCCCATCCACTCCCTTTTGGTCCAGTGACAGGCAGTGTAGCAGCAGGAAGTCTGGCACAGACCGACTGGCGGAAGATCAAGAAGAAGAAACAGAGTCAGTCCAGCCTAGCACTTTTATGGAACAGAAATGGAAAATCATCGTAAGGAATTTAAATAAAATCAATGTACACTTCTCAAGAGTAGTTGTAACCATATAGCTAGCTAACCTTCATCTACATATGGACACACAAATAATCAGTACAAACTAGACATCTCCCCATCTCCTAAGCATTTATGGAAACTTTAATTTTTTTCATTTTACAAGGGCACTTAAATGCCTAGAAGTAATAATTTTATTAAATTCGCAGCCTATTGTTAAAAATCATTCAGCAAAAAATTTCTAAACCAGTTTTTAAATAAAAGATGCTATAGTTTTGTTTTTAATTGATAAATATTACATTATCCAAATCATAAATTTATTTAAAATTACACTGAATTCAGAAATTCCTTCACCAACACTTATTTTTTTACAGCGATGTATATTTTACATATTTTCTTTCTTTTTTAAATTCAAATATTTCCGTTGTTTATGTTCGAATCAACATGGAAAATACGATACGAAAGGGACACCACTCGTGTGGCTATAGGTTGGAAGGGGGGGGGGACTCTTCCAAGGGGAATAATTTTGCGTTATAGTTTATATTTACAAACGGTTTTAAAATATATACGATACTTCTTTTCTCCAAAATTCTTAATATTAACAGTAACTTTCCTAAAGTAAATTAAAAAAAAAATAACAACAACTATAAATCGTGAATTTTAAAAATTTAACGGCAAAAATACATGGATGTTGGTGACATTAGCTTATTCTCGAAGCAGTTGTAGACAGAGCTTTTTTTTTAAATGTATATACTGTACTCACACTTTAGTGTTTATGCTGCTATTGGTAATGTGCTGAGGATAGATATAACCACAACAATGAATCTAAGCAAATAAATTAGCAATAGTTTTATTTGCATTTTTTAAAAAAATCACCATTGATTTTCTAACCCTTCTTCCGTTAAACAATTTTCTGCCAAGCATTTAAAGTTGGGATAGCCATCAACAGATGGCACCATTAAGCATCCATATTTTAACATACAAAAAGGAAATCTTGATACACAACATGGGTAGAAAACTGATTTATCAATTACAACCCTAAAACATTAGCATCTATTCAAATAATCCAATTTAAACAGAGTTTAAATTTAAAAGCTCTTATAACAGATTTACTTAAAGAGGTTTATATATGTGTATTCATTTGACAGTAAAAGTGGATAAAAGAACCTAAGACAACCACTAGATTTAATGTCCTTCTATCATAACAGTGTCATCTATATATACATCAACATGGCCTGATCCCACCATTTTGTCTTGTGAAATGTCCTTCATGTAGTCAATGAGAGTTAGAAGCATATGTATCCACCAAGAAAAATTCTTCAAAGGTATAATGAAAATTCCAAACAAATGAATGGGATATAATGTGTTTATTTTGACATAAGACATTCTATATTTGATACATAGCTGTCTATGTGCAAAGCGTAAAGTAAAGGTTCACTGCAATCAGTTGATGGGACTTTCCACGTATACAAAAAGAAGTCAAAAATAATTTTAAAAATACAATTTTTCCATTGTATAAATACAAAAACCAAAATAAAATGAAAAGGTGTTGGTATAGTAAAACCTCACTTATTCAGAGATGCAGAAGTTGGTTCAAATAACTGAGATTTCCTTAAGTTTGGTTAAAAAATAAAACAATCTTGGAAATTGTGCATTTAAAAATTCTGGAAACTGCAAGACAAACAAAAAGTTTCATTCTATATTAAGAATATGTATTTCATTTTACCAACAGCAGAATTCAGAACTAGTCAGTGTTCTTATAACATCAAAAGAATGTGACTGACTTTCATGAAGGTCATAAGAATCGTGATACTGAATTCGATGAAATAGAATGGTTTAGAAACACTATAATATTCTTGAGAGAGAGAATGTGGCTATTTCTTGTGTATTTACTACAGAGTACTCTTGATGGAATGTTATTTAGAGCAGATGAGAGGCGGTGTTAAATATCATCAGTATACCTGGAATACACAGCTGTATAAATGATAAGGGGAAGTTTTATATACTGCTAATTCTCAAGATAAACTAATCATTTGTATAATTAAATATCATCATATTTTTAAAAGAATATTTTGGCATTAATTATTCTCAAAATTACACTTTGAGCAAGTATTCTACCTTAACCTGCATTGTAATTCAATTTGAATAAGGATTACTTGTTTCGACTTGAATATAAACATTAGTCTATTAAACTGTATAGTTTCCTAACTCTTCAATAAAATGCTGCCTTTAGATAAGATGTATAAATGTCCAGGCACTTTCACATTGGATTAAAAAAAATCACCAGCTGCTAATGAAAATCCAAAATGTCAAGATTATTTTTAAAAACTGGAATAATGTGATGTAGAAAAGATATCTTCCCCACCATATTTATGGAAAATGTTTAACAGGGGTGGTAAAAAAATATGAATAAACTTAGTGATTGCCTTTCTTGCCAAAAATTAAAACTGATAATAATAATAATAATGATAAAAACTAAACATAATTCCATTTTGTCAACCACAATAAAATATGTGCAATCATTGTAATCACTGAACAAAGGCTTTCAAAAGTATCATAGTTTGTGAAACTAACTTTAGGGTTAGGCTAATGAAAACATCTATAATTCAAAATACAGCACCCTGCCAAACTTAGGAAACAATAAATATATATCTGACGACAGGTGTCATTATGTACATCTAGGTGGGTAGATAACTAGTGTACACTATTATGCCCCAAACAAGTAGATCCATGGATATTTTTCTATGGCCATTTATTGAGGGGCCAGAATCAAGGGCAGTTTGCCAGAGATTTCAACATTTTTTTGATCTGCAACCCAATGAAACAAACACTGCTGCCGCAACAGCCTGTATGCGTGTAAGAAACTCCATCTGTCCAATAAGGACAAAATGCTTCAAAAGATCTGGTCAAAGGAATGTCTGACAAGACATTTAAGTATTGGCAGTGTGTATCTTGTCCAATGAGGTGGTTTCAGTGATTTACATATGAAGGTCACATCTGGGTTGGAAAATCTAACAAAGACCTTCAACTCATAGTCAAATATGGTGGTGGGATTGTTATGGGTTTCAGCTGCAATTTGGTATGGTGTAAAGGCAACTGGTGTTTGTTAGTGCCATTTCCACTGGGTACATGAGTAGATGTCTTTAAAATTGCATTGTGCCAACAAGGCATACTGAGATTTGATACCCAAACTCTTCAGGAGAATGGCAGGCCAAGCCATACTTCTCATGTGACCAGGCTGGAAAAGGTATAGAGGCATTCAACTTTTAAAGTCCTGATATGAATCCAATTAAGTAGTTGGAGAAATATTTGGATGGTCAGCTAAGTGTACCCTGTTTGTGCCCCACCAATCTGATGGAATGAAAGCTAGCTTTCACAGAGATAGGAAGGAGTTTAGAGCAGTGATACAAAATCTTTTCAATGCCAAACAGGATAATGGTTCTTTGTGCTGCAGTCAAGCACCTACATAAAGTAGTTCCCTCTATTGTTTATTTAAACAACAAACTAACACATGGTAATAACAATGGGTTACCAAATTATTGTGGCTGGGTGCTGTATAAGCTTAGCTATTTAACCTCGAAGAAGAAAACCCACCAATTTTTTTCTTAGAATTATTGTAAACTTACATTTAAGCTCAGTGGTAAAATCATCTTTTTTTCCTTTAATTTTCTCCTTTAAAAAACAAATGCATCCCATATATAAATATATATATTTTTTCTGCCGTATTATTTTTACCAAAAGCCTACCACGAACAGTCAATAATCCATTTCATCTCAACATGCCAAGAGGCAAAACAAAATTTGATTTAAACTATGGCTTCAAAGTTCACAGATACCCCCCCCAAGTACAATCCCATGGTGTATCTTACCAGCATGGTTTCTTCTTCATCAGTTGACCACATGGGTGTCCTCTCACATCTGGTAGAGACTTTTGATTCAACACCCATTCCAAGAGTTGCTGCTGATCTACCAATAGCTATTCAATAACTGTGTCCAAATACTATTTTTCATGGAACAATACAAAATATCCACTATACAGACATGATTACACTAGAAACATTCATCTGAAACCCAACTGGACACCATTACAGCAATGCTACTGGAGCAGAGTTTTATTTTGAACATCCCCAGTAGTATTTTTAAAAAGATGAAAATGTTTAGTTTACAATTATTTTGTTAATAGAATTGGTGTCCAACCAGTTTTTGCTGTATGTGCAACTAGAATGGTACTTGCCTTTTTTAGTATACAAGATATAACAAGTACTTTTGAAGAATAGTCACATATATATAGTGTAATTAGGACATACATTAAGATATAAAAATCAAATTTAAATCCAAAAAATAGCTATTAAAAAGCCACATTGTTTTAAAAACAACAATATGCCATTGTTTTACTTTTTAGTTTCATAACAGAGTAAATTCTTATAATTCAATTTAGACAAAGTGATAGACAGCTAGATTTTAACTTTGATATGATGGGGGAAAAAAATAATCAGTAAATGCATTCATTTCTAAATGCCCAAAACACTGAACATGTGCGTGTGCGAGAGAGGTAGCGACTTTTAAAATGATTTCACTGAATAGAGACGACCAGCTTAGTTCTCTCTATACTTAAGTTATCAGTAACAGGGAGCTGCCCAGACACAACGGGCAGTACACATTTCTCAAACAAATCTACGAGCAGCGTCCAGAACTTGTCCACCGTACGACAGCCCGAGGTTTGGTGGGGGGAAGAAGGTGAGTTTAAAGTTTGTTGCAAAAAAGAAAAACACGGGCTTTGTTTGCTTGTTTTCAATCAATGAGAAATAAGATTTATGCTCAAGACACAAAATCGGCATGTCCTTTCGACAGGTAGTTGAAAACAACAACACACGTTATTGTACAAACATTGTCAACTGCTTCGGTTCTGATGTACATTCCAATTTTTTTCCGCACCTAAATAAAACTTACCATGTTCTCGCAAACACAACAAAAACTTACCATGTTCTCACAAACACAACACAAAAAATATATGCCGCATCTCTACAGTCTGAATGTAAAGTGATTAAAATAATTACATCAAAAAAGAAAAGAAAGGAAAACAAACTAGAAGTGAAATACTTTTTTTAAATTTATTTCTGAGATCCGAGAGGTTAAGATGATGTTTCTGGTAAACCGTCTGTCTGCACAATTGTTCTCGCAGTAACATGTTCCACTGATGGTTAGTAATCACAACATGGTTTGACTCAGAATATAATATAGAAAATCACAAATAGAGAGGGAGGGAGTAAAGGCCCTTATTTAGCCGTCATAATTTAAAGAGCAGCATTACCAGAAACAAATAACTCTGTTGGCCTGATAGAAACACGGAGCTAAGGTTCCTTTGCTAGGTTTCAGTAAATGCCGCTAAGTATGACAAAAAAACACAACCTCCCAAAAACCTTGGAAACTTCTACAATCCAATCTTTCAGTTATTTTGTTCAGCATTTGAGAGAGACGTCCACATATCCTAACTAAAGGAAAAGGTTAGGGATCAAGGCGCTACTGGGGCAATTTTTGGTTAGACCTGACCACGCCCTGGTGGGGTCAGGGTTCATGGCTCTATTGGCGACATGAAAGCTCTCCATCTTCGCACGGAAAACTTACGAGACCGTCCACCAGATGATTGTCTGTCTTTCATTCACGGCATCAGCACCAGAACTGTGCTGCAGAATGGTAATGCCCAGCCTGGACATCAAATCCAGACAACTAATCCCTGTAAAAATGCGTCCAGGGTCATCCCTGGAAGCAGAATTTACAAAGCCCCGCAAACTCGCAGCTAACGCGCTAATCTAGCCGAGCGAGCAGGACACCACACACCTCAAACGTCAGGATGTTACAGTGGAGTGCAATCACAACAGCCACCATCACCCGCACGAGCTGAAACCAAGGTTGTCGTTTTGGACTGACAGCAGAAAGAAGCGAACCACTTTTCTAGTTCACCACTACACAAGATGTAGAAATTCTGAGTGAGTGGCTGTGTCATGCTATCAGATAAGATTTTAAAATCCGACAACCCTAAACTTATATTTCAATTGGAAAGTCGACAAGTGAGAAATCTGAAACAGCCATCAGAATGTTGGGAATTGTCTTGCATTCATTTTCACAAGACAAAACCTAAGGAGACGAGAAAAACAAAATAATAAAAAAAGGCAAAAAAAAAAAAAAAAGAGTAAGCTTAAAAGGCTTACACTTGTTTGTTGAATATATTATCATCCTTTATTTGTACAAGTTCAATATGACCAACTATGTAGAGGAGATGTGAGAGAAAGAAAAACAATTGCTAGTCTGTTGCATTTTAGTAACTTGCTGATTGTAAAAAATAGCACGGCCTTGCCGGTGTTAATTGTGGAAGCCAGTTAAATAGAAAAAAAATGTCACAAAATTTTAAGAATTGGGAATAGATTGGGTTTTTTTTTTAAAATAATGCTATCGCATTTACCAAAATGAGTGCATGCAGTAGTACAAATTCATAGTTTGGTTTACGAGATTCAAACTTCACCACAGGGAGGTAATCAGACAGAACACACAAAGTTAAAGTTAACTCCCTTGCAACAAATTTAACATTTAAATAATAGTAATAACTTCTCAGTCATCTCCACTCGCTGGCATAAAAACGGAACACTGAATGGCATGGGATAGTAATTATTTAGTGAAAGAATAGAGATGAAAAAAAAAGGACATACTTTACATGAACACAAATATAATCAGTTTACACCAGGGGAATATATGTACTAAGGAAATTGAAATAAAACCCAACTGAGATAGCATTGTACCTAGCCAGGTGTCATTTGAACTTGCCTAGTATAGTAACAACAATGCATTCTGGAAAACGTAGCTTTATATCACACTACCTTTGAATCTTAACTACCCTTCCTCACAGATAAACTAGGCAGTCTTAAGACTTCATCCTATAGTCAGCTGCTGGTGAATAACCCTCCCACCACCAACAAACATACCTATTTCATCATTTTTCATTGCATAGAAGATTTTAGCCCTGAAATATTTTGAAGACAAAAAAAAAAGTGAAATACACACACTATTAATTTTGTAGTTGTCATTTCTAAATAATCTTGAAAATCAATAGCTTGTACCCCTATTGTTTTGCTGTTTTTTTTTTGTTTGTTTGCTTCATTAAAACAGATTTTCATGTTCAACAGAAAGCAGAACGAAGTGTTCAGAGAAAACCAGGGAGGGCGCCAGATACAATTATGTCAGTGCTATTTCAGTTCAGTTTCCTTTGGACAATGTGCCTAAGAATTAGGAATTTAGTTAAGTTTTCTTCTTCGCAGATGGTGGTGATGGCTACAAAGAAAACTAGTGGTTAACTTGTTTACCAAAACATATCAGTTAGAAATTTAAGATTGCCAAATGGCTGGAAATTAAAACTAATATTTCATTTTTATGTTACCCAATTAAATAGTGGTGGACTGGCTATTAGTAAATACAAACTTTGATTTTTTAAAGACCAATTTTTTCACACGTGGAGAGAGAGAGAGATGGAGAGAGAGAGAGAGAGAGAGAAAGGTATGATTCATCCAGATGTAAGCTTGTCTTGAAAAGTTGTTTTGGAAGGTTGATTTTTTTTTTTTTAGCACAAGACTTTTGCTGCTGCTGTTCTGAAACAGGAAGAAGAAAATTTCCTGTTATTTTATCTACAAATGTTCATAGCAAAAATTTGATTCAAGCAGGTTTGTAAACAAAATGGTCTGATGTCTCTACCCTAGACAAACTTAGATGCAATTTATAATTTACCATTGATAAAGGCAAATGATGCTTTTCACATTTGACCTGTCTACAGTTCTAATACTAGGGGTCATAATTACAAATTAGCCAATGTTCTGGCATTATTAGATTTCAGAAAATACACTTTTATTAATAGAATTGTTAAGTAGAATAAATTATGGACAAGTATGGTTAATGATAATAGTATTAAACAATTTAGGAATCCTATTAGTGGCCATTTCTTCCTCACATAAGATATGGCGCCTTGTAACAATAAAAACTGAACCCTTCAGCTTTAAATTCAAGGAACATAATGACTGAACACATTTTTGACTCACTGGATATCACTGGTCCGACTTTTCGGAACTGGTGTCTGCCTCCTTGCTTGCGGCTTTGGCATCACTTTTAATGCTGAATAAATCAGAGAACATATTTGGTATGCTGTTCCCAAAATATATCTTGCTGTTTTGTGCTATTGAGTTGTATCTGACCAGTTCAAGGTATTCCTTTGTTAGTTTGAGCTACAATGAAAGAAGCAAAATTATTGATAGAATGAGTTGGGATGGATGAAGAGGGAATAATTCAAAGGGAGATAATTTGAAAAAATTCATTGAAGAATCTTCACCTAAAGACATTTCCTTTCCTTTTTTTCTTACCATCATCTTATAATTATTTATCAAAGAAGAAGAAAAAACTTACCGAATTTGATGTAGATTCTCTCTCAGATTTATAAAATTCTGCATCTGCTTTGGCTTTCTCTTTAGCAATGTGTGTTTCATCTATAAAATGCATACATATATCACACAGACAAAGAATATTATATTATGAAAGGAAAGTCATTAAAATGTGCAGTTCATGGTTACAACAGTAAAATCCTTACAATTTTTGTATTAACTGAAAAGTAGTTGATTCTCTACACTTAATAACTTCAGATATAATTGTGCCTGCTTCATCTCTCATGCTTTCATGAAATATTCTCAGCAGACACTAATGTCTCCCCTGCATTATCAGAAATTAAAAGACCAATGCAATGACAAGACCTATATTCAGTTTTATTTCGCTTCACCAAGATATACATCAGATGTTTGCTCATTAATTCTTAAAACATAATTTCACTTGTTTCTTTTCCACATGAGAAAAACCTAACAAACATTACAACAATTTGCTGACTTACCCTCTATTTGGGACATTTTCTTCTCTGATTCCTTTTGCATGAGTTTCTGTTGCCAATGAATTGTTGCTACTTCAGCAACTTTTTGTGCCTCTAAAAAAAAAAAAAAATCTTGATGATTTGCTTTTAAATATCCACAAAACTAGCTTGGAATATCTTCAAAACACCTACTCTTTTCTACCTTTCCAATGGTTGGTTTGAAATTTCTTTCGCTTCATTTCATCCCTTTAGTAACCAAAAAGTGGAATACAGACCCTATTTAATTAAAGTTTCTCTAGAGGAGAAAGTACACCAAGTTACACAGTGTACATAATAGACAGATTTCTTCTTCACAACCATTAAATATATAAAGCAGCTAGATACTTTCTCAACAAACTGTATGCATGAATTGTAAATATAGTTTACTGAAAATAATTATTTTCATATGATAACCAATGGATTTTAACCCCATTGACTCTCCACATGGTTCAAATATGCAACTATGGTACGGAGAGACAGACAATCAATACATCTGGCCAAATCACATGGAATCTGTGCATTTAAAACTAACAGATTTACCATATGGAAAATTATTCCATTTGCGTTTTGTCAAATGTTACCAATAAATCACCGACAAATACTTCATAATTACTGATTTTAGTACTTGGTGCTAGTAAAGGCAACTAGACATTATCTGAACAACAAGGAAAGGTGGGTTAGTAATTAGAACATAGGTTTTCATATTTTTAATTCTGTTTTTCTATTAAAATAAAAAAAGATTTGCAAGAAATATTTTCTGCGGGAGACACACAGAACTAAACTCCAAGCCATTCTACTCCGCTTGGTTTAGAAGAATGTAACCAGATTTCCTCTGGTGGGTGGATGTCTCGTGTGACAGTGTCAGTGCAAAGATTCGAAGAAGAGAGCAAATAACTAGGCTTGTCCAACTGTTTAGTATTCTTATCAGCCACATGAAAATATAGTCCTATAGTGAAGAGCAGCCTGTTACTGTATAATGTGCTCATTAAACAGCAAAAGTTAAATTGTGAAATTTCAACAAAAAAGATACTCAAGAGGTTGCATCATGGCTGCTATAAAAGATGCAAGAACAGGCCTAACCTATTCATTAGCCTGTGTAAATCTAAACTCCATAGTGGATTTGACAAATGATGGATGTCTCTACAATGTTGATACTGACATTCTGCTTGTCACAATACAGGTGGGAAAAGCTCAAGATCTAACAGCAAACTGAAATCTACTGGCCATGGCATATCATTGTGATATCAATGTCTTCAATATGCACTCAACCAAATTCAAAGTGGATTGCAGAAACCATGACATAACAATTGAGGAGACCGATATTACATTATATTAGGCTGGCAGAAACCACAATATGTGATGAGAGACATAGAAACACATTAAGCTAAATGGTTATATCTTGTGATCTCATTAAATGCATCAGCCAAGCACATGCCAGCTTTATCATCAAGTGACCCCTATATGATGGTACTGTGTGAGATTCTAAGTTCAGTGTACAAAAGGTCTGACATCACCAGAATTCACGTTTTAAGAAAGAATTTTTATGATTTCATAAAAACTGTCATAATACTAATTAGAGAAGAGGGGAGGCATGGAATTAATACATTTGGGGAAAATTTCAAACTGCAGTTCATTTATCAATTATCCTACATCTGTTTTACTGTATTTTGTGTTCAATTTTTTTTTCTGTATTTATAAATTTTAAGTCCAAAGTAATAAGTAAGTTGGGTAGGGAGGGTTGGCCACTATGGGTCTCTAGAAAAGTGCAAAATAACCCTTGCATGAAATAGGAGACATAATTATTAACCGTTTTCCATGCCCACACTAGATGTTTGATTAATAATGAATAAATCTATTACTCGGGTGTGATCTTATATGGTCACGAGCAGATTAAAGCATCTAAGGATGTTTAAAACAGAAAGCATTTGGAGTTTGTAGATGGTCTTAAAAGCAATTTAATTTGGTTTTTTTGGTGCATGGTCTTTTTATTTTTTTAAAATCTGTACTATGAAAACTTTCTTTCAAAAATAGATGAATTAATGAGGTGGCAATAGAACTGGAAATAGTTTGATGTGAGGTAAGCGGAGCAAGGAAAGTTATTCCTTATTCATTTTGATGATGTGTTTTGTCATACAGTCTACAAGGGAGACAACCCTGGTGCGGGTGGTCACGAGGAAGCACTGGCCAAACCCTAGCCACAAAGACTGGCACTTTGGAGCTTCAGCAGGGAAAGCCTTACTAGAAATATTCATTCTTTTGGATGTGGGAGGAAATTCTACAAGGCCAGCTGGTGAATTAGCAAGAAGAAACCAGCCAAAACGAGTTGGTCCAGACCAGGATTTGAACAAAGTCCGCCAAAACGATCACGCTGCTAAAGCTAATCGATCTCGTATCAAAGTGATCTGTAGTAGGTAAAGAGCTCCATATCCCAAGCTGTCTTAGTAATGAAATGGCAGTTTATAAAATAAGTCTAATGGAGAACATCCCTACACACAAGACATTCTGCTAATACCGGAGGATGCAACATCTTCAAAATCTAACATAAAAAAATCTGTGATCGCATAAGGGTCGTTCAAATGAAATCTGGCTGAAAATAGCATCGCAGTAATGATATTCGGCCGTGTTTCATTTGAACACTCCTGGTAATTGATAAGAAGCAATGTGCTGAATGAGCAGACAGATGCTGGTCGAGGGTTTTGAGCAGCCAGACTGACAGTCACAGTACAGTTAGAAATTTGTGGTTAGAAAAAAAATTTTTCTGCTGTAGAATTGTAAATGAATCAAATGATTTACCAGCATTAGATGTTGGTAGTAAACCAGTTTTTAAATCAAACCGAGGAGAAGTCATACGGGCTTCCTGTCTCCCTGCTGCAATAAGCTAAACTTATCCTGGACAAAGCCAGTGGATTTTTCTATTTTCTATTAGCTTTCCCATTTATCTCAAGCAGTAATCTACATGTGCTTCAGGACCAAGCTGGTTGGCTAGCTGCTTCTATGGCCCCATCCTCACTTTCTGCTAACCAGCCTACCTTAACATGAAGGAGATTCTTGAGAACCAGTGCTTATTTACCTATTCTCAACTGGGAAAGATAAGACAACTGGATTATTTATCATAAAGTTACACAGTTTTCTTGCTTTACCATAAAATCTTAGGTTAGTTTCTGGCTCCCTGACAAAATAAAAATTACCATAATCTCAATTCATGCCATCACTATTAGCTACACTTGCCAGTAATGCATTCCACTTATTAATAATTCTGTTAGTAAAATAGTATTTGTAAATATCTAATTGTGTGAAAGCACATAACAATATTTACAAAGAAAACAATAATCTCCCATGGACAGTAGGTAAAAGATTTCAAAAACCTTTTATGCTGATTGGTATTAGGATTTATTAAAACATTTACACTACGATTTCATAAGAATTTATCACTTCATTAAGTTTCTCTGTCAGCAGACCTAAACCAAACGTGTTTATTTTACACTGTGGGCAGCTCAACTGCTCTATGCCTTCCACTATTTTATGAAATGAAAGGGAAAAAAAAGGTAAACAGTGAGCTAGATCTAAGTTGTCAAAAGGAGTTTTTTTCTACCACTTACAATGATCCCTTTCTACCTACCTTTCTTATTTTCTCTGCAACATACTTAACACACACACACACACACAGAGAGGAATGCCTATTTAGTTCTGTATTCTAGTTATTAAAAGAAATGGATAATTTATAAAAGATGGCGGCTTTTCCTTTCAAGGCGATGGAAGCAGCACTGAACAAACTAAAGCAGAGTCCATGAGCTCTCACTCACCAATCACAGCCTTCTTTCTTTCTGTCTCTGCCTCTTTTTCCACAACCTTTTGTCGAGCTGCTGTAATCAACAACTTTGTTTTCTCGCCCTCCCTGCACAAAAGAAAACAAAAGAATGCTTTGTACACCAACTTAATTTAGAACTAAAAAGTTACTTTTACAGAAATTAAGGGGCTTTACAACATTTCCCATCACTTTGTTTGAACTGCATGTTCAAGAACTCTTTCCATTGCTGGTGCCAAGACAGACAGTTTTGGAGTGCCACTATGCTAATTTGTAGCAGATTTTTCTGTTTCTTTCATCAGACAGGTGGCCTGAACAAACCCTAACCCACTAGTTTGTCAGTTTCCACGTAGTTTCTTTCACTGCAACCTTAACTCACTACTAGTTCTCTCACTAAATGAAGGGAAATGCCCAAGCCTACCTTTTACCTTCAGTAATCAACACATTAACTATAGCATTGTTTTCTTATTATCTTACTAACTTTATTAATTTTAAAAAAAATCAGTAAATTTAAGTATTCAAGCATTACAGGTGGCAGTATAGATAGCTCTCCCATTAAAATGACCACAAAACACTTCCCTAATCATTCAAGATGGTGAACTGTGGAAGGAGTTCTGATGCCAGTCTTTTCCTACTCTCACTTGAGAAGAGCTCAAAAAAGCACAGGACAGCAGTCTCTAAAGTACCAATAAGAAAAACGTTAAACTATTTCTAATATGCATTCTTTGACTGTTTGTAATTAATAATTTTAGAAATAAGATGGAATCATGAATAGAACTTGTTAAAACTGGACAAGCAAATGCACAAGTTAAATCTCCAAACACGCTGCAACAGGGAATAAAAGGGTTTTAAAATTTTATTTTAAAAAATGATAACCAGGTACAGGGGAAATCTACAAACCTGAGAATAGGGATCTTCTTTTAGTTCTCTTAATTAAATTTTTTAAACTCAGAGTGAAACAAATTAATGAGAATTATGTGGGAAATAATATATTAGCCTTACAA
Organism: Nautilus pompilius; assembly: GCA_018389105.1. Lineage (NCBI taxonomy): Eukaryota > Metazoa > Mollusca > Cephalopoda > Nautilida > Nautilidae > Nautilus > Nautilus pompilius. The sequence continues at coordinate 78,042 of JACATO010001483.1, read as the reverse complement.
AGTTGCGGTAGAATAATTACTGAACAGTGAAATTCCATTTGGTCTTTGGTAGTCCAAACTGATGCTTACTGAGCTCCTCCACAGCTATCTTGGAAGTACAAACCTAAAATTTTCCTTTTTTTTTTAAAAGATTCTTTAGCCAGACTTATCTTCCTTGTATCAGAATACCCGCTCGTGTTCTTGACTTGCCCCTTTAATCTATTCCAAACAATTATAATTCTGCTATGTAAATATCTCTGCTTAAATCCCCATCATTCAGCAGCTTCGAAAGCTTGCAGAAAAAAGGCCCAAAATGTAATAGGTGGTTAGATCACAACAAAGCTGTTCTGAGTGACCCCAACACAGAAACTGGCCACATCTTGAACAGATTCCCAACATCTGAATCCATTTAAATGAAAATGAAATCTGGCCTTTTTTTTTTTTGCAAGGCAGGGATTTTACATTGTTGGAGTTTCCCCTTCCGCATGTTTGTGCCCCCGACAAACCGAGACGCAGTTTGAGGTGCTCTGCTGTGGAGTTTTCATATTTACGTTAAAAAGTTTTAAACACATCTCTGCTGGTTTGTTTCTTCCCAAACTTAAATAAATGTCGTCTCCAGTCTCTAACTTCGTTACCAGTCAGCATTAAAAAAAAGGAGAATTTGGCAACTCTCCAAAAATAAAACTTTCCATCCCTTTAAACGTTTCAACTAAAATGATTCTACTACCTTTCTAATTAAGGTTTTAATAACAACAACATGACAATAACAAGGACAATGATAATCTTGCATAGGTTGCTAACACAACTTCCCCACATCCCTCTGAGCTCAGCTGCCACATTAGGGAAGGAAACTAAAGCAGGTTAGAATGACTGCCAGCTCAACATACATAGCCTCGTAGTTTTTCCGGATAATTTCTGGAATTTTGGGCTTTGTGACTCTTACAGCCTGAACCGTCAAACCTGGTGCCAAATTATACAAATCTTCCTGAAGAGCAAGTTTTAGATTTTCATCGATTTGATCTAGACAAATAGAAAATAAAGAAAAATAGTGAATACATAGGGTAAGCACTAACTAGGCTTATACACACATTCTCATTAAATGTTCAAAGTTTCAATTAAAATGACGTCTGACTGCCCAAAATTACGAGTGATGACAGAGGGATTTAAAAAAAGGACTATTTGCTAAGCATTTTTTAAAGTTTTCTTTTCCAATCTAACTTTAATAACTTTTGTTGTTTTTTTCTTAAGGATTTAGTCTTAGGGTACTAGAAAATGGTAATTATTCTAAAAATGTACTGGAAAGCATAGTACTGCCTTCAAGTTAGGGCAACTGTAGCCTGTTAAAGAGAATTCTGACACCTGTATCAGTTAGGGGCAATAAATCAAATGATAAGATTCACAAAATTTCAGATATTAAGAAAATGCCTCCTAAAAACGTTAAACAGGTAAAAATATATTAAAAAAACCAAAATACTTATGACAATGCATTCGAATGAGTGTCATCTACAAAGAAATAACAAATTACCAAAATCTGACAAAAAAAATAGGTGAGGAAGAAAGCTCTGCCAGAGGGTTTTAGCAGAGTTATTGAGTTTGTAATACTACCATGGCAATCAGCAAGTAAAGCTGTGAACCTGCATACCCTAGGTTGGATGTGAAGTATATCATAAACTAACTGTTCTTGTAAGTTGGTTCGCAATGATTAAAGTCCATTTAAAGCTAGAGAAGCTATGCACAAATCCACTGAGATTCTTAAAAACAACAAAACATCTAGCACTTAGTTACCAAAGAGATCGATGTAGACTTCTTGCAAGTTGTGGATACTACAAAACTGGTTGAGCTCATGATGGATCTTGTTGTAAATCAGTGTTCGATCATAGTCTGCAGTGTAGTTTCTTACGATATCGTGCACTGTAAAAATTAAAACAACAATGAACAAAACGTCAGCATTTATCATGCAGGATGCAGGTGTTCCAAAGATAGACAAACCATGATGTTTGGGATAAAATAAGAAATTTCAAAAAAGAAAAACACTTGGCACACTTGAAAGCCAACCAGATACCAATAGCACAATGCTATTTCAGGAGTTTTGGTCAAACAGCTCAAGTAGATCAGTTTTCAATTCTTCAGACAGACACAAGCAGAAGAGCTGCTGAAGCAGAGATTCAGAAAGCTCAGCACAGATAAATTAATGTTTCAGCAGCTTATCCATCTGTTGTTTAGCTAAAGCACTTCAGACACACACTTTGGGGATTTAGTGAAGGCAGAGAGATTAAAAAATCACAGAACTTTCAGATAGGTAAGTAGGTGCTGGTTGGCAAAGGTTCACCAAGCATTTGCAGCCAGCAGATTAAGAAATGAAAAATAGTCAGGGAGGGAAAAATGAGATCTCCTACATATTGTGTGTACATGTGTATGTGTGTGTGTGGATAAAAATACACTATTCTTATGTGATCCAGTAAGAAATTTTCTAATTAGCAGTTTACTTGAATAAGTCTTTTTTGTTTCTATTTTTGAGATGAAAGCAGATGTTAGAGCAAAGAGGGGAGACAATTCTGTGTTGGAAGAAGAAGCCTGACCTTAAAAAAATTAAAATAAAACAACAGATGCAAAAAAAAGACTATTTAAAATTTAAAAAAGGTATTTCTTCTTTTGTCCTTTTAGAAACAATCAATCAGATAGCTGTGTGCGAAATCCCTACACTGCCTGCTAGACAGACAGACAGAAAAAAACAGCAACACTTCACTTACCTGCTTCAGCAGCCAGCTTGTTCACCACTTCTATCCGGTCAAAGTAAATCATCACACCTCCACTGAAAAATAGCAAATTTATCATCACACGTTTATACTAGAAAAGAAATTGGTGAATAAGTGAACTAAGATTCTGAAAAACTTTTGATTTGAGATAGCAAAGAAACTGCCTGACCACATTATTTGAACATGCTACAACAAACCTGTCACAAGGGAAGAATTTCACTTTTTTGAGGTAAAAATCATGACAACTACCTCAAAGTCAGTTTTATCTCTGGCTGGATTTTATCAATTGCTTAAAAGTTAGAGAGATCTTTAATAGATTATGCACAGCTGGCCTAAATACCAGTTAATTTAAAAGCATCTACTCTGACTTCAGTAGGCCATCAAATTAAAACCTGTTCTATATATAAAACTCAAATTTTGCACAAGATCATAATTTACAGAGGTGTACAAACACTTCAAATTTAAAGGAAATCAGAGGTCATGTTGGAACAGTTTATCATATATGAGGATCATGACAGAAACTAACCCATATTTTAACAAACAATAACAAGACAACTTGGAAGATAGTCTGTTACCAGAAACATACCTGGTGCCACAGGGTACATTTTTCACTTCATCTGTTTGTAGAGTGGTCTGAGAGAAAGAAAGAGATGTCTTCACTTTTTAAGAAAATCAATCAGATTGTTTAGTTTTACAACGAAGTTCTGTAGCTTTAACCCCATGTATACCACCTACTATTCTAGCACAAGTTGAACTATAGTCGCTAAGATACAAAGCATCTTCCTCATTAATGTAAATAATCCATTATAACAACAGATGTACAACCCCATGTACTTGACTAAATATACAGCCAGTTCAACAAAAATGTTAGGCTAACACTTCTAAGCTGGGCACCCCAAGTGGTCTAAGGAAGGTAAAAAGTGACAAGGTACAGAGAAAATTAAGGGTTTTATTGTGGTCAAAAATGTTTCTCTAAATATTCAAAAATAAAAAACAAACAAACTGACAATAGTAAAGATGGTGACTTTAACAAAAATAAAATGAATATTTCTAACTACACCTCAGTTCATTCTCAATGGAGTAATAACCAACTCAGCCATAGCAGCAAATAGAATGCCGTTGAGGCAAAAAATAAATAATCAGGCCTTGTTTATGGAAGAGCTGGTGTAAAAGGGAATAAATTATACACAAATTTAAATACAGAGAGACATGGAAGTTCTACTTTCATTCATATGATCTGAGTGGGGATTAGGGCATAATAAATAAAGATTCTTGAATCTGTTTTAAAATTTAAACAAGATAAAGCTAGCGTCTTTGACAGCATCCAAAATAAATACATGATTAGTGTTTGAGGTAATGTGATTCAACAGAACCAAATTCTCCATGACAGGTAGATGTGGTGTGAACTGCTCATGGATACACACCTGACAGGCTTATCCAAACAGGCAGAAGTATGGGGCCAAAATTGTAAAAAGTGAACCAATGTATTATCTCAAGCCACTGTTCCTGTAGCCATTTTCTTCACTGAACAAGATAACTTTTGATCTGAAAGTCACTCTATAGTGAAGTAGTTTAACTGCCATGATAAGTAAACATGAAAAAAAACTCAGTCAGAAACAATAAACAAACAGGATTGATAACCGGTGACCTACAGGTACTGTCAATAAAGCAAATATTAAACAGTTGTGCTAACAGCTACCATGTTCTTTTTCTACAGGTAAAGGTTACAGGAGGCTGAAAAGTAGATGATGCCCTACATTGGAAGAACTATCTACATATGTTCACAATCTACACATGGTCAGTGAAGCAGATACCACTGGTGAGTTTCTGCTGTCATGTGACTGGCTAGAAATTTTGAAACCAAAATGGCTGTTCCTTCAATAGTAATTTTATCAAATGTTTTTAACTTTAAATCAAAATTCTGTCTGTGTGTGTGTGTGTGTGTGCTTGATGCATTCAAAAGTTCATCCTACAGATAAAGTGAAGCTGCCTCTGCAAGACATACAATCCCATTGTCGTTAAAATGGAATAACTTCACACTGGTGATCATTAAATGTCTTTATCAACAAGAAAGATTCAAAGATGTACACTCACATCAACAGAGAAAGTTAACTCTAGTGAAGGCAGATAAAATTCCTTAGACAGGATAGACAACAAAAATCTGTTAAGGTAAACAAACAGGAATAAGGGAGCATGTGAGTTGGAAAACAATTGCACTGTCAACGAGAACGTATTTTCAATTTTACTTTTGTCGAGCTGTACCAAATAACAGTGGCAAGATGGTCTGATCATAGGCTAAGGTCGAGAGCTGCAGGTTAGGCCCCCCACAAGGGGAATGATTTGGTCTAGTGCACCTCCCTGGCATGGTTTTCGCCCACATCTAAATAAGAGTTCTAGGATGACTTTCAGTAGGTTCATTCCTTTCCTAGGTTCACACCCTGCTTGGAAGAATTATGGGAGTCCAGCATGCAAGTAATCTTTTCCCCTAGTCTATCTTGGACCTGCTCTCGACTTGGGAATGGCACCTGATGACAAAAAAATCAAATTTTGAGACTAATCCTCATTCTAACTGGGAACATTTAGTCAGAAGCAAACATTTAGGGTTATTTATTTCGATGTATTTTGTAAATGGGTATTTTTTCTGCTACCATAAACTAGCAGGATATCATTTGGAATTGAAGAAATAATACATTTAACTGTTTTTCATTTAAGGTATCAATCTTAAAGTATATGAGTATGAAACTGTAGACAAGACAAGGCTACTGTTCTGTCCGCAAGAAGCTTGCATGACTCCTGCCTGGCAGAACTATAAATTTAAGGATGGCTGTTTATTAAACATTTTAATCCCCTGAATGGAAATAGAATTCCCATGCCTCTTCACCTCTTTATTTAAATTAGTATACATAATTTATCCTTTCCACGTCAACTCTTATCTGAACAAGGTCTATTTTTTTTTCTTTTTTGCTTGTGATGTTTTCCTTGCATTCTCCAGGGATGTGACTGACAAATTTTTAAGGAAAGACCATTAGATGAAAGCTTCAAACGAATCCCATCCCATGACCTAGGTTCTTTTCAATTCTTCTATAAAGTTTTGTAACGTCTGATTTTCTCTCTGCAATGCCTTTCTGCATACCCATAGTAATTTTCTACATTCTTCTAACTCCGCTTCTACCCTTGTTAAATATCACAGTATCTGCCCAAAAAATGCCCTTTCCAGTCAGTGCTGATGACTCTTCTTTTCTTTACTTTTTGTTGTAATCAAAACTGAAAATTACTGTATAATTTCGTTTTAAAGGAAAGATATAACCAAAAATAGAATTAGGGAAATTTCAAATGCATGCTATTTTGCATCGACTAGATAATAGATTTTTTTCAACAGGCAAAATAGGAACAAATCACGGAAAATGGTTTGACTGTGTGAAGATTTCAGTCTCCCACACATCCTTTGCATCCAGTTGGTCATTAATCTGTTAACAATGAACTGAGGTATAGCTTGAAATGCTAATCTTGAGTCTGTTTACAGTCACTGAGTTTACCATCACCTGGTTTGGTTTCCGCTTAACAGTTCGAATGTGTGTCAGCCGTGAGTTTCCTGCCGATTCTGCGCACCCTCAAAAATTCAGTCTACACTTTCTTCTTCTTCTTTTTTTAAACAGGAAAAACAACAAAATACTTCCCTGCCTGCAATGAACATAATGGCAGAGAAATGAAAGTCAGTCAGCAGTAGATAAGAAAACAAACCAAACCAAAGTGCAGTACTTACTTGTACAGTTCTGTACATAGTGATCAGGGGCAGCATGAAGTGATAGCCAGGGCTGCTGGTTTTTGAGAGCAAGGCCCCACCCTGTAAATACAAGGAGGATACCGAGGGTGAGCATATTTAATACTGGGGAGTGTTCAAATAAGTGGTTCTACACACAAAAAAATGTGCACATGTATGCATAAAACAAACAAACAATACAGCTAAACACAAAGACAAATAAAACACAGGAAATAACTATGCAAACAAAAAAAAAAAAAGACTAATCTAGCTTTCTGAAAAATAGAAGAGAGATAAGTGGAGGTGTTACACTTCTTTACTTGGAAACAGACATTGAAATGTCTAATGTTTAGTTACAAAAGTCTTAAAAAATAAAACTAGTGTATCTTTGTCTTTGAAATTAAAGACGCACAAGTGTTTTTAAGTGCTATAGTAGAGTCAAATGCTGTCATTATCAGTATATAAGACACAGGTAAATGTTCCAGGAAACATTGCTTCTGTGCTTCAGTTACCACAGACTGCATGGACTCCATGCTAAGATGGCTCCTAAACCTGCCTTTCTGTCACCCAGTTTTAAATTAAAAGTGATTCAATAGGCAAAAACAGCATGGAAAAATAAGAGAGCAGCTGAAAAATGGAGATTTTGACAACCACCAAGTGGAAAAAGTGGCATGGATGTGACAGAAAGTAGTCCAGAAAATGAGACAGACAAAAGAATTCCAATGGCAAAACCATGAAATTGCCAGATTCTGAATTCCAAAGAGCAGCCAAAGGGTACTGGAATGTCAACTCTTATTATTTGTTTGGGAAGAAAGAGTATTGCAGCAAAAACATTAAAAAATAAAAATTAGAGAACTTTCTGCTACATTTGGGTGCTGTCAACAATTTATGAAATTAAACTCATGTACAGAAAAATGTCAACTGCTCAACGTGATTAACTGAGTTCCAGATTCATATCAACTGAAAGAAAAATCAATTATCCAGAGACTTTTGATTTTGCCCAAGACAGAATGAATAAATAAGAAGTGGATCCACTGTGACAATGAAAAGCACGAGTTTGGACTGAGAACATTTGGGATCCCCTTACTTTGTGAACACAACTGTTAGTACTGGATGCACTGCAATGCCATTTTGCTACATTTGGTTGAGCAAGAATTGAAATTTAACAATACCAATGTTTTGTTGCCACAGTTCCAGGAGGGTTTACATCCATTTTACAGCAACTGAAAGTCTTTCTAAACAAACAGGTTAATGAAATGCACAAACAATAGACAATGGATAATAGGTGGAAAGAAAGTTACCTTTGGGAAAACTTCAGTAAGTTAATTGCTCAAGTATGCAAACGGATAAAAAAATGTGGGGAAATATATTAAAATGGAAACTGTTGTAAAACTTTCCCAAAAAAGACAGAAATCAGTAATGCTATAGACGGTCCAGAGAATAATACACTACGAGAGGATATGTGATGCAGTGAAGAAAAAAAAAAAATCAATATTAATTTTGATAGAGGTTCTTATTCTGATTCTGAATAAAGGTACGATATTCAAATTTGTTAAGTGCGTTCTCTGCTTTCAGTAGGGCATCCAACCAAAAATATAAGTGTTCGGGAAACTAGCTTCAAAGATAGGGTGCATCTCCTGCACAGTCATATACACTGACAGTCACAGTAATGAGCTAAGTAATAAAAGAAACTTGTTTAGGATCTTTGTGGAAAAAGAAGAAAAAACAAAGTCCACCATTTGGCTGTGTTGCTTATAGAACCTACCCAATTTATGGAATACGAAAATAATTTTTTTGCATACATTTTTGCTTTCAGAATTTGTTAGTACCAATTACATTGTTCAAATGAAACTTCACTGCCCATCCCTAGTAGCAGTCCCAATTACTTCCCTTGTAAGTGATGTTTGACGTAAAACACTATTGTCAAACACTTCTGCATAGTTATTTGGGTAAATATGATGGTGATAATAAAAATAGTATTAAGTAATAGTAATTATATACACTCACCCTATAATACACACCAACATGACCTACAAAATAAAAAAGATAGATACAAATTTAAGCATCATGGTAAGGGATAGGAAAGAAAGCATACATCTGCAAATAGTTTAGCTAGTCAAGGGCCACTCGAGACCCTTCCTGGAGCCAGGCTGACAACCAGCTATGAAGAACCACCTAAAAGGCATCTTTTTAATTAAGCCTGCATGCCGTTTACTAAACCAAGTGGCAAAGAACAGGGTGCAGAGAGTTACCTGCACACCTACTATGGAAAATCCCAACCAGAACTCTTCATTAGATGCGGGAGGAACCCAGAGTGCCCGGAGGAAACTCAAGTGTCTAGTTGATGAAGAGGAGCGAGAGAAAACCATTCCCCCAGGAGGGCTAAACTGAGCAAGTTGTGACTGGAGTCTGCTACTGGACCACTCTACAAAAATTCTCTTAGAATGCTTGAAGTTTTGTGACTGGATGGAATGAAATTTATCAGGAGAAAAATGGACAGCTGCACATCTGTTATCTCCTAACTTTGGAAAATATATTAGGCCTTTTCCATCACTTTAACCTTAATACTCTTACCAGTAACATTTTCAAACTTCTTAATCTACCTATCTGTCCAAATAAAACCTGGACTGATTCAATTACAGCTATTCTATTTCAGCCAGGTTTCATTTTAACATCCCTTATACGTACATATAAATACACACTTCCAGCAACTCCAAATCCATAGGATGACACCCTTTCTCAAAATCATTGTTTTCCCAATGACCAAACACTTTGCACAAATTTGGAATAAATTATAATAATAAAAGATATCCCACTCTCCTGTTTTAGCTATTGATAGTGTGCTACTTTTTGTAGTAACAGTTTAAAAATCAATCTAGTATTTGTGATGAACTAGCTGTACATTTAGTCAGCATTTGTAATACATATCTCTTAGGGTTGTATGGATTTCTCATAACAAGCTTATAACAGTGTGGTATACAGAGTTAAGATGGTAACCTGGATCGTGTGATTGAATAGCATATATTGTGTGTGCAACAGAAAAGCAATGAAACAAAAATAAAACATGCATTTTCTCTCTTCTTTGGTTAAAAAAGGCTTTGTTATGAATTATGATATTGCAGATCACTGTAGATATGAACTGTCCCTTTTTTTTAAAAGAAATACAGGTGACTGATTCTTCATTCTTTCACTTACCTTCATCAATTCTGTGGATGGATGTATTGAAGAAGATAGCCAAGGCACCTATAAGTACAGCCAAGATAATGACACGGGCCATAGCTGGCTGTAAACAAAAATAAAAAGCAGAGGTTTATAAAGAATACTGCACATTTCACAGAAATAAGAATAGATGAATTACAAATCTGGGTTTTTCAGTGCAGTCAGAACATATAAGTAAATAAATATTTTACAAAGCATTTTTTTCTTGACATTAAGATGCATCATTCAAAAGCTCAAAGATGATGGTAGGATGCATCACAGCAGCATATCCTCATTACCGTCACATGTTTTCAGTGTAGCAAAATTTATGAGCATGAGGTTGCCAAGATACAGTATGCATGGACATGCAAGTATGAATCACCACTACCAACCCAACTTACAACCGCATGATCGAGGGACAAATTTAAGGCTGAAGATATCATACAAGACATAAGAGAAAGATGTAAACCTTTCCAGGGCTGAAACTTTAGGTAGCCATTCTTCTTGCAGTCTTACATCAATCTCCTTATAAACAGCACTGTGCCTTGCTAAATATGGCAGTAAAAAAGTGTTTTACCAGATGGTGCTCCTGCATATTTTCAATGAAGTGTATGGGCATTTTTGCATGAAAACTTTACCAGAAGAAAGATTGGATACAGACCATTTGAATACCTTCCATCCTCTCTAGATCTCATCAAACCAGATTTTTTCTTGTGGGGTGTTGAACATGGTTCATGCTAGAAAACCCTAACACAAAATAGTCAATGCTTTGATAGCTAGCTATTCCTACAGGATTTAAAAACCTGAATTCATTTTGCTTTTTTTATTATTTCTATTTTCATGTCAGAAAAAAAAAATGCATAAATTTGTTGGTACTGTCTTATGATTAAAGTTCTGCAGAACTTCTAGCAAAAACATTTATACCCCATTTTAATTATACAATAGAGTCTATGAAAATTTAATCCTTGGAAATAGAAAATTATCTTCAAATGAGCGAGTAGTCACTAACACCCTAACCCTATAAATGAAGTATGTATCTGTCATGAGCATTCTTAATTCTTAAGCATATTTATATAGAACCAGACCTCTGTTAAGGTAGACTATCCAATGCAGCAACCCAGTCTCTTGCTAAAGCTTAAAAACCAACCTTCTACCAGATTTTATAACAAGGAAAACATCTAGAAATGCATGAACCAATTAAATATTGCCATTTTCTTCAAACAAATCTCCCTTCAGTTGTCTGTATGTCCAGAATCCAACCCAACTAACCGTCTTTTTCAGATAATACACAATACATCGAGTACCGGGCGACGTAAACCCTGATAAAGAAATATCCCCTATTTTCTGGGAAGGGGGAAGATTCTTGTGGGGAGCTGTCACCCTGAACAGATCTTCAAGGTCCTGGATTCCAAAGGCGATCTGATGGGTGAGAAGCCACAAGCTTTTTAATCGTCACCCGCCGCCCTTAGGGGTCCCGTTCGCCCCCAACACCACACGCATCAGCCCCGAGACCTTAAAGGCCAGGGGGAGGGGGATATAATCTTCACACCAAACCCCTGCCCCTGCCCCTCCCCCCCCAACCAGCCAGCCAGCAGAACACCTGGCCACGAACGAGTCCAAATTTCAGGTAAACAAACGAACAACAAACAAACAAAACAATCATCCCCACCCCCCCTAAAAAAAAAACAGTTTACACCTGGAATTTAGAAAAACAAAACAAAACCCAACCTAACATCACCCCACCATTTACCTCAACCATCACATGCCGCTCAGGAGGAAACCGGAAGTGAAGAGGAAACCGGAAGTGAAGAAGACACAGCCGCACATTAGGACGAAACTTCGCCGGCCAGTATTGCTAAGTAGAGGGGAAACCTGATCAAAAATAATCCATTCTTAATTCACGAAATTAATAACCGACGGGTTTTCACTTTAAGAATTAACGCTAAAATAAATAAATAAATGAATGAAATAAAACACCGGTGCTTCTTAATTTATTCCCGTGTTTTAAAAATATCCCCGGATATTCTAAGATTTTTTTAACCAAAACACTCCTCCTCGGCGTTGCTCAATACCCTGAGGTCGTCTTACTGGAAATGAAACTCCGTAATTTATAGGAAAGCCGAGAACGTTAAACCAAATTATTTTTCAATAAATTATAGTATTTCATTCTTGTTATAAAATTATACTGTAATTTTAAAACATATAAAAAAAAAACAATAAGATTAAATTGTCTCCCTTTTAATATTTCTTTTCAGTTACAAATTCTATTTGGGCTCCACTTTTTGTATGCAACGCAATTGCCACCTTGGTTAGGCTCAGATGTCTTCTTTAATCAATGTTGCTATTCAACAATTGCCACCTTGGTTAGGCTCAGATGTCTTCTCTAATCAATATTGCTATTCAACAATTGCCACCTTGGTTAGGATCAGATGTCTTCTTTAATCAATGTTGCTATTCAACAATTGCCACCTTGGTTAGGCTCAGATGTCTTCTTTAATCAATGTTGCTATTCAACAATTGCCACCTTGGTTAGGCTCAGATGTCTTCTTTAACCAATGTTGCTATTCAACAATTGCCACCTTGGTTAGGCTCAGATGTCTTCTTTAACCAATGTTGCTATTCAACAATTGCCACCTTGGTTAGGCTCAGATGTCTTCTTTAACCAATGTTGCTATTCAACAATTGCCACCTTGGTTAGGCTCAGATGTCTTCTTTAACCAATGTTGCTATTCAACAATTGCCACCTTGGTTAGGCTCAGATGTCTTCTCTAATCAATGTTGCTATTCAACAATTGCCACCTTGGTTAGGCTCAGATGTCTTCTCTAATCAATGTTGCTATTCAATTCTATTAGATAAAGGCCAAATTTTGCTAACATTATTACAACTCTGTTCATTTCGCAGCAGCTGGCAGTCAGTCCAATCCAAAAGTCAAGAATAAAGCATGACAAAAGTAGCGCACTGGTCACGGAAACAGAACCAGGCTACATTTGACTGGTTTCCGTCCCGTGCAACAATGGCGCCGGTAGATTAGGAATCAGTAATTATTACAGTTACCTCCATTAGCCTAGCTTGTTTGTGTGCGCGTGTCTTTTGTGTGTGTTGTGTTTTTTAAATTACTCCGCGCCCGATTAACTCAGGATGACGATAGCGGCTGGATAAGAAAAGATTTCCCCCTGTTTGGTCCCAGCGTGCCGGGGAGACATTCCAACCGACCCACTTATCAGAACACGCGACAACAAAGCCTCCTTCACCCATTGTTTAATTGAAATCTTTGAGGCCAGAATCGACGAACGGGCGACGGGGTTTTCACGTTACCCAAGAACTTCCTCCTTGGACACCAGAGGCTTCTTCTTCAAAAAAGCCCCGTCCCTGTTAAGGGCTGACTGGGACTGCTGAACACTGTTCCAGAGAATGTCCAAAATACGCCCATGACAGAGATAAGTCGGGCAACACTGGACCCGGTGCTAATGAGATGTTTTCCCAAAATATTAAACCAACAATACGGGCTCTGCGGCCGAATCTCTTGAATGCGATATTATACTGAGGTCTGGGAATGCTAAGCAAAGCTCTCATTGCTCGGTGCTCTTAATGATACCACAGAGCTTTAAACTGGCCAGGTGGAAAACACGTGGGGGGGAAAATGCGCTAATTATGATTAAGGGGAGATAACCTTACAAAAATTGAGCCGTAATTTCTTTTTGTTGTTGTTGTTAATGGACTAACAGGTTTGATTACAGTTTTAAAAATTCCGTCATAAAAAAGAAAAAAAAAAACTTTTTAATTAGGTTTCGGCCAAGATTCATTTCCATATTTTGTTTGTAGGAAAATATATTTGAAAGTTAGAATTAAATTGTTTGTCTGTTTTCTAAAAAGGTTAGTTGAAGAGCACAAGGGTCTGCTCGAACTAACTCCATCTTGGATTACTTTAAAAACTCTACTCTCAGTAAGCGCCATTTTGTTCTTCTCTTCGTTAAAATAGAAATCCAGATACATTATTTGATTAATTTAGAAAAGAGAAGTTGATGCAAATGATGATTTAATTTTTAGAAACTCTTAGTTTATATTGCATCTTTATTTACTATTTTTCGTATCGCGCTTCGCAAAAAAAAAGAGGTAAAACAGAGAAGATTTCTACTTCAAATCAGTTACCTGTTTCTTCTTTGTTGTTGTTGTTGTTTTAATGAAGTTTCATCTGGTAATCTCGCCTTCTTTCCATATCACTTGCATGCGGCATACTGACTAATTTCAAGGTGCTTTTTTTGCTTATTTTCAAGAGTACCCTGGTACACTAACAAGATTAATGACAGGAAACACTGCTCGTTTTCAATAGATCTTTCTCAAAATTATATGTTTATACTTTGCGGAGCCATCTTTTACAGTACGTAGAGCCTTTACCATTTGTCATTAACTCTTGCCAGATCGCAGCTCATAGCATGACGCTCACCTGGCTAAAAACATTGGAGTAGAAGATCTTCCTGAAGTTTTCTCCAAGCCAAGGTTCGACCTCCAGGCTACGAACTTCCGAAACACAGATTCGCCAAAGAAAAACACATGCGCCAATTCTCGAGAGTCTCGTGGTCTTTGACCGGACCTTTCGAAGCATTTCGTTTCCACCTGGCGACGCCAAAAGAGCGGTCTGAGGTTTCCTTTGTGTTGGATATCAGCAAAGGAATATCGAGAATGAGAGCCGACGCGGCGAATAACGGCACCTTCTTGTCGCGGTGTGTCACTGTTTCAGGCCAGCTTTGTGGCATCGTCCGACGACTCTGATAATACAGGCCGCAGCTCCTGGGCATCCTGTCGCCGACTCGGTGAACGGAAACGACGAGAGATCCACCTTTGAGGCACAGTCATCTCCTGCCCACCTATATACGTTCGGTAGGCTCATTCATCTATGGGAGTGGCCAAAGTAATAGGGCCGGGCATGGTACATTTTAATCCTATAAAGCTACTGTTTGGTTATTTACTGAAAACAAAATATTTTATTAACGTTTTGACAAACTGCAAAATCAGATAATAAAAGCACTTGAGCATATGATGATGATAATAAATAAGACACGGCCACTATTTGAGTAAAGCGACAGTGCGTCAGCTTAACTACAAAGAAAAGTTGGATTGTAGAGAAAAATCGAAGCGAAACTTTAAAGAGGAGAGGGAAAAAAAGAACGAGTTTGACTAAACAGTTTTTGAATAGGGGCTCGGTCCCTGTAAAAAACTCAGCTCGAGGTCAACAGGTGCCCTGCAGCCGTCGATAAAGTAAACGGAAAGACAAGAGAAAATACAGGGTAGACTTTTAGAATTAGTCATTGAAGGATAAATTCATAAAATCGACAATAGCGACGAAGTCGAGGAAATGTTCCGTGACAACACTGAGAACGAATGACAATATACGTGGGTAGGCGAGATCGGCCAGTGCGTTCTTTGATTCCCCCGTCCAGTCTTTTTCAAAGGTTTCATTCAGGAATTGAGTTTTCCGACTGTTCGTACGCAAAAGAAAACGTTTTTCTTTCAAGGTGGAACAAAAACTAAAACAAACAAACAAAAATATATATATATATGGTTCTTCTGGAATAATCAAAAGTGCTACTACTGCACCCGCCACGACTAGATGTTGTGTCCAAAGACAAAACCAGACTTCTTTCTTTGGGCGGAATCTAAGTTTTATCGGCGGTAGTAAAATAGCTTAAACAAAGACGAGGCCTCACTCAGAGAAATCGGAGCCTTTATTAGACCGGGGGTAAAATAACCGCTCGTCCTGGTTAGCTTAAATGATCTAAGACAACAGGAAACCAGGAGCTACCAAGAGGGAAGGAGGAAACACCTATTAATAATAATGAGAGCCACCGCCGGCAACTAAATATTTTTATCACAAAGATTCAGCTGGCAGCCATCCTTCGCATCGTGACTTTATATACAAAACACCCCACCCGAAGGGAGAAAACGGGGTTCATTACTCATTTGAAACGATTTCCTAGTAGTCGGCACAGACCGCATATATTAGCAGCCGACGGCTATAATCTACTTTTATCTGTCTGTTTAAAACTTAGAGAATAAAAAGTAAACATCGCGTCAGGCCGAACATTGTTTCTTTCCGTTTTACGATTGTGGCCGCGCGCCTTTCGGCCATTTCCGAAACTAATCTCTCTGTTCGGGGCGATCGAAAACCCTCACCGGATTCCGTCTCAGACTCGCGAAATCCAGTCCAGCAAATTGTAGTTTCTTGGCTTCTGCGCAGCACCCCATCGGGCCGGCAGGAAGCCGGAAAAAAGCCTTTCCAACATTAAATCCCTTTTATGAAATATGGTGAAACTTTTCCAGTTAGGCCTCCTAGCGGCCTTAATCGATCGCACGGCACGCCAGTAGAATCTCCCCCGACTTCGTAAGAATTTCCTTATATAAAGGCAAAACGTCAGGTTCTCCGATTCCTTATAAGAGCAGCTGGCATGACGACACTAGGGCAGCCACAAAACATGACTAACGCCCAGAAATGGAACGCGGATTTAAAATAATATATATATATATATATATATATAAAGGAAAAAAATTCCTTGAAGATTTGAAATCGGGCTAAACGACTAAGCAAAAGTTAACATTTTTTTTCTTCTTTCTGAAATTTGGATCTCGACTTGTAGAGGGATGCAGAAAATGAAAGCTTTATAGATGAACGATGCATTTGCCCGAGTACAGAAACCTCTGCAAGGTAAAGTCAGGCCGGCCTGGCATGTTCGCCTTAGCATTAGTCCGTAAGGGGGTTAACACGAGAGAATCCTCCCCAACAGCATCTGAAAATTTATCCACACAAATGACTACAGGGAAATGAAAAATAGAGTTTGGGAAACTTGAAGGAAAGCAGTTGATCAGTGGCTGGCTGCAGTTTCATGTCTCTCTCTGGAGCCATCTTTTGTTAAATTTCCGTCCACCGGCCGATTACGAACAGTGTGACAAGCAGCAAAGCAAATGCAACAGTATCATTTGAAAGGTAATGAGTGAACTTTGTCTTTTGTTTTTAAATACGATACATCGAAAGTACTCGCAATAGCAGACCCCTCCACGGGGGGGTGGGAGATAAGCAGATTGGTGCGAACACAGGGTGTATTTAGTAAAGGTTGTTTCATGACGAGCCCGGGCACGAGGAGAGAAAGTATTATTGCTATATACACTGAGAGTTTCACTTATTATTTTCAATTAACATAACGGTACTCTTTAGAACGTACGCCCACCAAGACCGTTAAGCGATTAGTACTGCCCGGTATGCACATCATATCGAAGTACGAGTTCGACTCCCGGTCGGGGGTCGGTCTGGCCGTATCTCCCTGGTATGATTTTTTTTTCCCCCTTCTCGCTCTTCACCATTCGATCGTAGGGAGTTTCCTCCCACATCTAAAAATAACGAGTTCTGGTAAAGTTTTCGCTGCCAAAAATATAAGATCTGTGCCACAGGATAGGCGCACCGCCGCCAGGGTGGGTGGGTTGTCTCCCTTGGGAAGATATTACTTCCGCTGTGGAGACATGAACACAGCTTACCAAGGTGATTACCAAAATCGTGTTCTTCTTCTATAAATTGAGTAAAGACTACCAAGCATTTGCCTTAAAATAATATCTTTTATTTATTATTTACGACTGATATACCTTTTCTGGCCATTATAGACGATTTGTTACAAAAAACAACATAACCAAATACTGATGGTACGTAGAACAATATTTACAAAGTTTATAAATACAGTTTATTTAAGTGTTTGTTTCTCCCTCCGGTGAGAAAAAGGTGGCGACGAAAGTTTATATAAATGCAACATCTGAGGTAGTTCATTTAAATGTTGTTGCAGGCTTCCACTTCAGAAAACTCGGCGAACAGTGTTTACTGCATTTCACTCTAGTAGTAGGTCGCCAACCTTTCGGATAGTAGTAGGTTGCCAACCTTTCAACCTTTTGGAAGCGGAATCCCCGGAATGATTTTTCAGGAATTGTTTGTTTGTTTGTTTGTTGTATTCGAGTTCACTCTCCTTTAAGAAACAGTCTTAATGAACTGTTCGAGTAAAATTTTGAAAAGCGATAGCAGGTAATCACCGTTTTCATCCCCCCAACTCCTCATCCTCGGGGACATTCCCGTTCCTACACGTTGTCCGATAACCGCCTAAGTTATCTAGGCTCGACGCAATTCATGGCGGGGGAGAGAAGTTCCTCGAACGACATTTCGTTTCCAAGTCGGCGGAAAGAAGCTTGAAGGTAAAAAGAAAAAAAAAAAAACAACACCCGAACGCAGAATCACGGAAGTGGGGTTCGTGCAAGCCTCATCTGATAACCATTGACTCTTGAGGATTTTACTCCCACTATGCACAGCATGCCACCCTTCCCCCTCCATATCGTCCACTGCGCATTTCACCTGTAATTATAAAATAAATAGAGAGAGTTACATCAGAATCTATACACGCACCATCATCTCTATTCCACGAACGCGATTTATCATCACACCAACCCTGCTGGAAGAACCATTAAGTTCTAATTACCTGTAATTGTCATAAACTTAATGATATACTTACTTTTAAATCTTTACTTGTTCAGTCCCTCGGCTTTGCAAAATATAGGTATTAAACTTCCATCATCTCTTTTCATAATTTATTCCCTTTCTAAATTTGTTACACATTCGTTAATTTTAAGTAATAAACTAGTTGATGGGTAGGAAACTTTGTAGGGTTTTTTTTTTGAACCACTCAGATGCTAGAAAACTTCACGGTCTGCACGTGGTACTGCATCTGGTGCCAGGGGTGGGGGAGAGAGAACTTAGAACACCAGGATGGTTCAGACTGATGATACATTATTTTAAGAAATGCACGCAAAACCGAAGCACCATAGTTCGCTTCCCTTATTTTTGGGGCCACTGATATTCATAAAGTTTAGTTTAGAAATGGTTGGGTTGCACAGTACAAGAGAAGTCGAGATGGCGCTTTCTAATATTGTATTTGGTTTACATAAATCGATTAAATCTCCGCGGAGCACTTGTATTTTTTTGTGTGTGCATAACAGCATCCGGAACAAACTGTAAAAGCCCTTCCGTTGATAACTACATTAAAAGATCAGGTAGCCATCTTTCCATGGCAATTTTTTTTTGCCCTTCCTAACATAGCGCAAATGCTACCTTTTCGCTTTAATGAGCAGGGAATAAAGAAAAGCGACTTCGCCCTCGATAATATCCCCGACACCTGGCGGGAAGAGGGATCGCAGTTCACTCACCAGCCGGGTCCTTTGGTTCAGTCCTGCGGCTGCTCCACTTCGTCATCAGAGAGATACGTGTCGAGGAATTCGAAAGCCTGGGCCGTTATTTTTTTACCTGAGAAAAGAATTCAGGTGCGGATAAGACGAGGGTTGTACACTGCAGTAGGACAGGGCGAAAAGTACCCCCCTCAGCCCACTATCAGCCCCGACCAACGACCGATTAAGTAACCGCGGTCGGAAGTTAAAGAGCTCGGTAAATCGCATCGTGATTTTAGAGAAAACTGACCAACGCTATGTCATGTGTCCATATTCAGCCACTTACCCGCGTGCTCCATGTCTGTGGTGTCGCTCTCTGCAATGCGCCCCTCCCTATGGACTAGAGAGACATTTCCCGAAACATTAGGCAGGGATGTGTTTGCGGCAACTCGAAGCTTACTCCCGGGCGAGTCAGCTGTGTCCTGCGAATGATCTTTGGCTGCTACCTTTCTGTGGTAGTTCTGAGGCTTGGGTGCCACGGTTGGGGTCTCCCTGCCCGGGTTAAATCCATGATTGATTTTACCAGAGTAGTAATAAGGATCCGGTTTCGAAGTCGTCTTTCGCGCCCACTTATCCGAATTTCTGTTTCCATCATCCCCAGTCTGTCTGCCGCCGTCGCCTACGTCGCCTGACGGACTGGATCCATTTCTGTTCTCTCCACGAGAGTGAGAGTTCCGCGACGGCCGCTTGTGTACTTCCGCGACGGCCACAGAGTCTCTGCCTTCGCGCTCCCAGTTAAAGGGTTCCGAAATCGACAAGTTGGCTGACGCAGAAGGCCCTCTTCTGAAATATTCATTTTCATCTGAAGAGAGGTAATCAGTAGCGGGATAGCTGCCTGGATCGCGATGAAGTATCCCGTTTGTATGGACAAAACCTGAAAGTGAATGGTACAAGATTTTCAGAAACGAAATGTCTGTAAGTGAGAAGCTACCTTCATAAGCCGAGATCTAAAGCCACAACCAAAACTGACGAGGACAGTAGCTACCTTAATGCAAATATAGCGATCATCAGGATAAATTGTGTTAGTCTACAAACTCCCTGCGTAGATTCCATGTCCACATTTTCCATCCCTTTCTAAAAATCATTCTTGTTCAATCAGTCTCCCTTATTCAAAAATGATTTCTTAAAGGGTAAAAAATTGTTTATTAAATTCAAAATTTCTAATGCAATTTTGTTCTTTCTCATCAAAACAGCGGCCTTTATTTTTGCATTCATAATAGAGAACCCAAGTGAGTGTTCATTAAGGTTTTACAACAAGAAAATCTACCCTCCGCCATTAACTTTTAAGATTTAAAGGTCTGTATGTAGCCAAATCTTTGTTTGGAGGATATTAGACATTATGAAAATTGCTTTTCCACTACTGAAGGTTTCTTGTGTTAAAAGAGAGAGCATTCCCTGGAAACAGATTTTGTTTTAAGTCGTCTTGAACTTGCAATATTCATTTTCAAATCGTCATGGCAGATTTGTATTTGGCATTTCCTCGCTTGGGTATTGCTACATGCAGTTCGGCTTCACTCTCATAACAAGGGGACACGACTCTGCTCGATCATGAACGACACCAACGAAAGATTATTCGCGTCGGAAACGTCTCACCTGGCGATTCGTAGTTTGTGTAGAGAATTCCGTTATTATAATAGCCACCTGGTCGCTCTAAGGTCATCGGAAATTGCTGACTGTGGTACATGCGCAAATTGCCCTGGAAAACGTAACCCGGATCTGAAAATAAAGTCAAGATGGCTGATATGAGGAGGAAGGCCCTGATGAATACCGGCAGTGTTATATAAACTCGTCGTCCGCCACATCGATAATTTAGGTCCTATAAAAACCGAGAAACTTTCTAACTTGTAGGAACATTAAAACTAATATTTCTAGAAAGAAACAGTTTTTATCACGTAGGTTTACAATATAAATCTGTTGCTACCTGGAAGAAAATTAGCAGAAGCGGCGCGGTAATCAAGTTGTTAGCTTGGCGTACTGCTAAGATTGAGGGCCCCAGTAGAGAACTTTCCGGGATTAGGAGACACGGGGCTGGCGAAGGTTATTCCAAACTACGGAGAAAGAAACAAACCTGAATAGAAAAAAAAAAGCATTAGTTTTTATTTTCCCTTCACACGGGCTTTTAAAATGTTATCATCTGTATTCGCATAACTAATCACCTCCCATTGGCTCACAAACTTCATTTCTGTATTTCCAACTTTCAGTGGCATCGAGTCGCTTACGCGGTCAGGGCGCGCGGGCGAATACTATCCGACTGGTCCAGTCGTTAATCCGTTTATCCACCGCGATCAGTCATTTCGTCTCGTTTTGCGTCCGCGTCGTTCGGCGTCATTCGATTAAACAAAAAGGAGTCCACACACACGAACCAGTTCACCGAAGGGGTATTCTTCTCCCTTTTTTGTGATCGTCACGCGTGCACGCGCTCCCACCACCAGGCTTTTAAAAAAAGAGAGAGAGATGGAGATGGAGATAGATAGAGAGAGAGAGATGGAGATAGATAGATAGAGAGAGATGGAGATAGATAGAGAGAGAGAGATGGAGATAGATAGAGAGAGAGAAATAGAGAGAGAGAGATGGAGATGGAGAAGAGAGAGAGAGAAAGAGAGAGAGAGATGGAGATGGACGAGAGAGAGAGAGCTGAACGCTCGAGAGCTCTGAGCTTGATCGCGCTCGAGAGCTCCGAGAGCTCTCGCTTGGAGAGAGCTAGCAGAGAAAGAGATTTTTTCGCTGTTAATGGCTTTTTGAGTTTGAAAGTTACGCCAACTTTGTACACAGGTGGGCAGCTGATTTTGAGGTTGTGTCCAAAAACGTAAACAGGAAAAAAGAAACTGAACGCCGCAGAAA
This sequence comes from Nautilus pompilius, assembly GCA_018389105.1. Taxonomy (NCBI): domain Eukaryota; kingdom Metazoa; phylum Mollusca; class Cephalopoda; order Nautilida; family Nautilidae; genus Nautilus; species Nautilus pompilius. The sequence goes on along the minus strand of JACATO010001483.1, from coordinate 56,261 downwards.
GCCAAACAAATATTAAGATGGGAGCAGGGTTAGGGTTGGTTAGGGTTGGCCCCACCTTTACTTTACCACTATAACCTATAAACAGAAACAACCCGTGGCGCTGCCTGATGGCGGCGACAGAGAGAGAGGCCGACGAACCAAAATTTCCATGTGATTGGTAAAAAGCCCTCGCTGCCTCAAAAACATGAAATCGGAAGTCTGTTTCCATGCTTCTGGTAAAAAGGAGGCAATTTTCTTGTTAGTGTTGAGTAAAAAAGAAAATCTGGCTAAAGCCACGATAAGAAGCTCCCCGTTTAAATAGCGATTCCTCCCGCCTCTCGCGAAGTTTGGCTCCTGATCGACAACTTCAAATGAACCCGTAAAATGGGACGGTTTTTTCTCTCTTCGGTTCATCAGTCGCCCCCCTCCTCTTGTCCGCCCGTTCGCGCCGTAGCTGGGTAGTTTTGTTCAATAGATAAAGATGCCGAAGACGACTCGAAGTATATCCGGAGAAGTTAATTCACGTCTAGGAACAGGCAGTGGACCGGGCTGCTGGCGACTCTACGTTAATAGCGATAGCGAGGGAGCCCCGAATTGGGGGGGGGTGGGGGATACATCAACAGGGCCTCGGAAAACCCTAGCTGGCGTCGACTCCTGCTTTTGGCGAAGGATCTCTTAACAGCTTTTGTCAGCGGATGTACCGCTGAAGCAGCTACACGACTCTGTTGGCAGGGAGAAAAGCATCAAGTGTCCTGGCTCTAGAAGGCTTGTTTCTTCTCATAGACGAAAGGCGACGCTGTGAGCGCGAAGTATTTGCGAGTTCTAGTCTGGTGTACGAGACCGATCGTCCGGTCGGCAGTCTGTCAAGCCATCACCCACGCTGTCGATCACCTGACGGACTTTCTGGGCACCGACGGAGACTTGATGCATTAGGTTACACTGCGGCCGCGTCTATATCACATTACTTACGGTCGCGAACCTGCCTCATAACCGGTCTACGCGGATTTTCCATGCTAAAGGGGAACTGTCGGCCAAGGATAGTCCTTCAGCATAATTCTGTCGGCCGCTGAAATAAATGGAACGTTGTATTCTCAGCGATGATGGTGACGAAGGATTACCTCACAAGAGACCAGAATGCCTATTGTTTCGTTGGTGGTGGACGAAGCTGGAAAGCAAAAAGGGTCGAGTCAAAATGTAAGTTTATGGGTCAGCCACCATCCCCTTCTAGCCATTCTTAAAGAGTTGCGCCTCTTTGGGGGGGGATCCTTCTCGTCTACTTTTTTTTGGTACCATTAGGGTGGCAGGCCGGCTGTCCCTGCGCCGTCTAAAGGGATATCGGTACGTCCTGCTCGCCATGGTGCGAGGAACAGTTTTGAGAAGGACCCTAGGGGGGGGAGGAATCAGTCAAATTCGGCGCCAGTGTCGGGTCCTCGCCGTGGGGACGGTATTTCCGTTTGATACGATACGACGACAGTTTACTGAATAGATTCGTTACTAGAAACCGTTCATATTATGGTCCGAAAGTCTACAGAGGAAGAAGAAGAAGGAAAATCCTCCCCCATGAACGTTTTAAATGCGAAAGAGCTCCTTCAAGGAAAGATAACTTATTCCAAGAATTCCCCATAGCAAATGTGGCTTTATAAGTATATAATATTTTTTCTTCTTTGCTTGCCTTCTAATTTTTTTTTTGTTTGTTTCAAGAAAAATAATTGTAATGTCTTTTTCAAAAATATATTCGAAGCCATAGCTTTTTTGTCATGAAAACCACAACAAAGATCATGCACGTCACAGCTGTGCATAATGGCGTTGATCGCCACTTTTTCCACCTCTATTTGAAGAGTAGGAAAAACAAGATGGTGGCTTCCAGAGTAATAAATGTTTGTAAGTCAATTGCTTGTGTACAGTTAATAATCTCATTAGCAGTTTTAGTAGTGAAACCTAATGGTAAGAGAAGTAATATTTAGGGAGGATGGGGATAGTTTATTTTACAGTACCAGTAATTATGAATTAAACGTACAGGTGTTGGGGGCTAAAATCGACGTTATGTCAAAGGTCAGATCATATGACGTCAGCTGTGCCCTCATCTGATGTTCAGATTAGAAATTACTGGTACCGTAACAAGTAGCCCCATCCCTCCACGGCAGAAATGTGAGAAGATCAGCATTTATTTAAAAATAGGCACACAAAGCCCTTTAACCAGTTGATTCTGCAGTCAAATCAAGGAATATTTCGATTTTAAGAAAAAAAGCTGATGCTTACTGTTGTAAGTATCAGGTGACGACATTCCTTTGCGCAGCATCATGGGATCGTTGTAAGGTCGCATCTTCGTCGGATTTCTCGCGAGATAAGCGTTGCTGGGGCCATCTGCCTGCATTACCGGCTTGGTCATCCATAATCCACTAGATCCAACTTTAGGCAGCTGGAAATGTCCGTTCGCCTGACCGCCGTTAGGTAATGGATCGCTGCGGCTAAATTCCCCGTTTGGATTTAACTCATTAAATTTTTTCCTCCGACTTTTCTGCTTCTTGCGTGGACTGAAATATCGAAAACAACGTCAGGGATATAAAAAAAATCGGCAATGGTAGCCAAACCGTGCTGCGGATAATGAATTATAATACTGTTAGTCGTGATGATGCTCAAAAGTAATAACAACGATGGCACTGACAGGAATCATGACAGCCACAAGATCTACAGCACAATCGAAAGTAAGGGCAAAACAAAGCAGAGCTTGTCTACTGTAACACGACAGCTTTCTGTAGATTAAACATTAAAGGGAAAATATTTATGAAACAACTGGAAGGTAAACGGTTAAAGCTTTAGCTGCGGTAGGCTCCTTGTTATCAGCAGCATCGCATCTTCTAACTAAACCAACCAACCAACCGAGAACATTCTAGCCCCCTTTTCCATAACTGAGATAACACTATGGATAATCCCAATAAATCACCTTTGAAAAGCCACTAAGATGTGCATCTTTCGCGTGATGCGGGGCTCTAAGTTTTACCTGTCTACCCTTAAGTGGGTCTAACTAATAAATTATGCAGGAATCAGAACTGACTGACAAGTCTTCATTAGTGGTTTTAGAAAAATTTCTTTTTTTACTTTGTTATGGGCCTCATGCAGTTTTTAAATATTATGTCTGCTTTAAAAAAGACGTCAACATCAGTCTCTTTGCGTATAGAAAAAAAAAAAGCTTGAAGATGCCATAAGCAGAACTACTTTCAATCATATCCAGTGGCAGTCATGATTAATTAACATTCCTGACATTTCCGTTAGGATAATGAGGAGGAATTAATGACCTACCACGTGTCCTTAAATGTTATCTGTTGAGGTGAGAATAGGTGTCTACTCTAAGAAGCTAGTAAGACTGCATTAAGCTGCAGCTCTGGAAAACGCCACCAAGCAGGTTTCATATTTTGTGAACGCGTGCGTGCATACGTACAGAGGCGGGCAGGTGAGCGCCGGATCAGGTCCACAAGAGGGCTAGTTTGACTTAGACACGCTCTGTTCTACTGAACACCAGAACCTCTGACGAGAGTTTCGAAGCCACCAATCAAATGCGGCGGTACATTTATGAGCGAGCAACAGAAAAAAAAAATAGTATGTAGCTCGAGAGCTCCTCGTCGCCTTGACTACGGTGATGTTTCAATCCTTTCTCCACTCTAAATGTGATCGCCCAGTCTTATCTTATAAGTTTTTGGTAGGAGGGAGACAAAAAGAGTGAGGGCAACGTATATTTGTAGTGCAACATCGCACAAGCAAATACCACTCGTTGTTACTCTGAACAGACTAGAGATTTAGTTCCTTTAAAGGGAACAATTTTCAAATGTAAAGAAATTTTAAAGACTCCGCTTGATTCTTAAAGTTTTTCTGTTATCAGGATAAAAAAATTAATAAGATTACTACCCTTAAGCGTTGGCGAATAATTGCTTTACTTCACTACAGTAAAGATTGGCTTTACGTACTTCCGTTGTATCGACTTCTGTTTCTATCTAATAGTGGTAACATTCTTATTTAAGAGTTAAAAAAGAAAGATAGGAAATTATACGTTTTATAAACAAGTCACATGCAAAAACGAAAACTGTGGTATGTGGCAGGCTGCCAAATTACAGGTTAATGAGAAAAGGAAAGCAAGAACAATGGTTGATCACCTTACGTGAGGTAAAACCGGACTCGTCCGCCCAACTCCGTACATCACTTATTACGACTGTTTCTTTCGATCAGAAAGTGTTAGGGTGAAACAAAGAGAGAGGTAAGACCGGGGGGGGAGATGGGATGTGGTGTGGTAAAATACTTACATACAACAGCAGTACACTGTCACAGCAATCACGGCTGCTAGCACAATCAGCCCACACAGGGAGCTGACGACGGTGATTATGGTTTTGCTCTCGTCCATATTCTGGAAGAGAGAACGAGAAACATACCTAAAAGAAATTATTCGTCGCGGTTTCCGACTTAATTAGATCCTCCTCGCATCTGATTGTTAGGAGACCACTTTCTCTTCTCTTGCATCGAAAGATGGCAGTGCTATCACAACTGATACCACGCACTGACTATCGAACGGCCGTGTAATTTAGTGCACAACTATGACGTATGACAGCCAGGAAGTAAATTAACTCTCCTAAAAGGAATGCCAGTATTCCATCAAAATGCCAGTAGTGAAAGCAAACGAAAGAACATTTTCATACGATCCTCTTGAGCATAAAACGTCTGCACGATTTACTTACGTCAGTCTCGTATCTCATCCACTCCTCTGAAATATTTTTTCCCCTCGACTTACTCTATTAACCGCTCCCCCCACGTCTTTACTGTCAAAGGTGTGCGGTATTCTCAGGTAAAGGTTCCGTTGTACGGAAAGGAAAAATAAAGCCCATTTTTTAAATTTTTCTATGCCATATTTTAACTTTGTAGTCAACAATAACACTTGGTGGGTCGACAAATTTATTTTTTTTGAAGCAGAGAGAGAGATGGGGGGCGTGGCTAGTGGGCGGGGCCACTTAAGAAATTTACAACTCGACAAATGAGAGTAGTAGCAGTAGTGTTGCCTTGCTGATTCCGCATACGGGAAAGAACTTTCCTACTTATGTGCGGAGACTGATTTGTCTAATCAGGTAGCTGGGGATCGTCCAAACATGTCGTTATTCAGGTTAAGTCTGTCGAAGAGAGCCCTGGACAGCAGGGGCCACTCACCCCACAGGGGAACCGCCTTTCGTGCATACTGCGCTTTGAGAATTTTGCTTTCGTACATAAGCGGCCTCGACGGAAGTGGAGACCAGGACATTTGCCGCCGTCGAGAACTCGAGGGTTAACTAAACGACAACCCGGCGCGGCTAGGAGGTACCTATTGAAAATCGGTGAGCCAGTCTATCGACAGGAGCCGTTGACGCGTAGTGGGAGGTGGGGACTGTTTTACGGGACAGATGCTTTCCATTCCATTGCTCGAGGAATTTCAAACGTAGAGGGGGTCGACAATAGACACGTGGACCTGCAGAATTCGGGGGCGAGAGTTTTCTTTCACCAACATTCTGTACAGTCAGGTCAGATATCCGCCCCGGGTGACCCCCCACTCCAGAACGTTCCTTCCTTTAGGTCCAGGTCCAGTTATTGTAATTTAAAAAAAAAAAAAAGGTCAGTTCGACCTTTATATTATCAAATCTCATTTCCTGTTCAAGCTTATCGGATTATATATAATCCGATGTGTGTGTCTATTTCCCCCTCTTTGGGAATCATATTCGTATGACCGTCTACGTATTCAAGCCCTTGGTCACTGAACGTGTTACTACTATACAGGAGATCAGGAGGAGGGAAAAGGACAAATTCGAATACGTTACCGGTCAGTTTCACGACATGCGAACAACCTTTCCCTTCCACGATCCGTAATCGCAGAGCAGTCAGCACTAGACCGGTGGCCAGGTCTGGTCTGGTATGGTCTGGTCTGGTCGGGTACGTACGTATCTTACCAGCTTCCTTTCGGGTAGGGCGGCTCGCGAGCACGTGCGGTATGCCGCGGTTGTCGCATTTCCGGAATTCCTCAGATTCCTCAAGCGGGTTTCTTTCCCGCGGGATGGGGGGGGGTCTCTCCTTCTCGAGGCGGAAGCGCAGCGATGACAAAGGAACGCGTCCTGGTCTATATTTATCTCTCAAACCCCCTCCCTTTTCGAAGGTGTGTGTGTGTGTGGAGGGGCTCGGGCTTAGGTGTCAAAACGCTTAATCATAGAACAGATGACTGGTCCCGTCCGGCCCAAATAAGAAGAAGAAGAGAAGACTGTCACGTGCTGGGGTTCAGAAATTAACAACAACAACAACAACAACAATACTTAGCACGTGCGGTTGAAATTGACAAAGGGGCTGGTTTATCCGCACGAGTAAAGAAAAAAAGACGATATCGCCGAGCGTCCGCGTGGATAAAAGGAAAATACACTTAAGAATAGCAGCTCGTGGTTAGCATCCGACCGGTTGTCGAGGCGGTATTTCAGGTGTGTGTGTGTGGGGGGGTCCCTCTCGCTCGAAAAGGCAACCCACGTGGGCTGCTGGAGTCGCCGAGGGAGATGTCCGCCCCCGCCTCTCGCGTTTGCCATCAGCTAGGGTTCCCTTTTCCGTGTCTAAAGACCCGGGCCCCTCATCCACGGTGTTACCCGAACACCCGATCTACTACTGTTCGTTGCCACCTTCGAAGATGAAAACCGCTGCCACTTCGCTTCACTTTTCACGGGAGCAGTGCGAGCAACCGAAAGGGGGGACTGACTTCGCGGCCCTTCTCAGAAATTGTTCCCAGAATCTTCCAGACTCGGGTCCATCGGTTGCCTGCTGTCACTCTGGATTCTACAGGCGTCAACTCAGAGCCAGTACGGGAAGATGATTTTATTCTCTTCTGCTTAAGATAATGATGAAGGAGTAGGAGATGGAACGATCCCGACGGTATTTGTTTGTCCTCAACATCGAAGAAGCCTCTCCCGGCTCCGTGCTTTCCGTAACCCGGACTCGTGACAGTACCTGGTTGGGTTGTGTGCACGCGATGCGGGGGTGACCGCCGCTCCCTGCCACACGGTTCGGACGGACGTCGAATCAGCTCCGTGACCTCCGCCTGGCGCCCAGCCCAGATGTCGGACGCGATGACGCTACCTCCTCCGGACTCGGATCTCGGCTCCATTCCCGCCGATCTTCTCTGATCGACTCTCTCTCTCTGAATATTGCGTTCGACTACCGATCCTATGGACGTCGACGAGCCTAACGTACGTCCGGATGAGATAAGAAAATAAAGGTGGCTTCTAGGATCCTCCCCTTTAAGAGTAGAAACGGTGTAAGAGCCCCTTCAGTTATTCATCGCATTTCCTCACATTACTTATGTACTTTCTTCCATGCTCCATCTTATCTTCTCTCTTTGGGCCCCATGCCCCCCCCCAGTTTCTTCTCTTTCCACGAGTACATCCACTACGTACTAACCTCTTCTGCTCTCTACAAATGGTTCTCCTTCCCACTTATTTCTCATATATTTCGCAATGCGATCAGATTTCGTGTAGAAATAGACCCCCCCCCCGTCTTCCCCTTTAAAGATCTCGGCGCCAGGCAAAACTTCCTTTCTGTCCCTTCATTTAACCTAATCAAACCAACCTGTGCTAGCGGGCTGTTGCAAGCGTTTAAATGAGAACATGTAATTATACACTATTAGATCCATTTCCTCTGGAAGTCTGGAGGAACACGGACCTACAGTTAATTATGCAAATGACGTGGTCCCGTAAAGGTCCGTAAGTATTAATCCACCCTGGTTAAATTTCAATATCTCTTAAAGGTCGGTGCTCTGGTAAGTTTTCTTAAATACATTGTGGAGCCTTTCCTTAGACAACGATGGAGAGAATCCACTTGACATCGTCCAGTGAGGAGCTAGCACTGCGTACGTAATATTGACACGTGACATCATGGATCGTGGTGGACCTATTAAAATCGTCCTTCTATTCAAAGCTCTATTTTTGCACTATATGGAATCGTGCTCCAAGTCCCTAATAAAACTAGTATCCGACTTTAGACTGTGGTTGTTTTAGCATTCCTGAACTGACAGGAAAAACGCGAAGCTGTATGTATCGGAAATTGAAGTTTGTTGGGTGTCCTCTTCCTTAACTTCCCTATGTAATATTTCTTCTAATGGCCGAACTTCCGCGGGCCCCTTCCAGCTCAAAGCCTCGAGGGTCAGGCCAGGGGTTAGACAAGGTGGCGCACCCCGTCTCTCACTTAGCAAAAGCAAAGAGGAATCTTATCTTGGCCATCCTGAAAGTTGTCGATGGGGATATCTGGGGTTCGAGCTTTACCCGAAACTCCAGACTAGTTCAGCGTCGAGTTCGATGCTCGGAGGAAAGTGAGAGCTGTCGAGGTTCGCCCGCCGGTGGCGACGCCATCGCCAGAAAGCCGCCTTTCTTATCCGGAAAGTGATGGGGGTTTTAAACTTTCGATGGTTAATTCCTGATTCTAAGCTCTCCCTCGACCGCCGATTCGCTAACCCGGACCTACTTGGACTGTTGCCGGTTTCGAGAAAATTCTCTGAGACAGCAGTCGATCTGCAGCCTCGAAAATTAGCTCAGTTTCGTGTTTTTCATTCTTCCTGATAAAGATCTTCGCCTCTGCGTGGGGGGAAAAAGCGAAAGTAGAAGGGGAAAGGAAGGCAGACTTACGATTTTTCGCTCTTGTTTTGGATATTAACCTCGTGATGTCCTAAAAGTAAAAGGAACACAGGAAACCAGGGTCGTGTCGGCAGAAAACAAGGGTGGTAATGTTCTTCTAATGCTGCAAACACGAATACAGGTGAGTACTTGGTCACCTGATAGATTCTTAGAAAAGTGCCCAGTACAGAACGAATAGATAAGAGGTGACCCGTCATGTTTCTCGCTTCCTTCTTTTAGATAGAACTGTTAATATAACCTCGTAGTCTTCGTTTTGTCTGAGAAAACGCACCATTAACTTCAGTTCTCGCGCCAGTCGATTTGACGAGGAACAAACCAAGCGGCCTCTGCTTTCTATCGTGGCGGAGAACCGATTACGGCCCCTCGGTCAAGCAAGCACCCTACGTCATTCTCTGCGGTGTAGCGAAACGTAACTAGCGACGCCTGGTGGGGGGGGGGGGGGAATTAACGCCATTGGTTCTAACCGTGGAGAAGTTTCTTCCGCGACTTCTACTGAAATGACTTATCTCTGCTCATTTATTGTTTGGTATTTTCATCACGAGCGCAGGTCAGATGTGGCTGTGCAAAGACAATGAAGTCAATCGAGAGATTTCGCTGACAATACGTGGTCGGCGACAGCCTCCAACAACCACCGATGGCCGCTGAAAGTTCAATGTGTTCCCAGCAAATCTCGGTCGTGGCGCCCAGACAGACGGCGTGTCAGAGCAGGTGTAAGGTATCACACACATTCTTAACGATTCTCACGCCCTGTGTTCTATTCGGACTGTGTCGTTGGCCGGCTTCCTTCCCCCATTTTAAAGAAAGGGCAACTCGGAACGTCTCTCCCCCCCCATCTCCCGGGACAAGTCGGTCAAGGAAAAGAGCTTATTTACTCCCGATCTGAACGTTTCCAGCAACACGTCCTCCCCAGTCGTACTAATCACGTGCCTTCCCAGTGGCGGCGCACGGTTAATATCTAAAGTTACAAGGACAACCATCTGGTGCGTATTAATAAATGCGCAGTGGAAATGCTTTCTGATACAGCCAGTGATGCGGAAAACGTAAACAGATCTTAAATCGGCTAGGAATAGATTTCGAATGGTTATCGATGACATGTAGTCGTTAAAGCATTTTCACACAGGGTTCACTGTGTTCCCAAATCTGAACCCTGTACGACCGCGCTGTCGTTGCGGTGTTTCGGAGTCATCTCTAGAAGCAGGTGCTCGCTTTAGCCCCCGACAGTTTGCTATACAAAAGAAAACTTCAAATTATCCGTTTAAAACGAAATAAACTGATACACTTCCGTCGGGCAGCAGTCAGCTATCTCCTGACACTTTCCAGCTCGTCTCACATGACGCGGTCTGGGCGAGCGACATTTTCCTGGTAACCTACTAACACGCACAGAGTATATCGACGGATTGATGGGAAATCGGATATCCAGGTAGGGAACAGATGTTTATTTCTGTGCCATTGTTCTGATGATAAATTCGAACCTACGCAGATCCAATTACTCTACTCTCAAAATTGGCTCGCAACTACTGACGTATGGCAGATCGTTTTTTTTCCCTTCTATTTACCAGCTAATCTGCTCGTTGAAACTATTCGCGGTCTAACTAGAGATTTACTTAAGCATCCGAACCCCGCTTACTGTATGGCCGTGTATTACGACAGAGAAGGGCCCGCAGGGAAACTTCAGTCATGCCGGAACCCGCCATTCTCTACTTCGTCATGATGTCATTGGGGACTCGCTCAAATCGCTTGCATCACTGTCAGATAAAGTCGACAACCGAAGTCACGTGACCAGTTAACAGCCGCGCGTGGCTTTAGATTTTATGCATAATTTACAATATAGGTTGGAAATATTTTAAAGGGTTTTATATTGGCGGCCCTGGGGGCTTGTCTGCCCGCCTTTTATTTAATGTCAAACCTGTCTTATTACTTAGCGTTACGGGGTGGGGGGGGGAAACTCCCATGAAAAATGACTGATGCATTCGTAGTAAGAACGCACAAAACGAGCCGCTAGGTGGCGGAAATTGTCGTTGCAACAAAATTAAAACACTCAACGCGTTCTCGGATACCGATTTCCTTGGGCCCCCCCCAACCAGAGCCCGATCTACCGCCCTATTTCCGAATCGGTCTTCACAGCCACAATCGCAAAATTCAGCTTTAAGAGTTCTGCGATTAATATTTTCTTTCCTTCAAAATATACAGTTTTTTCCTCTCCTTCTTTTGGCTATGTGGAACGGAAACTGAAAAGAAGTGGAGAAAGTATGAATTTTGGAAGTACCATGTAAACTCTTACATTCTACTGCAGTCTCTCGTATGGCATTTTGAAGTACGCATTGTTCTCTGGTTATCTATTTAAATGCCATTAGATTCAGAACGCAGTCTGATCGTAGCGAGGCAAATGCTATAGGAAGGCTCCGTCAGCTGTGTTCCAAAGCGTTTTCGCATTTTCAAACAAATTAGAAACGTCGTGATCTCAGAATATCGAGTATCCCAGAATATTTTACTGACGATACTTCTGTCTCGTATGATCAGATTTATGTATTCTAATTCTTGTTACCATATATTTGCAGGCATCACAAGCAAACCGAATTTCACGAACTACAAATTCAAGTGACCTCGTTTCCCGAGATACCATGGAAATGCAGTTATTCGTGTTTGGAGATTATTTGCGAACAAACCGCTTCTACAACAAACCATTCTCGATTTTATATTGCCCAACTCTGCACTTTTCTGATTAAAGTGTAAGAAAGCGTTCCTCCGCTGTCTTAAGATTACTTCTTGGCAAGCCATGTCCTGACTTTCGAGGCCTAAAGAGGTGGTGCGGGAAAAGAGTCTTAGTGGACAAGCAAGTAGTTACCTAGGTATGGCTGTAGGCTCTTGAAGTGAACAATTACCATGGGGAACGGTTACCACATGTAGCCGGAAAGCTCAATTAGAACTCTTTATTTCTAGATGCGGGAGGAAACCCACTCGGTCTGACGGTAAAGCGCGAGAAGAAACCGAGCTGGAGTGAGGTACGCCAAATCGAGCCGGATTCGAACTTGAGCCCTCAGCCTTGGTGGCTCATCAGTCTTAAAACTACTCGTGACTGATTATCGGTCAACCATTGTTAGTTTTATTTCCCTGCACTGACGATGATGACAAGTTTGTAAAGTATTCTTGAAGTCTGTGCAAGGACAGTCATCAGAGGGTTAAAAGATTAAGTTATGCTTTAGAGTTTTAATTTAATTTGAAACCGATAGAGGGCACTGGTCTGGTTCAGCCAAACCAGCAAACAGAGACCGATCAGAACTCTGCATGAGACCTAGCCAGAATTGGAAATATTATGACTGCTAACGATGGCTTTACGCTTCAGATGCAGTTAAGATGATTGATACCTACCTGGATTTAAAACCGAAGCCCCGCTCCCAGTCGGAATGAGTGATTGATTGGACACGAATATTCGCCGACTGACTCACTCGCCGACTAAGTGTCGGCGTTTGTCGCCAGCCTGCCGCGAATATCTAATTCGTTATTAGTCAAATCCACAAAACGCGAGTAATTTCATTCGGCGGCTAAATCATATTATCATGCGACATGTGCGTGTCCTGTGTTAGGCGTCGTCTGTAATCTTCGAGAAGAATAAACGTTAGGCTTTCCTCTCGAAACGAACGCAGCGGTGTCTGTTTTCTGCTAACGACAACCAACGATAAATTGCAGACTTAAATAATGTACGTTTGAAAATTAGTAATTAAATGGAATTTAAATTTGCGCTTTTCAAGACGTGCATGGACATCGCCGGAGCTCTTCTGTCAAGAAACCAATTAAGCCTCGTGTGCGTCATAGATCCGCTTAGCAGTGCATGATTTTAGTTGTTGGTTACAGTTGTGGAGAATGGTTCCCCCCTTAACTCCACTTTTATTTATTAGTTCAAACTTGAACGATTTAGGTTATATGCTACCATGTAAAGTGATCATAAATCATCAAAAGGAACTGCTAGTTCTGGTCGCGTCCTTTCCTGTTGTATTCCGGTACTCGCTGCTGTGTGGGCGAACTTGGTGGTCGGCGACAACCAATGGCTGCCAGTTTCTTTGACAGGGTTCGGAACAACGGCTGGCACCTTAACCGCGGAGACGGTTGGCTGTGAGGAGCGGTGCGCGATGTAACATCTGAATTAAAATAAGCAGAAATGGTTAATCATTTTAAGATGTTTTGGAAATTCGATCTGGTCGGGATTCTGAGAGCAAACGCGCACGTTTCGTTTAAATGTATTTAAAACAATTTTAAAAAAGTGCATGAATAATAACTAGTAACCTTCCCACCAGAGGACGCTACATACGTATGTTGTATATGGTCATGATAATATCCGATAAAGTAGATGTATGCATAATTTTCTGCAAATTGTTAATTATCAGAAGCAGATAAGTCAAGTTTGTTACTATAACATCAGTAAGTCACGTAATGGAACTAAGTGAATCGGAACAATAAAAAAAAAAGGCGTATCGATAATTGCTGATCGGAATTTGCTAAGCTTAATGAGAAATACCGATCATTACAAAAGAAAATGACGGCGACAATCGTGATATGACGAAAATGCTAATGACACCCACCTGAAGGTGTTTGCCCACCAACCCGAGCGGATCGAGACTGCGATAATCTAGCGTGCGGCAGAGCAGAGAGCGGAGGAATTGTGTTGCTGTTTCAGTCTACTGTTTAACCCTCCCGTTCCTGCTGCGCTGTCTCTGATCCGGCAGACCCCCCCTCGTTTGGTTTAGTCCCACTTCTGTCTGACATCCCACCTTTTCGATATGAATTTTTCGGAGCTCAACTATTTCGTAGAATCGTGAGTTTGTTCAGAGTGAGTAGATTTGACGTCATCACTTCTCGCTTAAAAGACAATATAATAAAAATGAAAGTACATTTGGTCAACTCTAATAAACCCCCATCGACTGTTTTCTATTCTTTCTTCGTGGTTTTGTGTGTGTGTGTGTGGTTGTTTTTTTTACAACAAAGGCGATGCAGTAAAAGCCACTTTAATGTGCCGAATATTCGTCCATCTCACTGAGGAGACGATCATGTCAGAGTGACGTTGGCAGCGAGACCTTTACGACCGTCTTAACTTGGATTCCGTCTCACCGTGGATAGGGTCGTAGGGAAAATATTTCCCAAATGATCGCGCACGATCTAATGCTTAGTACTTTGACAATCTACGGGTTCTAGATGTCTTAAGAAGACTACGAGAATCTGACAATATAGCTGGCCAACATTTACCTTTCATGGAGCAAATATCTGGTGTCTAAATAAAGCATAACAATAAAAGCTTTTCGTTTAAATGAAACCTTTCGACTTATCCTGGCACTTTACATTTTAAAGATCAAGTGTAAATAAGCCAACAAGGAAAAGCAGTTTTTACGAATGTCCACTTATTCAGTAACTAATTGAGTACAGCTATCTAAAAAGAAAACAACAACAACAAAAAAACGAAATTCGATTTGAAGATGGATGAAAACGAAATAACATGATAAATAGTTATATTATATATTCCCGATCCATCGTAACTGTCTGCTGAGCATCGTTAACGATATCTGTAACACTACCCCGTGCATTTGGTCCATAATTGGTCAAAAACGTTAGCGGATCACAGTGAAGTCGTGATAGCGTCAGCAAGCACGTGTACCAACGACAGCCAGCTGGCGACTCTCTCGCGTCAACGGGAAACGAAGAGGGACAACTCAGACCGACTTAATTAGTTAAGTCTTTGTATAACCGAAGTGCGTGTTTAAAAAAAAAAAAAATCTTGCTTCGAAAAATTACGGAAGAAAGTTAACCAAATCGTGTATGTTCTGTAGATTACTTTAATTGTTTCTACCATTGTCTGTATAAATGGACTTTCCTGTTAACGTAAACCAGCTCCACGAGCAGTGTGTTGGCTAAATACCCCCAGCCGGTTCCACACGAATACTGGCTTGTGACCATTGCTTTTCATCCAATTAGGTAAACCCATTTCTGCTCAGCGGACTTTATATTTAAATTCCAGAATGCAGCATAGTGACGGCTTTGTTTCCTGTAAAGTGGATTTTGTTACCCAAACAAGTCATATTAATTTTTCTGACCCCCTTTTCCAGATTTCAATAAAATTAGCATTTTACGTCAGGATTTCAATGATACTCTGTCTGGCTATTTAATTCGTTTGAAATTCTGTTACTAAAGATTTACTTTCGGTTTAAAACACGGATGTAGATCGGTAATTTCCGAAAAACTAACAGAACCTTTTGTTGTTGAAAGGACTGCAGACTGAATGTTTAAAGATAAACAGTGGAGAGACGTTTTTTTTTTCCTTTTCAAAACTATGCCAACCCCGTTCTGCTCGCTTTGTGCTCTTTCTTACACGAAGCTCACTCAACTGACCCGTATATTAAAGCTGCGGAAAGACCAGGGTCGTGTATGTGATGACACTAAAAGTATCCTAACATTTTCTCTTGTTCATAACCCGGTTAATTATTCTAAACTTCCTCTCAGCCCTGCTAGCGGGAAAAACACATCGTTTGTCACATTAATAGAATTCAGGAATTCTTATGGTGGGGGGAGGGGTTCTTTCTTATTATATTGGTAAAAATCGCGGTGTGTGTGTATCTGTATCAATGTAAATTATGGGTTTAATTTGTATTCAACATATTTTCGTGTTTCCTTTGACAGGATGAGGATGCTTGGCAAATAATTTACAACTTTTATCATTTAAAAAATTATATATCTTCCACTACAGGGAAATAATTTTTAAGCACATTTTGTACAAACAATCTGAGAAACATAATGGTCGGGGTTGGGGGGGGACAAAGTTAAAATGAAATGGCTGTTACCAGATTGAGAAATCAAGAAAAATCCGGTGATGGCTTCCTAAAGGAGGACAGAAAAAGACGAAACAATTCTCTCTGCTCGTATAATTAATTTCGGTCTTAAAGCCTGTGCTGGCGGTATCCGACCACCTTTTCGGTCTCACTTCAGAAGAGCTAACACACATACACACCAGATGGCGCTCTTAGTATCGATATGAGGATGTTTAATTATTGCTTATACGTCTTTTTGATGATTTGTGATTTTAATCTCGAAAGCAAAGTGGCAAATGGCCGTCGATGAGAGGGGGGTGGGCGAGTCCGGGTTCGGCTCCCGGTCGGAGTTCCTGGAATAGCCTCCACAACTGGTCAGAAGAGTTCCTGCAGGGATTTTGTAGGTACCTGCTCCGCGGGTCTTGACTGGTTCGCTCCTCAGTAACTCGCTTGGTCAACAAGACAGATACCCGCTTCCTGTCCCTTTTGTGTGATGTACGCAAGACCTAAAGTCAGACAAAGAAAGAAATCCTGGAAGCGGAATAATAGACATTGTTAATACCTGAACTTAAACGTTCCCTGATGACCTTTCTTTAAGGTGGAGACTTCTAACCCAGAAATTCCATAACAGCTCCTTTTTCTAAGGCAAAACCAGTTCATTTCTGTTTTTTTTTCTTCTCTTTACCTAAATAAAGATTTCATGCCGGTGAAATACGTACATTCTCTCTGCTTTCTTAAATTGTTTCTTTAAACATGAAATGGGATTGGAATGGAATCCAAGAAGTCTAAGTAAACTCGCCAATCCTTTGAATAACGAGATTTAAAAATAAGCAAGTAAACTAGCCGACCGGGGTTTATTTCAGATTGTTTGGACGAAATTTGTTTTTTGAACCAGCAAATGCTCCAATGGTGCTGTGAGTAGGATCCGGTCTTCCGGCCGGATGATCCATTAGAAAAAGTGGCGATTTTCCGCTATGAAGTAACATCATCCCTGGACGTTTACCTGACGTAGTCCTCCTTCTGACGATGTGTAGCTGCTGGAAACGGTTCATGGTTCCAAGACGCGAGCCCAGTTACAGTTCGTGCAATATGCGGACCAGATGTCGAATGATTTATTTCGGTGAGAAGGGCGTGTAACTGCATGCTCTCGAGGTATGCCAGTGGTAGCGCGAAACACCGAATTATTTTAAACGGAGTTAATTCCCTTTAATATTCGATAATCGCGCAGCGCACCTGGCCACACTAAGTGTAAAGACTGACCTAAACAACAAACGCCAACGAAAAGGACTTTATAAAATATCGCTGAAATTATCAGGAATCTTCAGCGCTCAGAAGACGCGCGCGAATTTTTAATTATCAGCAGTAAAATTATCAAGAGAAGATTTTAAATGAATAAATTAAAATGGCTGCGGTCATGGCGGTCTTACGTGAGTCGTGCGGCTTTTTGACTTTGCTAATAACAGAAATAAACAAATGGAGTATTCTCTTTCTCTGTAGGCGGAGAAACCATTTAGAAATTAAACAGACAGCGAAATTATTAATCAATGTTAGAAAATCAAAACATTCTAATTAGTTCACTTTTACGAGAGATCAGGAGGACATTATGGCTGCTGCAACACCCTTCGAATAGAGAAATATCTGACGATGTAGCTCTTACACTGATCAAGAGTTTGGTGTCTAACAACTGCTGAGATTAATTCATTCTTATTTATACAAATACCTTTAATGTGGACTAAATAAGCATCAAGGGTTTATATGTATATCACAACAGGCAATCATACAAGAAAATCTACCCAAACATTTCTCAGTGTGCTTAATATTTTCTTTCAAAGTCCTTGCTAATGTAAAATGCTTCTCTTGAATCACTTAACCGAGGTTGGTACCCATTTCATGTTCATTATTTGTAATTAAAAAGCTTAAAGACTGTAAAGACAAAGTTTAGAAGGCTAAATGATAACAAGTTCCTTTCTAAAATTAGTCTGGTAGCCCGAGCCAGTCTCGAACCCACGATCCATTTATCGCCAAGTGTTTGTGGGGTACAATGAATTAAAGCGCTGGCTAAAATCTTGGTAGCCAACGAGGCACGAGTTCGAAACCACTTCAGAAACCTCGTGTAAATGAGAAAAAAATACACACGAAAAGAGTTCTTAAAGCTGAAAGAAACCTTATTGATGGAGGCAGGGAAAAACATCGAAACGTTGGTTATGGTTTCGTTACTTCCAAAGAAATTCCAGAGTCAATGCTCTACTTTCTGTAAATAATGCTTCACTAACAATTTGCATTTTACATAGATAGTCATCTGTTTAACAAAATAATTGGAAAGTATAGAGGAAGTAATCTCCGTCATATCATTATTGTGCATTAATCCAATCTATCGCCTGAGATGCTACGATGAAGTAAAGAGTTGCTCAGATATTCCAGATGGCAGCCGGTCAGAGTCGGACGCTAACACCCGATTTGGCCTGACCCCCCTGTTGTTGCGCGGATAGCCACGAATGCCGTTGTAGGAGGATATTTCGTGAATGAAATGTGAGAATCGCAGTGGCAAACACGTGGTTCTCTCCGGGGCTTGCATGATTTTCTTTCACACTGATACAGAACGAAAATAAAAAGGTGGGGACTCAGACCAACGGTCAGCGCTTTGGTCATTCGTAGATAATACGATGTCACCCCGAGGTTCGAGCCCCGCGCCCTTAAAGTGTCCCCCATTTATTTCCAGAACCACCAGGGTTTTAAAATTTTGCATTCATCAATGCATTCGCTCGACGTAACTCGGTACAGAACGTTTTATTAAATCGTACTGTCATTCGGATCGGGCAACATTTCCAGTAGAAATGCTTTAGAACGCCATTTGTTTTCTAGAAAACTCGAGAAAGGAAGTGCTATTTGTAGCTGTGGTTTTTGAAAAATTCGTGTTGATTCCACCGCGAAAGGGTTAAGCCGCGGGACCGCATCTGAGAAGAAAACGTTACACGGCTGGAATCGAGACCAGCTAAAGGCCTGACAGGTACATGGCAGGTTAACAGTACAGGTAAGCGCACGGAAGACAAAGGATTGCCCGACTAGGAAGCACTCATATCCAGCGTTTCTCATGAGAATATCGATGGTGCATTTGGATGCCCAGGCAATGAGACTGAACGCATGTCTTCAATGACTTGCAACAGATGCTTCATATCTTAAAGCTGCATCCTATATATATATATATATGTGTGTGTGTGTGTGTGTGTGTTGTTTGCTGGGTGCAAAGAAATATAAACTGATTGCTACTAATTGTAAACCATTCTAGACCGGAACAAATGAATTCCGTTTAAAAACGTTTGTTTATTAAAATTGTTCTGGTTCTTAGCAGAATTATGTGAGAAACACCCCTAGAAAATTATTGCTGCCCGGAGCGATTTAGCAGCTAGGTCTTCACTCAATAAATTGCGATATCATAGCGTTTCTTGCTAAATTATATTTGTAAATAAAACTGCGCGCTAACATCCACTAATTATCCCAACACCATCTAGCCAGTAGTTCGCGGCGCACTAAGAGGAGGCAGGTAATACATCTGAGGTCTCGCTGTCTACAGTACGGTTTTCCATCCCAGTTTTTGCCTGACTCCCAGTTATGACCCATACGTATTCCTCTTCTTACCTCCACATCGATTGAAAATGAAGCATTTCGTCCGGACGCCTTATTTTAAACTTCCGGTCGTTTTGGAACGAGGTCCAACCTCGACTTGAAGTTGCTAGTTGTTGTTGACTTTGTTAACGTAGGTAGAGAGAGGGACCCGTAACCCTTGCCGACCGGGAAGAAGGGGACAGGACGGGACAAGGTCAGCGCCAAAGTCTCTGGTGCGCTCCGACTCATCCGACAAAAACAATTCTACCGGGATTTTTTTTTTTTTTTTTGCGTTTTGATGCGGGAGGAAGACCGGCGAAGAAGCGCGAGAGGAAACCGTGCCGGGTTGGGTGGGGGAGAGAGGTACGCCAAACACGACTTAGGTCTTCTGTGGGAATCGAACCCGGAACCCCCGACTAACCACTGGACTACCGCGTCGCCCGGAATGTACAGAAACGCGCTGGAACGAAAATTTTCACGCGCCTGGTCGCATACGTCGCTCGCCGGCTGAAGACGGACTCTTTGCCGACGCGGAACGTTAAATACGGCCGAAGGAGCGCGGACGACTGTGGCCATACAACGTTCAGTCCGAGCTTCTGGTTGTCGGTGAACAGAACGGCGCCTCTCGATCCGCGCACTCTGGCTTCATTGGCCGGGCCGTCACACGTCCGGTAAGCGTAAATAAAGGCGGTGCCCTTAGCCACGGCTGACGCACCAAGCACCCACCTGACACTCCCCGCGTGTGTGAAAACAGACAAGAAGTTTTAACAGCAAGTTGTTGTTGTTGTTGCTTTTTCACACCGTAAGATTAGTGTTTTCTATTCCTCAACGTTGGCCGATCTCTGCTGGGGATACTGCCCCGGCGATCGAGCGTAGAACCCCAGTTATCCGACAGACAACTGAAAGGGGGAGGAGGAGGAGGAGGAGGAGGGGACCCGGAGCTCGGGAGCTGAATTCTTACCCGAACTCTCCGTCCACAGGTCAGGGCTACTAGCTGAAAAGAACGAACCGTAGTCATGCCATAAACGTACGCCGCTGCTACTATCTCAGAGAATGGCCAACCCGGCTGAATGGGTTTGTCGTACATTTCAGCCATTTTGGGAAAGGGTTAAGCGCCGTCAGTCCTCCCCTACGGGTCGAGATCGATCTGAAAACGAAAAGGTATCGGGACCGCATTTTTCGGTTATAACCGACTTCTATTCGTCTATATTGTTCCCCGCAGAGCTGCTTCGAACCTCGCATCCCCCCACTTCCGCCAGGGTAAAGCGTTTTCTGGGAATACCTGCGAGGCTGCCAAGTCTCGATTCCACGCCAAAGCCGTTTCCGACGACCGAAACAAAAAGCGCTCACCGACTGTGACTCGTTCCGTCAGCCATGACGCCAACGGTGGTTAATAGCAGCAGCAGTCACTCGGGCACCTGCTCGCCAGGAGAACCGTTGTTCATGGTTGGAAAAAGCGTCAGAGAAGTCGATGTTCTCTTCTGTATTCTTTCTCAATTTATCTTTAATTTTGCTTGTTTAAATAAACCAGAGAAACCGATTATGACAGTGGAAAAGGGAAGCAAATTGACGGAAAACGTTACTGAATACATTACGTATTACATGGGAACTTTAAATAAACCATTGGAGCAACTCGACTACAATACAACGAGGTCTTACTTTGCAGCTTTAATCGATATTACGAACCACCGTAATTTTATACTACATAACAGCATTACAACGCGATTGCTTCTGTTTATTTTGTACGCTGCACTGACTAATCTTGGTGGATGAAACATAATTAGTACGTAAGTCGAGCCACGTTTTGCTTTCTGTTTTACTGAGATTTGCCATAGCTGTCTGACTGCCATTCAGATATTTCAGCGGTTGGTATTTAAGTGATTTTGTGTGTTAAGCATCATCTATTTAGGTCCCCAGTCAACCAGCCGGTGTTTTCTGTTATAAGAGCTGTTATATCTTCAAATCAAAATTTAAATGCACCAAATCAAAACAGTGCGGTGGATACTGGATATAATTGTACGAATTTATTGAGAGAGCTCGTCACACACGTGATCGGTGGTGTTTAAGTCGGCGGAACGAGCAGATTAAGAAAGACGCTGGATATATGAAACCTTTCAGAAATTGAATGGTCCATGAATGTGGGACGATTACCGTGACTTCGTACAAACGGCCTAGCCTCGAGTCTACCGGCCTCCCGGTAGCTCTGACGTGTGGCAGTTATGTCAGCTGTAACCAACCAGTTCAGTTTCTGTGAAAATCCTTTACATCTGTCAAGTTTTTCTTTTAGTTATTATAAAGAAAAATCTACTGGTACTTAACCTATGTCGAGGTGTATAGTTAATTATAATTAATTGCTGCTTAAAATACAAATTCTAAGGCACTTGAGATTTCTAATTTTTTTTTGCACTGTTAAGTATCCTGGTGGGAATACAGGGTAGGGGGAGCTAATCCAATTACTAGTTTTTAATTGTAAAGTGAAATAGCTAAATTATTTCCACCTGCACTGTATTCCTAACTGTATATTTAACAATAATGGCTGCCAAATGCTTCTTAATAAAATCAAATAATTTTTTTTTAAAAAATATAATAAACAAAACTCTGCATATTCTAAGTTAGTCTATAACAAACCATAGTTTGTTTTTTTTTTATTCTATTCTCTCTAAAATCGCTCTTCCGAAACATTTAGAAGTTTTTCTCTCTGTGTGAGTATAGAGAGATGGAGAGATGATGACGACGATAACAATGACGTTAGCACAGAGAGATGACGTCACTACACAGAGGTAGAGAGAGAGATGGAGAGATGATGACGACGATAACAATGACGTTAGCACAGAGAGATGACGTCACTACACAGAGGTAGAGAGAGAGATGGGGATAGAGATGGAGAGATAGAGGTATAAATGCACAGAGTGTTGGGTTGAAGACTGATCTACTTTAATAAAAAAAACACATAAGATGACAGGTAGAGAGTGGATCCGCTTAATTAATCGCATTAAAATGCAGTATGAAAATTAGTGTCCGTGAGAAAATTGAAATATGTTTTTGGTTGCAGTGGTCCAAAGCCACTCTTTCGTCCTTATCGCCATGGTCCTGGGTGTCAACTACAGAAGAATCAAACCTATCCAGGCTTACAAAAGGTCATTCCCAGGTGAAGTTGAAACGTGTTTTATCTGCGCGATATATTAAGGTTACTGCTATGGCGGAGCCCCCCTGACAGACGTCTAGTCGTTTACGTCTACATTCCTATCATGGAGCAGACCGGCAATGCGTAGCGTACTCGATAGCTATGGTGGCGACTGCGGTAGTTCTCTCTCTTCCGAACAACCCCATGTTCTGCATGGATTTCGTCCCCCATCTCTCGAATACTACTACTACTACCCTACCGAGAAGAACATTCGGAAAGTTCTCTTGATAAGGCAACCATGGTGGTGGTGGTGTGTTTTTCCCACACGACCCTCTTTCCCAGTCCGGCGGGTGTGACGCAGAATAGCGCAATTGGCTACAATACCATACTACGCAGCAGACATTACCTACCTAAACAAGTTACCTAAAAGCGATAAAAGGTTTACTATAAACACTTGTAAATTAATGTGTACAGATAAGAATTCAGGTCTTTCCCCTCCCTGGAATGTATGAATTAGTCCATCTGTTTCAAATAACACCGGTAAAATATTTGGCTGTCCACTTGATGCATCAAAGCAATTATCATCAGGTAAGAAGAGTAAATTTACTTCACTGTTCGTACGTCGCTGATTTGTAGCAGTTACATACATCCGGTTAATTCATTTTCTGGAGAATGCAACCGGACGTGAGCTATTTCATGAACCAACAAAGTGCCACCACAAAAAAAGAATTTACACAATTAGACTTTTCTCTCTGGGTCTTTGTTGGCTGTACCAGTGGCGTGTCGATGAAGCAGTAAGCCGAAGACAGACGCGCTCGGCCTTTAGGCTGACTGGACGAACTTTAGAAAAGTTTAGGAAAGGGGAATTTCTAAAAAAAAAATGAAAGGAATTTTCATATAATATTATTAATAATAAGTGGTGCATTCACAGTTCTCCTCTGAAATATCGTGCTTAGCGTCCCAACACACAAAAACAGAATAAGAAACAATAAGTTTTAAAAAATAACAATTATACATTATAACTTTTCAAAGGAACTGCGGATGCCAGAAGGGCCGTCGTCTTCGGGGCTGAAGAAATATCGGTTTTCAAAAGGTTACATTTGCTTTAGGTTCCTCCCCTCCCGCCAACCCCATCCCAGCCGCGACCTTTTCTCAGTTTTTTTGCTTGGACTGGAGACGTCTAGAAACCTCGAAGTTTTGTGGACTAGACGATCGATCGAAGTCGCATTGATATACCGACAGTCTGTGCGGACATTTTCGACCGCAGGGTGGGTATAGATGGCGCTCGTGACTAATGCCGAGGAAAGTCTCGCGATAGCATTTAAGGATGCTGCAAAAACTCTTTTAAAAAAAAAAGAAAGAATTAATTTTAATTGTTTTAGGATTCTGGTCATCGCAAAATTCAAAACTAGGTTTCTGGGTAACTCTTGAGTGTGCTTAATTAATCATTCATCTTTAATAACGCGAACGAGCCAACAGGAAGCAGTTGACCACGAAAACATTAGTCCAGTGTAAATATGTGGAAGAATATCGCGCATAACGAGTCCGTTTGGAATTATAATGGCGGATTCAAATCTGGATTTCAAATAATTTTTCTAATAAACGTTTTAAATGATTTTTCTCAAGTTTTATATAAATGTCACGTCAAACATTGCAGGTTTTGAATGTCGACAAATTATTATTAATAAATTAAGTGAATTCCATTAAATGTCGTAGATGTAGGCACTTAATATATTTTAAAATGCTGAGTAATTTAAAAAAAAAGGATCTAAAGTAGATCCTTTGCTGACGCTAATATCCCACCGTCAGAGAAAACTCATTTTCAAAACTTCTAATTTCTTTGTTGTTATCAGATACAAACAATACTGGCTGACTTTCATTAGTTGAAGCTATTCCACAGCTTATTAGCACATGAATAACTAGTTTAAAAACTTCGGAACTTTTGGATTCTGCATTAGATAAAAGACGAAGAGCTCAAAACAGTAGATTAACATTCATCTTTTACAAATGATATAAAGACGCAAAACACTATATATGATGCTCACATGGCATTATATATCGGCTATTAAAGAAGTCAAAATACATTTTCGTCCAATGAAACTAACAACTTTAATTTTTGGGTTATAAACCTATATAATCATAGAATTCGGGAAAATGTCTGAAATATTTTGAGGTTCTTAGTCATGGATGAAATCAGAAAAAATGAGAATATTTCGATTCCAAGGACGAATTGAGTACTAGCAGAAGCTTTCGAAAACAGCTGATTATCATGAGCCTACGGACGGACATTAGTTGGCATTTGTAGCTATCTTTAATTGCCCGAGACAGTGACTGGCTAGAGTTATGTCACTAGTTAGTATTTGTAGCTATCTTTAATTGCCAAGAACAGTGACTGGCTAGAGTTATGTCACTAGTTAGTATTTGTAGCTATCTTTAATTGCCCAGAGACAGTGACTGGCTAGAGTTATGTCACTAGTTAGTATTTGTAGCTATCTTTAATTGCCAGAGACAGTGACTGGCTAGAGTTATGTCACTAGTTAGTATTTGTAGCTATCTTAATTGCCCGAGACAGTGACTGGCTAGAGTTATGTCACTAGTTAGTATTTGTAGCTATCTTTAATTGCCCGAGACAGTGACTGGCTAGAGTTATGTCACTAGTTAGTATTTGTAGCTATCTTTAATTGCCCGAGACAGTGACTGGCTAGAGTTATGTCACTAGTTAGTATTTGTAGCTATCTTTAATTGCCCGAGACAGTGACTGGCTAGAGTTATGTCACTGTTTGGAAAAAATGAAGTACAGAATAAACTGCTGACGAAGGTGGGTAACAGGGAAGAGTAAATCAATTTTACAAACTCTATCGATCCATGTGTATTTATCCTGAGGCCTCTAAGCCAAAATAAAAGAGGCTTTAAAGCAATAATCGGAGCCAATAAACACAAAGAAGCATTGTCGTCAATGCAGATAAACAGATTTTTAAAAAAAAAAACGAATCGGAAAAGATAAAGGGAGCTTTTTTCCAACAGAACGAAACTTAAGAAAGTAAACCTATATACCAGGTCGGGATGTTGAGGCATTGAATGCTGTCCTGTATCCGGCTGCCAGTAACTCGTATCTTATTTTCTTCGTTCCGCAGATGTTGTCACGTATTGTTTGTCCTGCTGACTTCAGTTGTTTGAAATGTCAAACACCAGCCGTCACTGGAGTAGCCCCGAGATGTCAATAAATATTATTTTGTTCAATATAATATCGTTGTCAATGCCTGTTCGCTCCCCTCCCCTTTCTAAAAGAAAAAAAGCATGATTTTGGGTAACGGGGAGATTATAGAGATCAAACTTCCTCCTTCAGTGGCCTTTCCATTGCTATGTTTAAGGGCTGACAGTGACAAAAGAATGCAAATGAAAGTCCTCAGGAAACAGCAGCAGTCTAACTTTATATAAAGCCATCACACCATGAAAAAAACAAGAGAAAATGGCTAGAGCGTTAAGGAAACGCGACGATACATTCGTGTTTGTCGATACCCATCACGCAAGAGAAACAGCAACCTTTGGCCTATCGGCGACAGAGAGGTGAGCCGAGGGTCTGCAGAAGTCGGCACCGGGGTGAGACAAAAAATCAAGCAACATAAGGCAGGTAGGTAGCTGTCCGCCATACTTTCTCCCTAAACTTCATTTATTATCATTAAGGATGCTGAGTGTTATAATACACTTATTTGTATCGAAGGGATTTCTTGATATGCAAAAGAAATTAGTTGAATTTTTTTTTTAAATATCAGTAAAATTTGGGAAGAGGAAATAATAATCGTTTCAGATTTCGATCTGGCTGAACCGTATCCAAGGTTTTTATTGTCACAAATATTTATAACTGAGATTTAGAGAATTCCTTCCCGTTTGTGGATGGTAAATATGGCTCATTTCCGTTTATAGACAAACTTCTCGGCGCTCGGCAATGGCTCACTGTCCAGAACTTCGGAGAGATGAGCTAATAACAAACAACACTTGTGTTCCGTTCGAATCATATCGGTACCCAAGAGTGGCTGATTATTGCAACCAACATTTACATGATACACATTCGCTTAATTAATAAAAGAAACTTGTGGATTCTATTTTAAAATAATCCGGGGAAACAAATGACGAAACTTCTTGTATCCCATGGATTCTGATAGACAGGCGTTTAGCATTAAACTCGGTCACATGACGTATGACGGTGGTCCAAGCTCTTCTATAGTAGCAAAGTCGGTGGAGGAATCTTCGTCTGTTTCTCAAAACGGACAATCTAAAGCAGGTACAAAAAATCGAACGGTGGATCGCTGACGGCAGAATCACAGTAAATACGCCGTGGTGTACATGCAGCTCCTATTCCAGTAAATAAATAGTTTGCCATCGACTTGTTCTTCTCCTTGCTTTTATTTGATGGCAGCGGGTTATTTATTACGGTTCTGCCGTAGGAAGGAGAGATCAGTTACCATTGTAACAGTCCAAAATTCTGCTCGCTCGAGAAAGGCCAAGATTGCGGACAACAACAGGGTTTAAGCTGAAGTCATACGGCAGAATCCACTCCCCTCCCCTTCTCAGAATTTCTTGGAGACTAATTGAAGCGGGCTGTTACCGAGATTTAAAACCAAAAAGACAAACAAACAAGACAAGACAAGACAAGACCAGTGAGAGTCCGTTAACCAAAACAGCACATGGCACAATCACCTGCCGGGGTCGTGGGATCGAAACCCCATCCCGACCAAACAAGTGGGAAAAACGGGGTATCGGTGAAGTCTCGAATTTCGTGTAAAAAAAAAAAAAATTTAAATAGGACCCATTTTTCAAACGAGTTATACTGACAGATTTAAAGCTGTTTCGGTCTGTTATTTAAAGGGCAATGATAACGATTATAAAACAAACTTGTGAAACCGGAGACCATGAACTTAATTATGTATATTATCTCGAAAAAATATATTTTAAGGTAACTTTTTTTGTGTACGAAACATTTCACTTTTATGTACCTGACAGACGCATTCATCCGTGGGCCGAAATGCGGTCGGCTTTGCACGATTCCTATTTTTATTTCCACCGTCTTGTTCTAAAACTAAACTTTAATAATAAATCACTCTTCTACGGGTAGAGAAACGCATAATACTAACACGACAGTTAGTTCATTGTGACTAAGCACTGAAAGATTAAGACTGCTGTCACTATTCAAAGCCGCTTCTAGACGTGAGAAAGTTTACTCAGCTGTTTTTCTTGTTGAACGCGACCAATCGTCTCAGGTGTAACATCGGCCGTTAAGAAACTAATTAAAAGCGCCATTATTATACAATTCACCAGTCTGCCTTCACTTAACCCTTTGGCCGCCGTATTGCACAAACCTGCATTTTAAAGCCGTTAGTCAGATCTGTTACGACGGTTGAAGGTAATGGAGGCAAAATTTTCTCGGGCCATCTCACTGAAGAGCAAAGTGTAGGTCGTCTGCCCTGTTGATCACGTGAGTAGTTATCTGGGTATGTTGGGGAGACTGTTGATGCAGTCTAACTGTCCATACCCCTCGGCCACTGCTCCACCAAATGTCGCTTTAGAATGAGAAAATGCTTTTGTTTTCATTTACGAATAACGGAGACAAAGGGGTTGATAATTTGAAGGAAAATTTAAGTTTACTCCGCTTGAATGTCAAGAGAGACCCCTATTATAACATTAAGCACGGGAACATTTATGGAACCAACCGGGAAAGATTCAGATACTGAAAAGACAAGTACCACGACGATTCATTAATGCAGTAGTTAAGATAATAAGATTTCTTCTTTTTGAAGAAGCCACACCATCGTAATTTACGACACAAATAAAAATGAAACCACAAAGGAGAGTTTATCAGCCTCTATATTAAAGTAAAGCCAGTTATTCAATAAATTTAACTCAAAACTAATACCAAACCGTGCTGATGGAATTTAGAGCCGAAATATGAAAGTAAAATGGCGACTGGTTGGCTACCTTTCGAGTGAGCAAAGATGAACTGGACGACAACTCCTCGTGAATTTTGAAAAGCGATCTAAAATTGGTGGTATCTGGAGACAGGAAAGATGTTGCAGGACATCTTCACGTGCATGTAACCTTCAAAACACAACTCAGATCAGAATTCTGTTCCCCGAGCAGCGATCTTCTTCAGATGTTGGGAAATACATTCAGTTTCACCATGAGGTACAGATGAGCGCCTCCTGAGTTTGGCCAGTTACTCTTGAGCTGGCCCACACTGGGTTGGTTGTTACTTCGTACCGACTAATAGTCTCATGTGTTTGCAGTTGCTGATAACCCTGCCCAACATTTTTTTCAAAAATAGAATCGGTTTTTGCCTACCACGTCAAGATTTTGTTCTTCGGGATCTTAAAATGGTTAACTTTTTACTTGGTCAACAAGGAGGATACACGAAGTATCCATGTTTCTTGGGTCTGCGGGATAGCAGAGCTAAGGACAAGCACTGGACTCGGAAGAACCGGCCGGTGAGAACATGCTTAAATGTCGGAGAACCAAAAACCAACCACTAGTAGATCGGGTAGAAATCATCTTTCCTCCTCTCCACATCAAACTGGGTATAATGAAGCAGTCAGTATGTTAAAGCTCTGAGCATAGAAGGTGACTGTTTTAAGTACATATGCACAACATTTCCTAGCCTCAGTTATAAAAAAATTAAAGCTGGTGTGCTTGACGGGGGCCACAAATCAGAAAACTGATGATGAGAGATCATCATTTCACAAACTGCATGAATGATGTGGGGAGAAAAGAGCATGGAATTCTGTCGTGGCTGTTGTGAGAAATTTCCTGGGAAACAAAAAGCTGAAAATGACAAAGATCTTATTCGAACATTGCTTAAGAATTTTCATCGTCTGGGGTTGTAACATGAGAATAAAGGTTCATTTCCTCAACAGTCATCTTGATAAATTTCCTGAAAATCTAGGTGGCGTAAGTGATGAGCAAGGTGAAAGGTTCCATCAAGATGTACAAGCTATGGAGGAGCGATACCGAGGAAGGTGGGATACTCACATGATGGCCGACTACTGATGGGTATTAAAAGAGATGTCTGGAAATGAAGCACTCCAGAAAAGCCTACAAACGAAAATTTAGTCCATGAAGGAAGAATATGTCATTTACTGATATCAGTTAATGTAAATAAACCCCATGCCTGTCACTGTTTTGTTTGTACGGTATTCTAACCCAAATGGTGAGAATATTCTGGATTAGTTCGTGCCCATTTTTGACTAAAATTCATTCAATTCTAGCATCGATTTATATTTTTCTATTTCAATATTTTGATCTGATGTGTCATAGTTAACCAATATATTTGTTAATCTCAAAATTGTTTCATGGTATTGTTTGTTGGAATGGTATTCTAAATAAAATGATAGGAATAGGATTGAGGTGATTGTGGAAATCATTGTAATCAGTTACTTTTTTATGGCGATTGATCGAAAATGGAGGCATGCTGTAGAGCAAAAACCAATGCGATATTTGAGTTCAGGGCCCCCAAATTAGTCAGAAACAAGTCTCAGATATAAGTCAGCAAAAATTGTGTTGACCAGTGTGTTATTTCTCCGGTGTCTCGGTTTATGAAATTTACCAATATTCGGTGCGGACTTTTTAATCCAGATGTTACCTTGGCAACATCTTTAAGAAGACTCTGCAATTCCTCCGAGCTCACACCTCCATGACTGCACTGGCTGTTCGTGAAGCGTACACCGTTCACGTGACTATTACGAATCTGATTCGGAGCCCCAAGTGTGGCAAAATTTTGGCGTGTGTCTAAACCCGTCCCACAAACACACACACACACACCACCCTTTAGTGACTACACGCATTTTAAAAACGTATCTTATAATTCGCAAAATTCCTCCCGTCTCTGCGAACCGTCAGCCCCTTGAAAGTTTTCATAGAGAGGATTTTGCGCAACAAAGAAATAGGTCTGCAGCTCCAGAATTAGTAGGGAAGACTGAAGCCAGTTGTTTCAACAGCAGTAATTCACAACTAAACGTAGAGACGAGCCTTTGACAACGGTTATAGCCTCATCTAGACGTTTGATGAGGAATTACTGGTGCTGTAACAACTTCAGCTATCCCTGAACACATCAAAATACATTTCGAACCCCCTGCTGCTGATAAAACCCCTGGTTCTTTACACAAGGAGAGTTCGATGTTTGGAAACATGAATACTTTAATTATCTTCAGCAACATTTCCATATATAGTCTCACTCCATAGATTATGACACTCGAAGCAGTATTCACAATAATGGCCATACACTTCAGCATTTAACCAGAAAACGCACCAACTCGAATAATATGGACTTTAAACACAATGGCCGATGTGACGTGACTCCTAAGGGCAAAGAGACTACTGCTACTCGTGTCGCCACGGAGCCAACGTATCTATCTCATATGTAAGAATTGTCATATGAAATATTGCAATCAATTTTATTTATTTATTATTATTATTATTATTATTATCGCTGTCACCGTTCACACCTGTAATTACCGAGTGAAGCCCCGCAGGTACACAGATATAATAGAGCAGACGGGGTGTTCGTTAGATGTCCATCTAACCACAAGCAACTGATAAAAGCTCCACGTACGTTCCTCGTCGGTTACTTACCTGGTTTAACGGCTCGACACCTGCACATCCAGGACCGAAAACCGCCTTCAGAACACGGTTTCCCCTCTCATGCCGAGTTCCTTTGATCTCCAGACGCCACGCAGGTATGCGGAGGCTTTTGTGTCGGCGGCCAGCAGCAGAGCGAACTGGCTCGCACGTACTCCTTTCCGGCCATGTCTTGTTTTGAATTATGGGACAGGTGCGTGACGAGTCATCGAGTCCTCCTCCTCCTCCCACCTCTCTCTACACCTGAGGCGAGGAATGGGGGGTGGTGGCGGAATACCCGAGTTCGCTCCGACCACCTATTGTCCAGTACACGTTTATTGTGGTCGTCGGACGGGCACTCGCCTCGAATTTTCTAGTCGCTCGCACGTCCCGCGCACAGAAGACCCGCTTTGTGTTCCGCCGCCAACACGGCGACTCGGCTCGGGTTAGCCCCTCCCCCCTGCCGCCTCGGCTACTCCGCCAGCCGAGAATGGGGCGGCCTAACGATCCTATTGTCTGGATTCCTAAAAAACAGAAAGAAAGAAAAAAGGGAATTACCGACCCGTTAATGCTAATAAAATCACAACAAAGGGAAGCGCCCTCCAGTCAGCGCGAGGGGTGTCACAGGCAGATTCCAGGTCCCCCCTCCAGTCAGCTCAATCAGGGGCCGAACACAGTTCTTTCCCCTCCCTTAAACGTCTCGTGAAGCTTATGGATTCGAATGGGGCCCCAACCGAGCTTCGGACACGGGGAGCTTGTCCGCCTGTGGCCCGGGTGACGACGGAGAAATGGCTTAACCCTTTCCCGATGAATTAAATTTCGTTGAAAGCGTACGAAAAAGGAAAGCTGGATTCAATGACATTAAACGAATGGAGACGAGAAGACGTTGCCACGTAGCTTCGCGGGTCCCTCCCTCCCTGTACGCGCGAAAGAGAACATGGTCGTCGGGGCAGCTGACGGACGATGGGAACTACTTTTCGCTGCGCACAACTTGTAAGATTGCGCCGCCGCCATCTAGCCGTTGTAAATTCGCCTTTTCTCTTTTAAAATTCTTTTTTGTTTTTCTTCTTCCAGAACAAGAAAATAAATAACAGAAGACCCCTATTTTGTACACGAGAACTCCATCGGCCTATATTCATTCACCCGAACGCTTTTGTCCGTGGACAGCAGATTAACCATGGAAAGCGCGTGCAGAACTAAGCCTCTAAATTCGAGAACCTCGCTGCTCAGACACGTGATCGCGTAACTCGCCGCACCGAGTCACGTGGACGTGTGGATCGGCAAAGATCGGCTGGAAGTCGGACGTTCCTCCTCTTTATTTTCCGTCGAAGCGAATAAGTTAACCCCGCTGAGAGGAAAAACGAAAAAAAAAACAAAACAAGGAAGAAAGGGGAGGGGACAGAACGGGATCAGCGGAGTAAACGAGAGATAAATCTCCGGCGCGTGCTGGCAAACATGGCCGTACAAGGAAGAAGAGTGTCTGGCCGCTTTCACAGGATATGTACAGGAAACGAGCTAAATGTGCGGCCCGGGTTATTAATGGTTTAGAAATATTTCTTAACGTGCTAAAAATACCGCGGTCAGACGGTTTCCGCTCGTATGGGTGGCATTATTTAGATAAATGGCTTGTAAACCGAATTGAATCGGGCTAAATCAGATCTGACAAAGATAAGAAACAGAAAGAAAAGGAAGCAAATTGGTTGGCGGTAATAACGTAGAATCAGTTCCCTGTATCACCGCAAGGTGTCGCATAGCGCCATCGAATTTATTTTTTGTACATTTGTTTAGAGGTTTGCAGTCAGGACGTGGTGAAGTATAAAGACGATTTAGTCATCGTCACTTAGCTTCCTTTGAGGGTGAACTAGACATGGCGTTCACCAAAGCTGACCCCTAATCTCCCTGCACGGCCCGACCAGTTACGCCAGGGCATCAGCTGTCATACATGTGGATTAAACTGCAGATTTCGAGCGGAAACAAAGCTTTACTCGGTGTTTAAGTTAAGATGTAGTGAACGATGATGTTGTTTGTTTGTGTCAGACATCTCAGCATTAGTCACAGCCCTATCCTGACCCCTCCCCTCTGCCGGCGGAAGCAACAAACAAATTTAGAGATACATATTTTTAATTATAAACCCTATTCTTCTCTTTCCTTAGACCGGCTGCTGAGTAAATTAAGGAGCCAACGACGACATCACGAAATTAGAACTGAACGGATGCTGAGTACACTACAGGGACACATGAGAATAGCCACATTTTCACAGTTTTTAAAGTCCGCTCCGTAGTTTATATTAAAATGCTGCTTATCAGTGTCAAGTGCCTCGAAAGCACAGAACCACAAAATCTAAACAACACGAATAGTCAACATTAACATTCAGTTCCAGTCTTTACAGTACATACCCGCAGTCGACGTAGAGAACGTTGCAATCAATGTTGAGTACCACGAAAGGCAAACTGCAGATATTGCATTTTTGCGAAAAGACATCGGAATAAAGACCCAAAAACATTAAATATGAAGGCAGTAAATACTACTTCAAACTATTCGTTTGTTGACAATCATTAAAGGTGCAGCAGGTTCGTTGTTAGTACGTTAGCAACCATTTAGTTCCGGGTAGACGCCATCATTCGCTAAGCTTTTAAACTATCTGTTTGCAGAATTAAGTCTCTTGTTTCCCGTCCCCACTCCTGGCGCTATAAAGAATTTAAAAAACTCAGCCGCCCTAATTATCGCCCCCCCATTACCAGTTTCGTCAATAAAGTCTACCTTAGCGAGAGAGCATGGTGCCGTGATTATCCGCCAGAGAGCGTTATACTGAATCACGAGTGCCCGGTACTGCCAATATGGCAGAAAATCCACGTGACCAGCCGGTGAAAAGGTTTGAACTTCAGCAGTCAAGTATACTAAGTTACCGGCGGCCGCCCGATGGTTAATTAAATATTAAATGTTAAAAACCAGCACTTTTATTAATTCAAACTTGCATTTATATAAATTGCTTTTGCATCCGAGATCGCCAGTAAATTTCTGGTAAAGCCGATTTATGATAGTTTTGATTTAAGTCAAATTATTAAGCGGACTGAATAATACTGGAAGAAGTGTAGGCCAGTTTTGAGTTCTTCATTTCATTTATTCACTGGCGCCATAACAGGACATAAACGTTCATACGGATGTAAAGCTGTCGTCATGGCCACCAGGTGGGGGAGACAATATTATGACTTGAGGTTTATCAGAGAAATACTGAAGTCCACAGCTCTAACAACCTACAGTATCTGTATTATCTGTGTTTCGATTGCAGCTCCAAGGTAACGAATCAATAAGTATTATGGTGGTGATAGTTCGAAGAGCGCCACCTGGCGTTTACAGAATGTTTTGGGATGAATGGTAGCGGTGGCCGAACAAGTGCATGCGCCATGATGCTGCATTATTCATATCCCTGCTGCCTTTACCTCTTTTTTGGTCTCTTCGAAGGAGAGTCATAGTGTTGTGTGCGGATATAGAGAAGTCACTCCGTTTAGTGAGACAAAATGCATCATCATCATCATCATCATCATCATCATCATCATCATCATCATCATCATCATCATCATCATCATCATCATCATCATCATGTTATAAACATTAAAATATAATTAAAAAAACATTCTACAGTTATTCATATTGTTTAACATAATTATGTACAGTAAACAAGACGAGCAAACAAATGGTTGAAAATCCATTGCGAACTCAATGATCCATGGATCACATACCGCCTTCTGTTCCATTCCCAATGTTAAGCACAAAGTCAAACATTGTTTCTATTTTCCTCTTTAATCCAAGACGTCTTACCTATGTATAAAATCACCTAAGAAGGATTTACCCGGTTACATTTGTGGAAAATCAATGAGTGTAACGAGCGCTTCAGAGTTGTTCAGCTATTCGGAGACCATCATTGTGACTTTTGCTTATTTCTCCAGACAAAACAGCTTCTGACTGCTGGCTGTGGGATAAATCAGCTTCTGACTGCTGGTTGAGGGACAAAACAGCTTCTGACTGCTGGTTGTAGGATAAATCAGCTTCTGACTGCTGGCTGTGGGATAAATCAGCTTCTGACTGCTGGTTGAGGGACAAAACAGCTTCTGACTGCTGGTTGTAGGATAAATCAGCTTCTGACTGCTGGTTGTAGGATAAATCAGCTTCTGACTGCTGGTTGTGGGATAAATCAGCTTCTGACTGCTGGCTGTGGGATAAATCAGCTTCTGACTGCTGGTTGTAGGATAAATCAGCTTCTGACTGCTGGCTGTGGGATAAATCAGCTTCTGACTGCTGGCTGTGGGATAAATCAGCTTCTGACTGCTGGCTATGGGATAAATCAGCTTCTGAGTGCTGGTTGAGGGACAAAAAATCTTCTGACTGCTGGTTGAGGGACAAAACAGCTTCTGACTGATGGCTGCGGGATAAATCAGCTTATGACTGCTGGCTGTGGGATAAATCAGCTTCTGACTGCTGGTTGAGGGACAAAACAGCTTCTGACTGATGGCTGCGGGATAAATCAGCTTATGACTGCTGGCTGTGGGATAAATCAGCTTCTGACTGCTGGCTGTGGGATAAATCAGCTTCTGACTGATGGCTGTGGGATTTGTTCATACTTTTCAGAAAAAACAAAAAAGAAAACAACAAAAAGCAATTATTTACCATTGATTAATACATTTACCTTTTTACCATGGAACAATATGTTAAGAAAAATTGCCAGTGTGTTCCCTCCATGTTGTTGTTGTTATCAAAATTATTATCTTTATATCATTAAAAGGTTTTGTTGGTTTTGGACCTTTAAATCTCAGACCGTTTACTTTTCCCTTTTCTTCTTTTTTAGAAGATTATGTCATCAGAAAATAGCAACAGCCGGAAGTGCTGACGTCACCTGTTCATATCACCGCGCAGCCATAATAGTGAGTGTGGGTGGGGCGAGAATGCCCAGGTCGTCTCACCTGCAGTATTTTTGCCATTTCGTCGACACCTCCTCGCACCATCTCGAGTTATCGCACAGATCCTGGTCTGGAACTCGCGGTGTTCGAGTTTCCAGATATTCGCCTCTGCCCTGAAATCCGACTTTTGACCCTGACCCGCCCCACCCACGTGTCGGTAACACAGCACAGCCTCGTTTTAAGCCTTTATTCCTTATTGAATTACAGTTATTTTTCCTGAGTAATTAATAACCGGCATCACGCTATCCTACCTTGAACGTTGTTAGGCCTTTTTTTTGGTAAATCCTCACGACAAAAAAAAAAATTACTGAATTTCGCCAAATCACTTTATTTCAAACTGTGGGGGGATCGAGAGGCTCATTCCAATATATGGTGGAGACTGAGGGGGGGGCAGAAGTTTGGGATAATGAGCAATCTGGTCTGGCTAACGGGTGTTCAAATGAAACCCAGCCGGACATCGCTTCACAGGCATGCCATTTCGGCCGGGTTTTATTTGAACGGCCACGGTACAAGCACATCTCATTAGAAACTGCCGAAAAGCAGCATCTTGCCCCTAGAATGGTTAAAAGCAAGTTATAAACATACCATTTCACAAAAGATGAAGCAAACCTATTAGCAAACTTGTCGTCGGTAATATTTTATTTTTTTAAAAAAATATATTTTCTAGTCTTTTGACTGGTAAAAAAATGCTTTGCAAATTTTAAAGAAAATTTGTTGATTTTTAAAAAAAGAAGAGCTACACACCAAGGCCCATTACTGGGCAATGTTTAACCAAATAGTCGTGTACGTTAATTGTTCTTTCGTTAATATCTGGTTAATTTTCGTTGTTTTACTGCCATTTTGTTCCCCACAAGCTACATAAATATAGAATTCATGTTAAAAGTTAATATAATACCGTAAATCCATTCTGACAGAGTTTCATTCGACAGACGAAACCGGTGTAAACGCTCTGGTTATTGCGAGAGAATTCATGTTGAGCTTTTCGGTCAATAACCAGAGCCTGGTGGACCACAAGATGATTTTTTATTTATTTTGTCTGCGGTTAGAAAACCGGAAAGTCGTTCTATCTCGTTTTCTCGCGCGCAGCACAGACGATTCCCAACTATCGACTGCGGGGAGAGAGAGAGACCCCCCACACACCTCGGACCCCTTCGTCGACCGTCCGTCCGTGAGTATCGCTCATCCGTCAAGTCTCGTAGGTCAGACATCAAAAATGCGCAAGCCTCTTCACGATCTCTGTCGGGGCTACAATAAAAGCAACAAACAGGTGTATCGCCAAGGAAACGGGGAGTGAGGCGCGTCACTATCGACCAATACGCTCCGGGATTTTACGAGGAAGATGTG
The DNA here is from genome assembly GCA_018389105.1 of Nautilus pompilius. NCBI lineage: Eukaryota > Metazoa > Mollusca > Cephalopoda > Nautilida > Nautilidae > Nautilus > Nautilus pompilius. Next base: position 19,192 of record JACATO010001483.1, on the reverse strand, counting down.
TCACGGATGGAAACAAATCCAAGGTGGAAGTGATTGATTTCTCGTCCAGCAGGTGAACTGAGAAATATTTTCCTAAGCCCAACATATCAAGCAGGGGATCCATCTCGTCTGCTAAGAACGAAATTATAGCAAACCATTCAGTAAGAGCGAAGAGATGTTCATCGGGTGCTCAGTGGTAAGGTTTTATCGAATTATAGCAACACTGTTATCCCTATCACTTAAGACCATCCTTTTACATCAACAAAATGAGTTTGGGACGTTTCAGGACATTATCAGAATATTACTCAAAATTAATGTTTTTTGTGGATTTGTTTTATCTAGTGCCACCAAAAATATCAAAACGTTAGATAAATACTCTCAGCAGTTTCTTAGAACAATACGAAACTCCAAAACAATTAATATTTCATATTAGCCCACAAATCTTATAATTAACCCGTATTGGTCTTTGGCTTGTTAAATCTAAAATAAACAAAATAATAAATGAATAGAAATTTAAAGAAATAAAATCTAACATGATATTTAATATTAGTCTGGAAAAAATTAAAGCCGATTGTGTAGGCTTATCCTGGATACTCCGGTTTCCGCCACTGTGTCTAAAAATAAAGAGTTCTGTTAAAGCCATCGTAGCATCTCCGTTTTTTTTAATGAAGACAATGGTAAACCCTCTATTTTCTGGTATCGATCAAATTCAAATAACTGATGAACGACTACTGACAGGCTGTTAAATCGCATCGTCTTTTATCTGGATAAAATCCATTTTGAAAATAATTTCAAATATTTTTATTTCATGATGGTTTAGACAAGTTATCAGTGTACCCAAGTGTTTTTATAAGCAGTAGAAGGAGAACATTTTGCTTATTGAAGAATACAATTGTCAATGTATAGTACTGTCCAAACGTTTTAGGCCACTCTAAAAACATTGATGAGTAAATCATCGTTTAAAGTAGCCTTTAACCTTCCTGTAGGCTTTGCTAAATGGTTTTTGATGATTATAAATCGTTATATGAATGTGTGTGTGTGTGGTTATTTCAAACAAAATTTTTCAAACATTTGGGAAAAGACTTTAACAGAGCACTGGTGAAGAAACTTTCGTCTAATGGTTCGCGTTTGGTGAAGTCGACTTAGAGAGTCCACCCAGATACGATAAGGTACAGCTTGTCCATACAAAAACGTGCATTCATTGGGGACATCGTCTCTACGTCCATATTGCGTTACTCAAGACTTCCAAGTAAATAAAAGGAATGGATTTGCTTTATCTCTTCAAGACCCGACGTATTCGATAAATATATCCACTGTTATTCAGAAAAACTAAGGAAAAATTCTCAATATTCATACTGCTGCATATTGAAAGGTTGACATTATTTATACAAGACATTGAATTATTAACTTTCAAAAATAGTTAAAATTACAGATTTCAGTTTGTACAAGCGATCAAAGACGAAAAACAAAACTGGGCCCGATAATAATAAACAATACAAGCCATAGTTGATTTACTCTGAGTGATCAAATCAGACAAGTCCGCCATGGTCCGAATTCTATTGGAGTTGACAGTGCCATTACTAATAAACAATTGTTTGCTTGTTTTTATTTATGTTGGCTACTATTCCTGCATTCCTGCTTCAGTTCGTCGCCATACTAACTGTAGGGGTCGTGTGCCAACCCTTTTCTGCAGTATTTCTGCTAGCTATGTCTGAAGGACTACTATTTTGGTAGAGCTAATGTATCGCGCGCACATCGGTAGATATAGCCTACCATTCAGAGCTTCGATTAAGCATTTGTCTATAAATATATACATTTAGGCTGGTGCATCCGTGGGTTCTATTATGCGTGCGAAAAAATACACTAATCTCTGTAAAACGGGTATATTCATTATTAGGCAATACACGGTAGATGAGCACATGAGAGAGATATGAGAGACGAGAGAGAGAGAGAGAGAGAGAGAGAGAGAGAGAGAGAGAGAGAGATGAGAGAGAGAGAGAGAGAGAGAGAGAGATGTAAAAGACGTCATAATTACTTGTGACATAACACGAGCTAATGATATCATTTAAGCAGCTAACTTCGCCCACTTACCTACAAGGTTTCATATCGAACTATCTCGAAGCCCTCCCTCCAACATCAGCTCTGCAGTACGGATAAAAACAGAGGGATTGGATTTCAGGCTAATATTCGGGAGATGGAGTCTTGTTTTTCATTCAGTAACGAGATAAGTAAAACTATATCCTTTAATATCGCAGGGAACCCCTCTCGGCGTGGTCAGAAAGATGCATCCGTTACGAGGAGCAGACGGATCGCTTTTGCTAAAATATTTTATTACCTGTTGCATAATATAAAGAATATCAAATTAACCAATATTTGACTTTAGTATTTGCTTGCACTATATCTCAAGAATAAAAAAAAAGTTTTTTTCAAACTATTCCTGCTTACAGAATAAAATATTTGTGCTGGGAAAATATAATTCTGAAATATTATTTAATTTCCAACCTGGACTACCTGCTCTATATGAAATATTTTTCATATCTTGGTAAAGTTGTCAGAGATGAAAATACTAAATAATAGAAGAGGAAATAACTCTGTAATACTATTTTACTTCAGCCATTACAAGGGGAGACAATTCAAAATAAATTCTCTGTACTCACATTGCTTGTTATTTTGGCGCAGATGAGTCTCTGGAAGAGAAGAGGTTTTTGTTTACGGAGGCCGAAAACATATTCGAATTGATTCAGGCCAAAATAGCTGATCTAGAGTGTAAAGTCGGTACGGTACTTTGGCGGGTAGATTACTTAGAATCCCGGGCAACAACAACTTGGTATCGGGTACATCACCCTGACATGGCTTCTTTCATATTAGCTGGCAGCGTGGACTTTTTCTGTTTTCTTTTACGCCTAAAATGAAGAGTTCTGGTAAAGAATTCTCTGCTGAAGCAGACACTATTTCCAATCTAATTAGGAATTAATAACCTGTAGTAACTTGCCCTTTAATAACTAGGACCGATGTTGTTGTTGTTTTTTTTTTCTCTCTCTCTTATTCAAAGTCTCAGCCTTGGGCATAAGCGATAAAATTCCCACATAATTTTTATTGCCAGGGAACCCGAGGGACTGACCACTTGTTGTCGCAGGTGACTAAAAATTAGAATTCTACTTTTTGTACGAAGGGAAGGTAATCTATTGAAGCAGTCTAGGGGAGATAACTCAAGTCACACATTTTTTATGCGGAAACTTGCCATCCTCGGTCTGGTCTCGTGGGTCTTGTAGAATGGTGGATTGTTAGCGGCACCAGCGACCTCACGCAACTGTGTTCGATAGAGTAAACGAGTATTTTTGACGGATTTTAATATAATAAATAAATAAATACGTTTCTGTATAAGGGCGACACGATGGTCCAGTGGTTAAATTGCTGGACAAGTTCGCATCTTGCGGCAACCCTCGGTGGCATGGTATTCTTCTCGATCTTCTTCGCTAAAGGGATGATGATGTTATCTGTCCATCCGTGGGTAAATACAGAAGTGTGGCAGAGTTTTGGCATTCCTCCTCCCCCCCAACCTGGCCTTGCTAGTAGTAAACAAACTAAATAACGAAACACGAGGCAATGGGAATGTACTCGAACTAAACTGAGCAGCACATCATCTGCGATAACTTTCCGTTCTCATCCGGATACAAACACATTCCACCTTTTATACGCCCCCCCCGCTTTTATGGCGTATTTACAAATATCCCACTCCGTCCATATCTCTGTGCTGTCGTGCGCTACATTCTAGTGTTGTTAAATAAGCTTTTTTTTTTTTAAATTCCGAATAATTAATAAATTAGCTAAAATCGGTGATATTTTCCAACATTCCAGACCACGGAAGTAAACAGCCAGTCGAACAGGACTCGAGTTATTCTGTAATATCCATCAACCTGAAGGACAGGACCTCCAATATTATTGAGGCTTTGAAAGTCCGTTCAGCGGCAAGATTGGTCCAGACATCCCTCACCTGACTGGTCAGCCGCTTTCTACAATAGTATTGTTTTGTATTTACATTTCTAACCGTTCGCTACCAGCTGATACTTAAATCTACTAGCACCATTGTACACGGAACCGAGATGATCATGCAGAGGAGAACTGCTCATAGAAGAACTCGATGTCCCTTAATAGTGTAACAATAGAAATTATTTCCTTTACGATGTGATTTTAATGTTAATATTTCTCTAAGCTCCAGAATACGGTGCGTAAAACCAGCCGCATAATTCCCCTTTAGGCATCGACATTACATTTTTGAGGTTATCTATACACACAAGGGGAAGTACAGGAACCTCCAGCTAATATATATGCATAGTATAGTACAGCCTCTTTTCCACCCGTATTTCATTCGAACGACGTCCATAGTATATTACTTACCTGCTAATAGTGTAAATACTGGTAAATGCTTGGAAGTGTAACAAGTAGAAATAGGTAAATAAGAAACAAAATAAGACTGCCTCACACACAAACTCTCTCTCTATTTACATCTGTCATGTACTCGACGAAATTAGCAGAGTTTATTTTCGACGATACACAAGCGCCACCACACGGACAGGGCCACTCCACGAATACTATTAGCTGGGATTACCTGCCCTGTCTGCGATTTTAAATTTTCAAATAAAACAAGTACAACAAGGGAGGTAACTCTTTTACTGTTTGTGACCACGGAAAATTTCTAAGCTTATCCGGTTTTCCAATACCTTACCAAACCTCTTAAAATAATAATAATAATAATAATAATAATAATAATAATAATAATAATAATAATAATAATAATAATAATAATTGCTTATTCATTTTCCTTTTCTAATTTGATTAACAACTTAAAATGAGTCACATGGCCAATCCAGCCTCATGCTGTAATATTATACTTTTGTATAGGATCAGTGAATCATTAAGGCCAACAAATGCGTTTCGAGATCGGACGCCTTTCTGTCAAGGAAAAATCACGTGCCACTGGCATGGATTCTAGGGAAAGCAAACACCGAGTTACTGGAGAGACCCACGCTGCAAAGGTCCCCTTTTCTTCCATCGTTCAGGCCCCGTCAGGACTTGACTCATCGCTGACCTCCTTTCACCCGCCTATAGGGTGAACACTGGCGTCCAATCAAGACAGCTATTTCTCGGCTTACAAAAGCGGAAGAAAGAAAAGAAAAGAGGGAGGGGTTCCTGCTCTTTCTTCAGATAAATTTTCGTCGTGAGAGCGCGTGAAGTCACAGCCGTGTGGCAATAAAGTTTAGTATACAGGTGACTGGGCTCATAAGAGGACTGCTCGATGCTCACCAGAGGGCGGCACGTGCGTAGGAACAATGCCTGTAGACTGATGTGTTAGGTCAAGCGACACAAGGGCGGTTATCTCCCCCCCCATATTTTATCATTTAAAGTAGCAGCCGCGCACAACGATTTAGCTGCCCACCCTAATTTCAGCCACCTGTCGTGTCTGCCCTTTGCTGTCCTCTCACGGACCCACCGCCCAGGGCACTGAAGTTCGAAACTCCAGAAGCTGTGAGCTGTACGTGTTACGGGTGGGCAACTCGCTTCCAGCACCTCGCAAAATATGGTATTTTCCCGACGTTAGTGGGCAATGCTCATCCTAGCTGGAGTTTCGAAATAATCTTGCTAGAAAATGTTGCGCAATTATTTAACGAACTTATGGTTTCTCCCCACTCCATCATCATCATTTTTGAGGAAGAGAAGCAAAAGTTGTGTCCCTTGTTTCAAAATGTCTCATTGGCTAAACAGATTACGCTGTCTTAAACTTATTATTATTATTATTATTATTATTATTATTATTATTATTATTATTATTAATAATAACTTCCATTTCTGTGTCTCGCTTGATACACTCGTATGTCCTGATCTTCATTCAACTGATAACTGAGTACAATAAATCACCTGAAAGCCTGACGTCAGAGAACATTTCTAAAGAATCTGATTTAGTAAATAAACCAAAGACAGTGCGCGCTGAAACGATTCTTAACCACTGATGTATAGTACATTACAAAGAATTGAGGTCTCCTTTTACAATTATATAAAGCGCTGCCCTTTTCAAACCGTCTGGTGTATAACACGGACTGTTGTACATCTGCACCCAGTCATCTACAGCTATAAAACAACAACAACAAAACCCGTACGTCGTCAACCATGATGCTTACAAACGTACCACTTAAGCTTTGATTCCTGCCCTCCGAAAACCTGAACACAATAATAGAGTTTGTTTGCTTTATGTGTTCCACGCATTGAAGAATTCAAATGTCTTAGTTGATTGGTCACAACCTTCATTATGCGACACAGAGATATTACTTACTATGATCGCTCCCAAAAATCCGAACCTTTTATTTCTCCAATCAAACTGGTGGAGCAATCGGCACCAGCACCGCTAACCCAAGGACAGCAGGCCCGCACCGAATGCTGTAAATGAGATCTAACCGGAACTTCAGACAGAGATAGAGAAACACGTTCGATAAAAGCCTGGAAACCGGAAGTACCAAACTTACACTATTACCGACGAGTTTATTACTTTAAAAAAATTAATCAAAGACGAGATGCTGTTAAAAGCAGCCAAGAATTCCACCTTCGCTTTTGCATGCAGACGGCTTCGTTTCACTCTACGTCAACAGCTTCCAAATGTCGGTACAGATGTAGAGTGGACCTGGGCTTAAAACGGAACCTTGGTCCAGATACGTGCGGAGGTAGAGAAAATAGTCTCATCCGCTTTACCCATTAAAAGGACCTTTGTAGAAGTGTCGGGTGATGCCTTCTCTCCGTGGAAAATATAATATATAACAACATTCTACCGTAAAGCGGCTCTACGGAATCTTAAGGTGCTTTTCCACTTGCTCATAATTAAAAAGAAAAAACTTCCCACAATGCAACGCTTTGCAAAAACTGATGATTCCTAAGGAGTGAAACTCGGTGAAATATCTGCCCATCTTCAGAGGAAGATCCGAGGCTAATTCTTCTGTCTTGCTCCCGTTGGTTTGTCTCGGCGACGAAGTTTCAAAGTTTTCTGTACTCGAGGAGTTTTACTTCCTTCGACATGCTGAACCGAAGACTGAATATTCGGAAGTAGTCGGGAGATTCTGTGGTGCTGCATTGTGGGAATTCTTTTTAAAAAATCGAGAAAAGCAGATCCGCACTGCACACGCATGCGCGACCAGACGGACTAATTCCTAAATACACGTTCCCAAGCTTTCGCGGTCTACAGAAATCTCCTCTCTGTTTATTCTGTCTCGTCCATTTAATTCTGATAATTCAAGTAATAAAAAAAAAAATTTTTTTTTTCTAAATAAAGGAAAGAAACAAAGAATTAATTTCAAGTTCAGTTTACTGACAAACGTAGATTGTACACACAGCGCGTGGATTGGACACGTGGTAACAAATGTGATTGAAAAGGACACAAATATTTGAATATCATCGCACCAAATATTTAAAATGTTATAAAACAACGTGCATTTGGCAGATCATCTTACTTTTCCCCCTTTTTATTTTCAAATCAAAAACATTTTAAGGTTTAAAAAGGGTTAATATGTACAACAGACCGATTTAGTCATTTTTTAAACGCATAATAAAATAAAAGATAACAGGAAAAATAATGAGCAAAATATACAGGAAATAAAAAATAAACCCACGCGAATTTAGTGATGCGAATAAAGCAGAAGAAATTAACTTGGCACCAGCCGATGTTTTCACTAGTAAATTCCTGTCTGCCCACCCGCGATGTACCAAGACTCGAACACTGATTGGCTTTTACACGATCTCATTTTCTGTTTTCCGTGTAGGAGACAATATCTCGACTGCTATTTTGCAGATCGTCGCCGTTATTCTGCCTTACGAAAGAACAGCTGGCATTAAAACGGTGGAGATAAACTCTGAGAATGAGAAGCGGTCGGTGTGCGGCCGAGGCCTCTGGGTCGGGAACGAATGTTCTCTTACTAACAGTTCTACTATTTACAGTCCGCTCGATCTTCTTAAGCTTCTCCATCACGATTATAAACGTTATTCTATTTTTGCCTTTTTAATTCAATTATAGGTGTGTTTTATTTTTATAAGATACAATATGAAAGGCTGAGGGAGCAATTTTTCACATAGTTGGGGGCGGAGGCGGAGGCGGCGGAGCTAGAAACGGTAAAGGCGCCTCAGCAGAGTGGCGGAGGCTGCCTGGCGGTGAGGGGGGGTCGTGTGAAGGCGGAGGGGGTGGAGGAAGGTAACCGTCCGATTTCCTTTGGCGCCGCATGGAGTCGCCGAGAGCGGAAGACGACGGGGTCGATTCACCGTCCATGAAGCTTTGGCGGCCGAGAATGACTGATGGCGGGTTGTCATCGAACTGCACCACCTTGGTCGGGTTCCAGAGTTGGTCTGTCTGCAGCCCGCTACTCACCTCGCTGTTTTCCTTCCCATCCTCCTCATCCGCGTGGCTGCTGCGAGTGAACTTGCTGATTTCAGAGATGGGGGCGTAGCTGAAGCCGGCCCGAGGACTGAGGCTTCTCCGCAGGGTCGTCAGCTCGGAAGACGGTAAGTCGTCAGCAATCGACTCGACATCAAACGGTGGCGACGGGGGCCGGATGGATCCTTCGTCTTCGGGAGGAAACGGTGGCGACGGGGGCCGGATGGATCCTTCGTCTTCGGGAGGAAACGGTGGCGACGGGGGCCGGATGGATCCTTCGTCTTCGGGAGGAAACGGTGGTGACGGGGGCCGGATGGGTCCTTTATCTACGTTGAAATACTTCGCAGCCATGCTGTCTCTCGCCATTTTAAAGGGGCGCGGCTGGAATGTCTGCGCCCGCTCGTCATCGAGAAAGGTATCGGAGTCCACCCTGCTCTCGCCGGTTTCACGTGACCGCCTTAAGCTGTTTTTCCTCCTGACCACCGAGTACAGTAAATCGCCGCCGTCGTCGCCACCGTCGTCGCCCCCTCGCGCCGGCTCGTCCGCCGCCAGCGCTGTGTTCCTCAATGACGGTATGGTGAAGAACTCCGAATCGAACTTCGGCTGCTCAGGAGAGGCCGGCTGAACGGATGGTTCCTCGCTTTTGGGCTTGAGTATGAACTGCGAACCGATGGCGGCGATGAAGGAACTCTGATCGTCGTTTTCCGGATCGTGGACGCCTCTATTCTCCACAGGTAGAACCGGAGTGCGCATCCCCGACGAGCGATCTGTCATGTACCGCTGGGTAGGCTTCACGGATGTGGGAAGCTGATCAAAGACAATGCAACAGTTTAAACGCGTAAAAGGAAAAAGAAAAGAAAAAAACTTCAATTAAATCACCAACAGAATTTCTTTTAAATTTTCGTGGATTCGAAATCACTCGTGTTACCGTAAAAGTTGTTTTAATCAATATCACCATCATGATACAATTCTAAACATCGGAAGCCTCTAACCATCGCCAAATTATCAATGCGAGTTAATAGGCGGTCGACAGCCGTTAGTAATTTGCGACGAGACGCGGTGTCTAACATCACACTTTTTGGGGAAGTTACAACTACTTGTGACGTCATTTCTGTTTTGGCTGAACTTAAAATACTGATATATCTTCAGAGAAAACAACAGAACTGAGAGAATTCTTCAGGCAGAAGGCCAACCGATCACCAGCTTTTCGTTGTATGTGGTCTTATACAATTCGTTGTCTCTTTACCTGGCTGCGCGCGCAGCCGGGGAATAAGTACACAATGGCGACTAAGTCAGAAGTAAGCATAAGAAACTCACCTGAAAATCGATGTCTTCTGAATCACTGTAATTCAGAAAAAATATAAAAAAAAAAAAAAACACCACCAGAATTAATGTCAAGAAGTTTTCAGAATTTTCTTTTTTAAAAATTAACTTTATGAGTGCCTAACTTTCTTTTTAAAACCGCTAATTGCCCTTTAAATCTTTATTACTCCGCACAAGCCGGGCCACGAGAGCTGTAAAGCACGGTACTTTCCTCATCGATATGATAATAAATCTTTGTAACGAGAAATCCGTATATCGCTCCACGTGCTCTGTGTGCATTACAAGTCTTTACTAAATATGCAACCAATCCAACACAAATATATACTAGCACCTCGAGGTGGGAGAAGTTTAGTAAAAGACAGTTTTTGTGTTCATTCTATGTTTTTTAAATAAATTATCGAGTAATAAATGAACTAAATTTGATTGTAGTATTTTCCATATCTTGCATGTTTTTCATGAATACATTTCGAACCAGGTCAGTCGTCAAGCACCTTAATTCCTTTTTTTAACTTTTAAAAGTCATGAACGTGTAGGCTGACGCTGCGAAATAGTTTTAACATGCCTCGCTTGAATAGAGAAAGAAGTTTCACTAAATTCACACCTATCTTTACAATACATAAAAAAAATATATATTTAAAAGATGGGTTTCAAAATAGAACCTTGTCTAACTACTTGTTAATTTGGTTTTAAGTGAGATGTCAGGGCTGAGAAAGAGTCTTTAAATACCCTGTAAGTGTCAGCAAAGAGAATGAGTCAACGAAGACGCCGGCAGAAACAAATCAACGTACCAAAAAGCCTTTAGAAAATTAATGTCCTAATATGTCGAAGCAAAGATGTGTGGCATACAAATTTTCACAGTTTTGAAGAGCGGCCATAGTGAAACTAAAGACGTCACGCGCTCATTAACTGCTCGTGACGTCATAACAAACGGTCCGTGACGTCATGTAAGCAAAAAAAAACAATAACTTTTAACAGAATTACTTCACATTATTGGTGAACAAAATCAATGGAAGAATTCTATGTATGTAAATATGTGTGAGTGTGAGTGTGTGTGGTGTGTGAATATCTGTGAGAGTGTGAATGTGTGTGTGAATATGTGAGTGTGACTAAATGAATACGAGTATTGTGAGAGTGTGAGTGTATGTATGTGTGAGAGAGTGTGTGTGTGAATATGTAAGAGTGTGAGTGTGTGAATATGAGTATGTGTGAGAGTGTGAGAGTATGTGTGTGTGAATATGTCAGAGTGTGAGTGTGTGATATGAGTGTGTGAGTGTGTGAATATGAGTATGTGTGAGAGTGTGAGAGTATGTGTGTGAATATGTAAGAGTGTGAGTGTGTGAATACGAGTATGTGTGAGTGTGTGAATACGAGTATGTGTGAGTGTGTGAATACGAGTATGTGTGAGTGTGTGAGAGTATGAATGTGTGTGTGTGAATATGTAAGAGTGTGAGTGTGTGAATACGAGTATGTGTGAGAGTGTGAGAGTATGAGTGTGTGTATGTGAATATGCGAGTGTGAGTGTGTGTGTGAATATGTGTGAGAGTGTGAGTGTAAGTGTTGTCTCTGAGTGTGTGTGCGATTTTCTCTCTTTCTGTTAAATTAATTTTCGAGATTAAGAAGCACAAAGATGAATCTGACCTCCAGTCCTTCATTCCCACCCATAGCAGGAATTAATCAAAGTTCTCTAATTTGCACCTCGCGCTACCTGTCGCACCGACTGCCCGGGTCAGGCTGTCAGTCAGCTAGATTCAGTGCTGACCAGCGGGCACTGAATGACCTTTATTGCTAGCGATGCTATTCTACTACGGAGTAAATCTGTCCTTCAGAACGACTTTAAGGGAATCACTATAAGGAACACCCCTTTTCGAGACAGCATTTTCAACTAATTTTACTACTAAGATTTTTTTTAAAGCGACACTGCGGGTAATAAAAATGACTCTGCCATCTGTGTTATTAAAGTACAGCTAAAGTCGGCCATTGCCAGAAACCGGTTCGACGGACTTTATTCCACCTTTGCTGACGTTCTTTTGTTTATTGGTTTCCATGGAGACGAGTTTATTGATCATTTAGAGCGAAAGGATTGGTAATGCACAATACTTAGCTTAAGTACACTCTACGTTACTAAAACTAAAAGCATAATAATTCAAAGCATACTTACTTGTCCGATGCATCCCTTCTGGTTTTTGCTGTGGGAAATAAAGAGGAAGTCTAAGAGTTAAAGAATTTTCTAACTGTAGACTGAGACACATTTTACACATTCTTCCACTTGAAAGGCCATAAAAGTTAATTTTTTTACAATGTTAGTGGAGCTAAAACTTATAAATTCATTTCAAAATACAGAAAATTCGTTAAATATTTAAACGTTTCTGTACTTTGAAGACCTGTCTTGTTTCTCAGGGTAAAATCAGAATAAATTAGAGAAGTCAGAACTGATAATTTAAAGGACACCGCCTTACATATCTCGTGGTATCGTGAACGGGACAGCTAGAGAGGTATTAGGGAGTTCAGTTTTCTTCTTTAGATAGACGACAGTGACAAGTCTCGCGAAAAATTGCTTGTTTGTTGCAGAGACAAATTAGCAACTAAATAAAATTTGAAATTTACTCTATATTTCGTATGGACTCGGAGTAAGCGTTAAGTCCTAAAAGAAATCCTGAATTGTCTGCTGCCCGAGTTATCTTAGATGTTAGTTAACCTGCCGAGGGCTCATCTTCGCGTGGTTACCTCCTCTTGGCAGAAGAGCGAGTAAGGGGAGATAAACGCAAACAAACGAATGGCTATTTGTTGTGCACCTACGTTTCCGGTGTTTCCTTTTCTTGATCTTCTCTCGCGACGAAATCGTCTGAACGTCGTCGTCGATCTCATTGATGAGGATTCTGTCTTCGTATTTCTGTTCGACAGGAAACCTGGGCAAAGACTGCAGCCACGTAGGCATGGGTAGAGCGATGGGATGCGGTAACGATCGCATCATGGAGCGCATGATCGATGGGTGGATGCCGTGCGTGGGAACCATCGACTGCCTGTACATGCCACCATTGGAAGTCGCCACGTTATCAGTGGCATAATACTTGTTTAGCTTCTTTTTCCCTTTCATCCTTTTCCTGAAAAGAATATTGAATAAGACACTATGTAACGAAGGGGAACTAGCGAACAAACAATAACCTACACGCAATTAAATGAAATAATAATTTGATGATCTATTAAATATCTAATATTTCACTGTTGAGCTTACAAACATGGCGGCTACTGACTGCATCTGTTTTGTAACACCTGTAGATTGAAAACCTAGGAATTTATTGCTTCTTAAAGCAGAGAACCGCGACAAAGGTAAAAAAATTTAAAAAATACAACAGATTGCAGAAACGCCAGGCGAAGACGCGCAAACTTACTCCGGAATGGTGTGGTTTAAGGTCAGACCAGAGATACATTAAAGGCCCGAGGTGATCCAAGGCAGCGACCTCTGTCAGAACAAAAAAGAAATGGAACCGCACGATGGTTTTGGGTAACTCTCGTTCAGCCATTTCCTTTCCAATGATAGAATGGATTCGCTGGCTCCCTCTGCTGGATGGACAGGAGCGCCTTGTGAAATCTGGAACTGATTCAGCTGGAGGTAAATGAATATCGCTCGGGGTTTATTATTGTTCTTATATTTTTTGTCGGGTAATTTAGAAAGATTATTCACGTGGGCCGTAAAACATTCTGTGCTAATGTAAAGCTGTGGCTGTCTGGCCCTTCCGTATTCGTTTTACGTCTTTACCTTCTACGCTTACCTGAGCTGCTGTCTGCCAAGTGATGATTTCGGTCGTGAAGCTGCTCGCATTAGTTATTGTCGGAAATTCTTTGTGCTGGGATCATGACAATGTATCCCGTAGCCGCGCACAAAGGAGCCATGTACGGCCAACTTAAGCGGAAAGATACCTACTGGATCCCAGCCGACGGGGGCCAACGCTAACGAACCTCCTTAAAACCCTGATCTTGAGGGCTCGCCGACTACGAACCAAACTAAAAGGTGCAACTCGCACTGACGCTTCCGGCTTACAGGCGGAGGCTCGCGCAGCGTTGGCAAGCCGGAATGCCAATGCGGATTAGGTGTCGAGAACCCTGCGAGAGAGTACCGAGGATTCCCTGGCTTAATATCCACCTGAAGCGTGAAACATATTAATGCATTTAAAAAAAAAAGGGGGGACAAGGAATTTCAGTCCAATGGCGAAGAAAGGTCGCCGGATACTTACTTCCAGATTAGGAAACCAATCAAGCCGACAGTCACGGTGAGAAAGACTATGGCTATCAATGTCCCGGCGATAATTCCCACCAAGTCTTCGGAGCCGTCGGCATAAGCCCCTGAAACCAGAAGAGTTGGGATCGTTTAAGGAGTCGACAGGATTAAGCCTCGAAAGCTACCAGATTATCGACCTCCCTCATTATCATAGTTTCACCCGGGGAAATACAGTGCAAAGGTTGTCTGCCTAGATGTATGGCGGAACGGTGACACATGGTGGCTGAAACGTCAGACAAGCTGAAGATCAACTTATACAAGAAAAACTAGCGGACAACAGGCGTACTTTCTAATTATCCCCGAAAGTAATCCTGCTACTGGCTCGACAGGAAACTCAGCTCAGACCTCTCCAAGGACCAAATCTCGGCCGCGGCCACAACAAACGAGCACGCTTCGACATCGCACAACCACACATGCGCTATTTCATTCTTCTTCTTCTTTTCCCCTCTGCTTTTATTAAGTAGACACCTTGGGTCATCCACGGGTCCTGAGAGTGAAAAAGAAGTAAACCGTTACCCAGCGTCGGCCTCTAAATACATATATAATCCGATGCTAGCTAGATAGCATTCGCTGAGGCCAACCAAGCAGTTTTTCTTTTTTTTTTTTAAATCTCGAAGAGTTAGCTCCCTTGAAAAAAAAAATCGTTGCTCATTTTATTCTTCAGCTTACATCCATCGTGATGAATAAAAGCAAACAGTTCAGAAACCAAATTGAGAGGTATCTTCTAACGCGATAATCTGGTAATAGTTTTCAAACTGTTTCTTAAATGACGCCATGGTTCGTGATGTCCAGCGCACCCGGCGCCAACTGTAGTACCACGGGGTGGATTGGTTGCGAGTTCGCGCCATTTCCCACCCAGTCTTTTCACTTCTACTTTAACCTGTTTCCCATTGGCTCCTTCTGCTTTATGCGGACCTTAAAGGGCTTGGATCGTTTAGGGGGGTGAGAACGCCCGAGGTCAAGGCGCCTAGTTCGAATCAAGGTCAGGAGTTCGGCTTGGCGTTGTACCTCCCCGGCGCGGATTCTTCCCACTCTTCTTCCGCCAGACGCGTGGGTTTGCTCCCGCATCTAAGATACGGAGAGTTTCAGTTGGGACTTTCGTTAGGCTCGTTGACAGCTAGAGGACCGATGTCCTGTCAATCAGCACTTTCGACATGAGGGCTTATTAGAGCCCACCACTTGAAAACTGGTTCCGCTCTAATCCATTTCCAATCCTAGATGGTGGTCCAAGACTGTGCAGCCTGCCCTGCACCGGGACGACACCTGGTGGCGCCCACAAACTGTCAGTGGTGCCCGGCGAAAGGGAAAACCGGCAGATTCAGTTCTGAACCGATATCTTGGGCGCTGACCGCGTAGGTTTTAGGAAAGAGAAAAACCGTTGGGGAGGGAAAGAAGAAATTAACTTATCCACAATCCCATAATTTAGAGCTTTTATTTCAAACGTAAAAAGAATTTTCTTTAAACTTAAATTTAATCATTTCTTACCCTTACTATGCTGAAAGCGGACATCCATCCCCTCTTTGGCATTTGTAGCCATTCATTGCTGGAAGCAGATTTACCCCCCCCCCTTTTGTAGCCATTCATTGCTGGAAGCAGATTTACCCCCCCCCTTTTGTAGCCATTCATTGCTGGAAGCAGATTTACCCCCCCCATTTTGTAGCCATTCATTGCTGGAAGCAGATTTACCCCCCCCTTTTGTAGCCATTCATTGCTGGAGGCAGATTTACCCCCCCTTTTGTACATTCATTGCTGGAGCAGATTTACCCCCCCTTTTGTAGCCATTCATTGCTGGAAGCAGATTTACCCCCCCTTTTGTAGCCATTCATTGCTGGAAGCAGATTTACCCCCCCCCTTTTGTAGCCATCATTGCTGGAAGCAGATTTTACCCCCCCTTTTGTAGCCATTCATTGCTGGAAGCAGATTTACCCCCCCTTTTGTAGCCATTCATTGCTGGAAGCAGATTTACCCCCCCCCCTGCTCACACGGCTTCAGAAAATCTCTTCTCCCCGGTGCGATAAGCGGGATTATTAACCCTCACGTCTTTGAAAAGTCCCGCAAATTCTCCGACCAAATTCCTAATAAAATTTTCTTCTGAAATTTATTGAAAAAATTCTCGTATTTAACTGCGTAGAATGAACCCCAAAATGAAAACAAATCAAGCTTTGTGTTGCGGTGCTTCAGCTTGAAGAAATAACGCCACATCACCACGCGTCTTTGTAATCACGTGACATTAACAAAGGGCGACAACTCTGGCTTAGTTTTTTTTTTTTTTACTAAATCGGGTTAACCGAAAAAGGCTTTAAATATAGTTCACGTTTTTATTTTTTTTTTTTAAATTAAATCATCATGCAGAAAGATTTGATTATTTCCTTGATGTTTGACAAAATATGGGGCAAACTGCAGTTAAATTTTAGATTCATCATTTACCCGAAAAACGGAGCTTCCCCGCTTCTGATTAACTTTCCCTTTGAAGCCTGTAAGCTCTGTAATTCGGCGAGGTGTCTCCTTGCATTGATTAATAATCTAAACAAGCCGAGTTTTGTTTGGCTATTGTTCCTGATCGATGGGCAATAAAAGAAGGGCGGATATCGATCTCCACTCTCGTCAATAGCTGGTGAAGTACTATGGCTACTTTCCCAGTCGCGGTGAATTAATGCCAGCACTGGATCCCAAAGACCGGGGGGGGGTCTCTCGCTGATGCTGACCCGACGTTTGTTTTTCAGATAGAAAACAGAAAACATCGGAAAAGATCGATGCGAGGAGAGGGGGGGGAGGAGTCAATGAGGCCGATACAGCACCTCCACCATTGACATTGTTTTTCACCAGCTTTCGATAAATGAAAAGCCGAATACTACTAAAGCAAGCAGAGTCACTTACTGTCGAGCTAGTGATAACAGTCAAACAGCACTACCCGTAAGTCAGGTATCAATTAGGTAATTCGAGTCTATGCGTCAGAGTTGTGCTTTCAATAACGTCCGGTTTGAAGATCAGTCGCCATTAATAGCTGAAAACGTTGGTGTGCTACTCCGATGTCACGACTTTTTGTACTCTCATTTCGTGAGAGTTCAGAAATAAGATAGAGGTCTCCGAAATGAAATCATGAGAACATTTACTGTATTATTTCTTATAGAAAAGTAGTAACCTTTAATTAGTCATTTTAGAATTAAAAACGGATCATAAATATCCGTTAAAACTGTGGGCATCAGTGCTTCCCAAAAACTACTACGACTGGTTTGAGTTTGTCATCTTCGTCGTGTTGTGTTGTCACGTGTTGAGTGCGCATGGCACTGATAAGTGCATGTGAGTGCAAGCGGTTTAAAAATAAAACAAAAAAGCTGGAAGTTGGCAACCAAAAGTAAAACTACTTTTTAGTATTTCGGCATCCCTCATCTGGCCATTCTCAGGTCTTCTGTACCAAACGGAATCACAAGACTGACAGATGCCAATCATAAATAATCAATTTATTTTCCTAAGATGACATGAAAGAGAAGGAACTCACCCAAACCTGGTGTAGTCCATATTCTGTTTTGGATATTTTACCGCTTAATACGCAACCCAGCAATGTTAAACAGACTAATTTTGGTGTTAACTAACCCGTCGCATTTATATATTTATATATTACCTTTCATTTTTCTAATTTAGCGATTTCCTTTAAAACTAAAGCATGCGCTTAGAACAAGAAGTAAGGAGAGTTCTCATGGCTCATGGATGACACTTTATCTTAACGATTAGATAGTTAGTTACTTGGATGTATACAATTAAAAAAAAAACTAACTCGTGCATGGCGCTGATGAATTACGGTTTTAACTATTCAATTGTAAATATAGAATTTCCTCTTTGTTCTAAGGTGATTAGTTGTCGACATATTTACCTAAACAGAAATGTGTTTAGTTTACAAAAGATTAATGTAAGAAAAACGGAGATAACACACAAACAGGCACATACATTCGTACACACACACTCACAGATACACACTCACACGCACTCACAGATACACACTCACTCACAGATACACTTCACACTCACAGATACACACTCACACACTCACACTCACACGCACTCACAGATACACACTCACACACACTCACAGATACACACTCACACGCACTCACAGATACACACTCACACGCACTCACAGATACACACTCACACACATTCACAGATACACACTCAAGATACACACTCACACACTCACCGCACTCACAGAATCACACTCACAGATACACACTCACACGCACTCACAGATACACACTCACACACACTTACAGATACACACTCACACGCGCACTCACAGATACACACTCACACACCTTCACAGATACAACTCACAGATACACACTCACACACTCCACACGCACTCACAGAATCACACTCACAGATACACACTCACACGCACTCACAGATACACACTCACACACACACTCACAGATACACACTCACACACACTCACAGATACACACTCACACACACTCACAGATACACACTCACACGCACTCACACACATCTCTCTTTACCAGCAGTGATCTAAAAAGTATACCTATCTACTGATTTTGAATTTTCCTCAAAACCAATGGACCTCATTTACTCCGCTATATTAACAGAAAAGTTTAGGTTTCTAGGAAGAGGTCCGCCATGTTCTTAAAGCTGAAAGAGAAAGGAACAAACCTTTTAGAAATTTTAATTGACGACTCTGTTGTCTTATTTTACTTGCTTTTCCTTTTCTTGCCGTACGAAGACAGAAAGTAATGAATTCTAAACAAGTCTCCCCCATTCTTTCTATTCTATTTTGTTTCTCCTTTCGGCATCGAACATTTCACGCTCACCTGAAAACTGTTCTTTGTTTCGTTATAAATGTCTAAGGTTCCTTCTCTAAACAGCCGCCATCTGGGATTGATTCCACTGAGATAACTCTGCTAAATAACAGGGGGGACGGAGAAGGGGGACACCTGCTCGTAACCCAGTATCCTGGCAGGTAACGTGTCGAGGAGGCGCCTGGAAGAGCCCCTTTTCTTGGCGCTTTAACGTTTCGCCTTCCCACTCGTGCATTCGTGGTTCTTCCCACGCACCGCACAGCGAATAAATATCGAGATGGAGACATCGATCTCAGCCGGACCAATTATCAAATGAACACGGGCGCTCACCAATGGAGCCGATTTGACATGTTCGCCATCACAAATAGAATTATAAAGCAGAAATTAGTTCCGGAA
>JACATO010001482.1:0-88689 GCA_018389105.1 Nautilus pompilius | reverse complement strand
GCGGCGTAGGTCTAACGGTTTTGAAACTGGATGCCAGTTTTAGGAGCGATTCCACGTCGGCCGGGCTCCCTCCTCGGCTTTCGAGGAGATCGTTAATTAATCTCTGTGGCAGAATTAACCGGTTCCCGGTCGGCTTTCGCTCTGAACTTCCGCGAAGGCCACCGTAGATCTCGCATTTTTGCCTCGTTAATCTTGTCATCTCGATAAATGGAGCCCCCTTCCACCACTCACCCCTCCCCCCACCACCACCGGAACAGCTCCGCGTGTTCGCCCTTTTGACAACTTTCAACTGAAATGCACACACGCTTTTGTTTTCAAGTAAAAGCTTTTAATCACTTTCACTTTAACGTTTCCGCCCCGTGATGCCCGGGCACCGACCCTCGGTTCTCTCGCACCACACGCGGTCGTAAAGAGAAACATCCGAGGAATCCCCAAATGCTGATAAGGTTGAAGGTTGGTCTCAGGCTGCTGAATTCGGTAATGATGCTGAAGTAAGGAAGTAAACTACGAAAGCGCACGGGAAAGCTACTCAATAATAATAACATAATAATAATAATATAATAAGAAGAAGAAGAAGAAGAAGAATACGAGTGATGCCAATCTGTGTAACTGTAGGTGGGTAGATCTTCGAAGAGAGAGGATGGGTTAGGGTAGCCGAAGCCCTGTTCAGTATCACTCCCCCCTCCTCTCCCGAGTCCCCCTAGCAGAGTCAGTCGGTAGCGGCAGGTGCTCGCCGGCCGCCTTCTCTAACCCGTGTGGTTATCAAGTGGAGTAGAGCAGCGACTGATGTGTTTATCTGAACGATAGTCTAATAGATTAATAATACTCTGCGCGCGCTGGTATTAAGGCTCGGCAAACACAAACTACTACTCTCTGTTGCTTTTCATTACTATAAGAATAATTTAATGGATTTTCACACTCATCTGTACATCTACTTTATAATAACCGTTGACCACTTCTGAGTTTAAAGGTGTAAGTAGGCGGACTCGGAATCGATAATTAGTTAATTCCTGTTCATCACTTAGCATAGTTTTTACTAACATTTATTAATCTTTTTGAAACCTACTTTCTTTCTAGGTAAACACCAGAACTGCTTGCTTCCCCACCCATCTTCGTTTCATTAACCCTGTCCACACAGTGAATGTAACATATGCAATTCGTCTACATCTTCTTTCAGAATTATGCCTTATCTGTCTCTATGTTACTGCCTCCTCATATATCGCATCATGTTGTTTTGGACATTTACCACTATCAAATTATATTATTCTTTATACTATTTGTTATAATTTAGCATGATATGTTACTTACTGGACTTTCCTTGGCATTTACTAATGTCTACTGATAAAAATGATTTCTACACCATGTTTACTTGTGTTCATGAATAAAGGTGAACTTTAAACGATTTGGACGAGCATTTACCGATTAAGGTGGGCTAATGAAAGTCGGAAAGGGTAGGGGACCTGTAGAAAGTCAGGGGGCTTTAGGAATGGTATCTATGGAAACCAAAACAAAATAAGAGATTTTTAATGCTCAAATCTAAAAGGAATGATGAAGAAAAATACTTGAAAAACAAATAAGAAGAAAGAATTATTCGTGTATATGGGTGTATAGAGTTTGTTTTATTTTCTGCATCCTTCTTGGAAGACTTTCGTTATAATATTTCATGATAATATTTCACGTGGATGCGTTTCCTTAATTTTCGTCTTTCCTTCCGTCCAATCTCCTCTCACGGTCAGCGAACCGTGGAGCGCTCGGCTGTCCTCGGATGTAGTCGGAAATGAAACTGACAAGACGATACCAGACGCTCACAGATCATTTTCACCGGATTACGCCGGCGAGCGTTCACGGCTGACGTAACCCCAAGGGTAGGCTGCGATGCCAAACCTTCGCCGAAACCCGGTCACCACTACCGAAATACCGACTGGCAGAGCTCAGTTATTCCCGAGGGAGAGGCGAAAAGAAGGGCTTGTGTACGTGAGCCCGCGTGGGTGGGAGGATTGCCCGGGCTGACACATGTTGGTGACACGAAGATCGCAGCGGTCGGCTTTTCAATAGGTCTCCCTCTGCCCAAACCCCCACAACGGGCGCTTTATTAAGCGGGGAGTTTTGCCGTCCCCTTCTCTCTCGTCTCTTCAGGATCGCCCGCCAGCATCAATAGCTTTTGTTCACCGCGACACTGGTCCGGTTCCGAGTGACTTGCTCCATCGAGAGATCTGCCCCTCCCCTCCCTACAGCAGCCCGACCGAGAAAGACAAGAACACTATGTAACTACGAGCAGAGCTCATCTTTAGCAACCGCTGCTCCTTTGAATCTATTACTCGCACAGGCAGTCGGGAAACGGTCTCTGGCGATGCCTTTTAAACCCTGACGTGTTGAAGTAACCAGCTCGTACGACTTAGCTAGGCGGCGCTGCTGTCGTTACAATAGTAGCGGACCAGGATGTACGCGGCATAGCCAATGCATGCATCTGTGTGTAGGGGATCGAGCTTCCTAAATCGTGGTGTAAATACTTTAGAAGGTCCAGTTTCTGTCCGTAAGACGATAGCTAGACAGACCACATCTGGGGTATTTGGCGCGGAGAAGGAGTCCGCTCCCTTTTTCATTGCGGTAGCTAAGATATTTAGACTGCGAAAAATTCATGTAAAAACAGAAACGTTAGACCAAGGACAATGGCGTAAGTCTTTCAGTTGAGACATTTTCTTTAATAAAAACAATTAAAACAGTTTTCACCTGAGTTGTCCTAACTCCCAAAAGAGGTTTTCATTAGGACTTAAACTCTACTGATGGCGGCAGGGGAAAGATACCGAAACGTCGGTTCATTAATGTGTTGCGTTATTGCTATAGAGGCAGCTGAGCAGAAGAAGGAAATGAGAGCGAGATAGGAGGAGAGAGAGAGAGAGAGAGAGAGAGAGAGAGAGAGAGAGAGAGAGAGAGAGAGAGAGAGCGAGAGAGAGAATGAGAGAGAGATGAGAGAGAGATGAGAGAGAGATGTGTGGGGTGGAGAGACAGAGATGAGGGAGAGAGAAAGAGAGAGAGAGAGTGTGAGGGATGGAGAGCGAGAGAGGAAGAGATGAGGGAGCGAGAAAGAGATAGAGAGAGAGAGAGAGGAGCATTGATCTGCATCAGCTATTTTGTACTGGCTAGTTGGAAAATGTATCCAGGATCGAAACAAACTACAGAAGTCAAGGAATACAAAAAAACTCATTTAAAACCACAGTTCAGCAGGTGTCTTATACACTGAACCCAAATGATTATGAACACTGAAGCCCATTCTGCACGCTCCACTACGCTACAAGTAACTCACTATTTAGTTTTCTATCCTGACCGCTCTAGGAATCCGCGTAGGGATGTATTTTCAGGAATTTCCAGGCAGAAAATGGGAGAATCTATTTAAACGCAAATCGTATTACATTAACAAACAGCAACGGAGTCTCGCTTCGCTCGTGAGTTTAACGGAAGAAAGCTAACGGGTTTCTCCGGGTCTTTCTAAACTCCTCCACGTGTGTAATAATACGTATAATTACAACTGAACAAACCGATTCCTGCTGGCAAATTTTTTCACAAAGAACTCGGTCTATTTCTCACGGTTTGACGAACTTCATTTCGTCTCTCCGCCAAAAAGATGCCAACGCCCGGGGGGGGGGTCGAAAACTTTTGCACCAACCTCAAGAAGAACAGTAGCGAGAAATCCTGCTCCAAAATGATGGGTCACTCGCGCACGGTATCGAAGAGTTAATCAGTTACTCGCTTTTGAAAGTTGTTCTGGCAAAGTGTAGAATGAAGGGGGGGCTCGATTCTTGGATTTACTAGGGAGAAATGTTTTACTGTTGTAACATACTTTTTAGTACAGTGTATGTAGTATCGTGGTAATCTGACGGGCGTTAAAATTCCACACATACCCCACGTGCCACTTCCTTCGATATTCTCCGGTGCAACAGCAGCTCCATCATACAGCAAACCGCCGGTGTACCAAGCGGGCACAAACAGAACAGTCATCGCGTCGTGGTATTTAGTCGCCCTCTATGTAAAATCTGACCTTACCCTTATTCAACTGCCATTAATCTTCTTCGCTGTCAATTTTCACTCCGCGCAGGTGCGATAGACTCGTCCACCCCTTCCCCGAGACCTGACAAGGTAAGGAAGACGGTCGGTCGTGCGACTGGGATTTGAAAGAATCGTCGCAGAAAACGCTTGATTTTCCAGCAATATTATAACCAGCTGTCATCATCATCGATAATTAACTACTGATGGTGGATATTTAGACATTGCTCCCGGCAGAAGTCCTCTCCCCAATACACACACACACACACACACACACACACACACACAACACTACGAAATTCCCTGCTTCCGGTCTCTCTGTCCATTTTCCTTGCTGTGCGTTCTAATTTATTTGTTTTTAAATAAAAACCTAAACCGATACCAAAAAATAAATATCAATATTTTATCGATGTGAAATTAAGGAAAACGATATATTGTCCATTCGGATTTACACAAAAATATACATTATTCTCGTAGATTTTAAAACTTACGATGAATCAATTTATAATTAAAATACCATTATCTTTATCGATAGAAAGTAAGCGTTCTTATCGATATAACATAAACTGAGATCGGAGTTTTGTCGAAGTAAAATTTTCTCTAAATCGATATTTACGATAGAAAATTGCAAAAAAATTATTATTTCATGGATTAGAAAGCTGCTCTCTAAATTGTTATTTTTATCAATAAAAAGTAGCTATTATCAGAGAAATTGTACAGTATTTTATTTAATCTAATTTGCAATCATTACAACTGACATAGCAACAGTTTTTTTTTAAAAGAAAAGAAGTCTGACTTGACGTTCATTTTTCATTAATATTCTACCACATACAGCACTGTAATTGTTGATAATCGATATCTGTTAGCTTCCACGCGGCAAGAGGAACCAATGCGGGCTTCGGAAATCTGGCTTTCAAAACAGACTCAGTCACCAGAGAGCATTCATTGGTATAGCGATAGAATGAGGAGAAAGTTACCGGAAGTGCATTTATGTACTTATTTGTGTGTGTGTGTGTGTGTGTGTGTGTTATTAGAATCGTTCTGTGTACACGGAACATGATGTCTAATGGCCCTTTTGTGATAAGCTTTGAACAGTTTACGAGCCAGGTAAGGGATAGTAGATAACAGAACGCCCACAGACAGGTACTACGGACACGGCACAGGAGCGTGGTTGAAGTCCACGCTCAGCGCGCGTCTTCTAAGGTTAGGGGAGGAGTAAAGACTTGGTTAGGGCGAGGACAGGGTGAAATTTCAGTTAAATGTTGGTGTGGATATAGAAAACGGAAAAGATAAGAAAGTTTTCAAATTCATCAGACCCCTTTTGCAGGAAAAATGAGTCTTCGATCTATGGAGAACCTTTCATGTTGCTTGCTTATCCTGTGCACCTTGGTAACGCATTCCACGCCGAGACAATACTATTAATGAAATAGGATTTCTAATTTTTAATGCACATCCTTTAAAGGATTTTAGAACTTACGTCTTCATTTGGTGTCAAGAAAAGTCTCTAATGAAACGCATTCTTTACAAGAAAGAATTTGAGATTTCCAATCCTATTGCCCAGAAGACATTTGTCTCTAGGCTAAATTAGTCAGCCGAGGTGAGTTCAATATCATTAAAGGAATAGGATTTCGAAGAGTTCGGTGGAACTCCAATGATGGCGTTAATTTGTTTTAAAAGCGCCATTCCTGATGATTCTCCGAACCTTGTTGTGTGCATAATTCTCAGCATAATGTAAAAAAAAAAAAAAAAAGAAAAGAAAAAGGGGCCTCCAGCTGTTTTCTGTGGAATTGCATCGAACGCATGACAGAGATGAACAGCTTCAGTACTGCTGTTACTCCGTAACGTACAGGAATTCTAGCAAATTTGTTAAGCGGGAATTTCACACATCGAAATCCACTGGCTGTTTCTCGGCGATCCGCTGTTTTCTAACTAAACCACGAAGTTGTGCTTTTGTTATACTTTCAGATATCTTCTCCTCCGCGATCGCCAATAAGCTGACTTGTCTGCAGTCACCAGTGTCACGCTGTCAGCTTGTTTCAATTCTGTCCTCCCCTTCCACTAATTACTTATACCTAACACCTTTTATCTGTTCGCGGCTTAGTTTAAGTAATAGTTTGGATTGTGAGATAAGCGAATTTATTATTATTATTTTTTGCCCAGATCTCGTCACCTGATTTGCCCCCCAAAATCGTAAACAAATGATAATAATAATCTGCTATTAATGTTTCGTAGCAAACAGGAATGATTGGCTCCACAAACAGACCGTGTTCACGCCATCCTTCCGTTGTTATGGTTTCCACCAGAAACTTCCTTAATAAGCCAGGTTGGCAGGACTCCGCCACCTCTGAGCGGTCCGTGCTAAAGACCAGTCTCTTCCTTTTCCTCGTCTTAAAAATAAAAGGAGTCGCCTGTCGGACGGAGAAAGGCTTTGTTTGTTGACAATTAGAGGGGAAGACATCGCTCGATTGTTTGAACGAATTAACAGGTTCCAGCCAGTATGGAGGTGATACAGGTGGGGGAACGTTTGCCCTGAGACTTTAAAACACTTTACGTGCACGAAGACCGAACGGAATCGTATTCTGGTTGATTTGTAAACGTATCTCTGTTTGGTCTCTGGTACGGTTTTCTCGACCTTATTCGAGGCCCCCATGTTTTCTATCTCCGTGGTTGACAAGAGGTCAATTAAAGCATGCAAAACACCCGTGTTTCAAAATGAAGTCCACATGAGAGAGGGAGGAGAGAGAGAGAGAGAGCGAGAGAGAGAGAGGAGAGAGAGCAGAGAGAGAGAGATGGAGGGAGCGAGAGAGAGGGAGAGGGAGAGAGAGAGAGAGAGAGAGAGAGAGAAGGGGCAGGGTTGATTGCGAGGACTCTGGACAAATCTAACCCCTTTTGTCACATCCGAAAAACCCGTAATTAAAATTAGTCCTATTTCGACTGCTGCGTATAGAAAAATGGTCAAGCTCTCCTTGTTATTATCGCCATTATTGTTTCGAATTCATTTTGCTTATCGCTGCTTCGCCCTTTTTCAAAATTCTTATAACTTTTCGCTCGATGTCTGTCGGTTTATCGGGGAGAAGCTTCCCACCGTTTCTCGTTCCTTTGTTCGGAACGACAAGCGAACCGTACGGACTGCAGCTCCGAGGGCGGCGACTGTCTGTTTGGCTGTGGGGAGGCAGTTGTGACGTAGCCAGGACTTCTAGAGAAGAGCGTACATCAAAAAACAAAAAAGGGGGAGCAACCGCGGTGGGTCTCGCTACGCTGGCTGCGGGCCGGTGATCGGGAGCAGCTCAGACAATTCGAGATGATGCCAGTAACAGACACATATCTATTGTGTTTTTCGTACCACCATGCGAGGCTCATTACCGGAAGCAGCAGCTCGATTTCATCAGACGGACGGCCGTCGTTCGTCTCTAGTTTTATCCGCGCCCCCACTACACTTCGGAATCCCGGTCGGTGTCTCGGTGCCCGTGTCTTTGCCTGACGCACGTCAATTACTCCGTCCTGCTTCCGGTGGCGCTCGCGCAGTTTGGTCGGGAAGCTGGACGCTTTAAAAGCGGGAAAACCGTCGTTAGTCGAGTTTCTCCCAGTAATAAGGGGGCCAGGGTGGGTACTTCGTGGTTACGGTGCTCCAATTACCGCTTTTGTTACTTAAATTTTAAAAAAAAGGTAAATTATAATCGTTTCCAGTCATTTAGAGGCACGGCACTTTCTGGGGGCACGGTGGGAGAAAAAAAAAAAGGAGGGATTTGTGGCAAAAAAAAAAGTGCCCAATTACAGCTCTGATTATTAGAGGTTTTTGTATGAAAAATATTTTTTCTTTCCAATCGTTTAAGATCATTTGAAGGCGCAGAGCATAGAAATAATGCATGATGTTCCGATCTACAACATTCACTGCTCTCTGCGTTAGACAGGGCTGCAGTCTACACGTCGGGTCGCCGTTCACTGTCTTCGTGTAGGTAGGAATCCGTCACTTTTGCTTTACTTGCCCCTCTACCACACTTCCTTCCGGGCTCATAGTAATCGGACATACCGCATGTACTTCGCAGATGTTAGCATTAATTTCTTTGCTTATCATCCTGACGGATTATTCAATTCGATGCACTAATAGACACTTTGCTGGAATTATTACCGGGTTATGTAGTTGTTATCCTGTTCCAGGTTTTCTCTACGTGCACGATTGTCTTAACAGCTCTTTTTGAACCTGCCAAATTGTGGGGCTGTACTGGCTCAGTGTGTGTGTGTGTGTGTGTGTGTACGTGGGTGTGTGCGTGTGTGTGTACGTGTGTGTGTGTGTACGTGGGTGGGTGTGTGTGTGTGTGGGTGGTGGGTGTGTGTAGTGTGGTTGTGTGCGTGTGTTTGTATGTGTGTGTGTTGTGTGGTGTGCGCGTGTGTGTACGTGGGTGTGTGCGCGTGTGTGTATGTGTGGTGTGCGTGGTGTGTACGTTGTGTGCGCGTGTGTGTGTACGGGTGTGTGTGTGTGTGACGTGGGTGGTGTGTGTACGTGGGCGTGTGTGTGTGTACGTGGATGTGCGCGTGTGTGTACGTGGTGTGTGCGTGTGTGTACGTGTGTGGTGTGTGTGTACGTGTATGTGGTGTGTGCGTGTGTGTGTGTACGTGTGTGTGTTGCGTGTGTGTGTGTGTGTGTTGTGTGTGTACGTGGGTCTGCGCGTGTGTGTACGTGGGTGTTTGCGTGCCTTTCCGAGGCAATGTTTCGAATAGATTAACTCTATTATCACCTACAAGTCAAAAGCCGAAACTGCTGACCGCCCTGAAGACAGCTTCCATTCGTAACTGCGCTAGTGTCGTCTGCTACAGCGTCGAAAGACCACCTGCTGTCGTCTTTCTATCGCCTGTCTTTTTATGTCGAGCTCCTTTTTTTAAAAAAAAAACAACTTTTTTCGGCGAACGGCGCACCTGTCGAGTCAGTCAGTCACTGTAGCCCGTGACATGTAAAGAATTCGTTCTTCTCCGACGAGTGGACGCTTGGTTTAAAGTCGGCCATATTCTAAAAACGGAGCCAGCGCATGCGCCCGATATGCGTTTTGTCTAAAGCCGGGCAGACGGGCGAAATCGGGGGTCGTCGTTGCGTCCATCTAAACTTCTGGAATTCCGCTTCTTCAACGACGGTGAAAGAAATCTTCTGGTCGCGGTTTCCGTGTCCGAATACCCCGCTCATGGCCCCGGCCGCCCAGTCTGCCACCTCCCTCTTCTCGGGTACATGCACGGCGTAGATGTCATCAAACCATTTCTTAGAGATTGATTTGTAAATAAGCGGAATAAATGCCACACGTGCAGGCTGTTTGGTTTATGAGAGAGCTCACTTTCAATTTGCAAAAGGAAAAGAGAAGAAAACGGAAAAGCGTGTACAGATCGCACGTCCCAGCTTTTGCTCAATATTCCCTCAACTTCTCAGAGACGTCGGCTTATTGACTGTTTTTATT
This sequence comes from Nautilus pompilius, assembly GCA_018389105.1. Lineage (NCBI taxonomy): Eukaryota > Metazoa > Mollusca > Cephalopoda > Nautilida > Nautilidae > Nautilus > Nautilus pompilius. The sequence continues at coordinate 79,207 of JACATO010001482.1, read as the reverse complement.
TCGCGATATGGGAGGGAATAAAGGAACAGCGCCGACCTAATAAATTCAAATGCAAGGAAACGGGATTGGGGGGGGGGACAAGAGGAAAGATAAGTCAAACGTCTCACGTTTTGCCGACATCCTGTAAAGTTCCGCGCTACGAAATGCTAACGATAAAAGCTAGCGCACCGGGCGCAAAGGACTCGAGACCCCCGTCGCTATCTCCAGACCCCCATTATCGCGTTCAGAAGGGGGACAGGGCCCCTCTGTGTTTCGCGCAAAGTGTTTTCGTTGAATGTCTTCACCCAACCGTCCCGTGCTAGGTCAGAGGCGGAAACATGAATTCTATCAGAAACGTTTAACGCGGTAGGCAGCCGTCGATATGGCCTCTCTCCCTAACCGCTTCCCGCGATCCTTTCAAGTCGCCCCGATAGGGAAACGGTACCGGGTCTGGTTCTGATAACGATGGGAGCAGCATTTAAAAAAAAAAAAAAAAAAGTTTTATATGGTAATGAACTGATCCACAACGGTAAGGTCACACGCTGTCAGACACAAGCATTTCGTTTGCCGTTACACCCGGAGTAAGTTTTTTTAAAAAACCTGTCAGCCCTGTTCTGTGCCGGGCACGCAAAGACAGACAGTGGGGCAGATTGAAACTGTTAACGGCTAACAAAACGGAACGGACCTGTGATCGGCGTACAATAATTAATACGCTCTTGGAACAGTCTGAATCTCTCTCCATTTCGTTCATTTAGATCACGTTTATTTAATTTCCCTTTGCAATTATATATCTAGTAATGTTTCTAGATTATCCGAGTTTCCAAAATGGTAACGTTTCCAGGTTCTCCGCATCTCGTTTTAACGTTTTCTTTCGCTCTACGGACGATTCATTTTTTTTTTACAGTGGTGGCCGAAATTATTGCACCATCCAAAACAATTCTGATTTATTTCGGCGAAGTGTTACTGGTTTGGGCAGCAACTACACAGATGTGTATTGCAGTACCGAGGGGCCGTAAGCCGAGGGCTCCATTGGCTGGCTCTGTAGATCGGGGGCACTCAACAGGTCCAAAATCGAGGGGATACAATAAGTTCGGCGACCACTGTATTTTTTCTTCCATCACCTTTAAACATTACAAGTATTTCGTTTTTTTTTTTTAAATTCACCGGAGAGTTGCTACCGCATTGTCGACCAGAGTAACAAAGATCCCTTCTGTCGGCCCGATGCGAAAGTCAAACAGCAAAATCATTTCCCTGTTCATTTATTGGCTTCCAGTTACTTTGTACGCCTGTTGTTGTTGCTGCTGCTGTTTTACGTTATAAAAAAACACTAAGAATCATATTTAAAACTCTAACAGACAACGAAAGTGAATTATGCACGACATATATGCTAAATCTGCGCGTGCGTCGTACGAGTCCTGGTGGTTGCACAAGTGGCCGATCCCCAGCTTTCTTGCGAGATAAAGGGGGGGGTCGGGCGCTGACAAACGTGGTCACGTGCGTGACGTCAGGGTGGGAGCCGGAGAACCAACCCAGACGAAATCTCCCAACCGGGAGTCGGACTCAAGCAACAGATAGAAAGAAAAAAAAAAAACAAATTTTTTTTTTAAATGTTTGCAATTAAAGCGTACGTGTTAAAAATAAATAATTTAATTAATTAATTAGTTATTAATTAATCGATTTTAAGGGTTATTATGGCACTAAAGTACCTGAATTACAAAAACCGAATCTAAAGATAATCATAATATCAATTCCATTACGGTTCGTTCGTCAATAAAATTATTTGCATAGTTCAGGATTTATTTTATAAACAAACAAAACGTTTGCCAGCAGCGATACGGATTTGAATCCGCTGAAGTCAAATGTTCCTTTCAAAGAGCTGTAAGGAAGCAGATCGGCGACACCATCTCTGCCCGCCTGGACGGCTCTGTTCGGGGTAGGTTGCGTTGTGTCCGTTGTGCAGGGCCTGACATCATACTAAGAGCTGTGTGCACCGTCAACCTTATGGTACAATCAGTACGCAATGGCATTTATGATAGCACCACCCCTAATGCCTTATTCTGTCATATTACAGAAAAATATCTCTATTTTTTTTACTAAATTGACTGCATGTTTGGGGTCAGGGTCATATTGGAAAGTAAATCCTGGCCCGATGAGATGTCCTTCCCGAGAAAATGGCATTATGGATGGGAACCTGTCTGTATACCTTTGATTTTATGCGAATATCCGCCCCTCTGCTGGCGTGTATGCAGCTCTACAACCCCAATGCCTCACTGTTCCTGTTGCACACTGCTCGTTGTACCGGTCCTCGGTCCGCCTTCGAACAAGCTGCCGTCGATTTTGTCGAACAGTTCAACTTGGACTCATTTGTAAAGAGCGCCCTCTTCCAAGTTCGGCCACCCAACTGTTTCATATCTACTGCCAAGTTCAGCTTTGCCGTTGGCTGACTTTCCCCAACAAAGGTTTTCGGGAAATTCCCAACTCGTCCTTTAAAACCTCTTCACGCTAATGTCTATCTTAATGTTCTTGGAGAAAGGTTAGGGCCTGTACTCGCAGTTAGGTCATTCACGAGATCTCCATTGCTCGTAGTCTATCTCGTAGAGAACATACTCCGAGGTACTTATCATCATCTTTGGAAAGTTGGGGCCTTTTCTCTCTACCGCGACTCTTTTCAGCGATCCCAGTTTTTCATACACTCCAGAGTTTTGCATACAGCTCCTACTGAAACGTGAAGTCAGATTGCAATCTGTCGCATGCGAGTAGCCTTCACTATCTAAAACTCTGATTTCTATACGCCTGTCGTGTAATATTTCCTTCCCAGGGGGGGGGGGCTGTAATATTCCCCACACTATGGTGATATTACTGCCTATGCCTTTATAGTCCTTCTGGAGATGTGGCACTCAATGACTGCTCGCATGACTCATCTGTAAAATCTCATGCGTTAAAACTCATCGCCATTTCAAGTGTAAAAATGAAATGCTCCATGTCGATATCGTGCACTGTGATTGGTTGTCGTGCAGGCGGCAATCACGCACCTGAAGTTGTAGTGTGGTGAATAGTTTTATTGGCATTTCCAACTAAATCTAGCTCTACGGCAGATATGTCCAAAATTAAGCACTTTTAATAGGTCCAACGAAGGCTGTACACATTAAGTTGCAAAGGAATAAGTTGTGCTTTAAAAGTTTTCTTGTTATTCTCGTCGTTAATGTTTTTCTCTTTTCCTTATAATCCCCTAAATAATAGATTTGTGTTGTGTTTCTTTTTTTGCTTATTGAAAATCACTTTTAATTTATTTTAATTTACATTTTTCGTTTTATATTCCAACTATGACGTCGTTTTACACCGAAAAAAATCTCGGATGAAATGGGTGTATTTTTTTAAATTAAAAAAACAAGATGAAAATGAATTATGATAGTTATACGTATTGGGTAAATCAAAAGTAATCTATGAGCGCACAACATGAAAATGTAGCAGAGAAAATTAAAAATGGAAATTCTCGACCTCGTGCATTAACAAATCTACCGATTTCCTTTACAAAAAGAAATGTGCATCTATGGAATTTCAGATTTTTGTGTCAGTGTTTTCAGATGGACACTTTTCACCATTTTGTTTGGAGTAACAATACTGCTCAAATATACTTTAAAATACAAATAAAGCATTTGAAAGTAAGTTTTTAAATATGATGAATATATTTTTTAAGTCAAGTTTAAAAATTAAGCTAATATTTTTAATGCCGACTTTAAATAATAGCACTTGATTTTGAAGACTGTAAAAATAATACCAACAGATTTTAATGGTCAATTAGCAATTGATTATGAAAACAAAATAAAAATAGCTGCAATAGATATTAGATAAATCTTATGTTATTTTGAATATATTCTAAAATCGACTTTAAAATAATTCTATTTGATTATGAACAATGTAAAATGGTTACAATAGATTTTGTCAACTTTAGAATAGTAGCAGTATATTCTTAAGTCGATCTTAAATTACTAGCAATTGACTTTAAAGAAATATGAAAACAGTAATTTTAAGCCAATATTAAAATATTATAAATGCATTCTAAATTCTGCAATTGATTTTGAAGACATTATAAAATAAGTGCAAAATATTTTAGGTTGATTTATATATATTATCAATACATTTAAATGCCAATTTAAAACTATAGTAATTGATATTGAAAACAATATTAAAATAATAGCAATAATTTTCTTAATTTGAAATTATTGTAATTGACTTTAAAGAAAACATAAATATAATGCAATAAATTTTGAGTTAAATTAAAATAAAAAGCAATAATTCTGATGTAGACATGATATTAATAGCAATGATTAAAAACATTATTGCAATATATTTGAAGTGCTTTAATTTCTTAATTAAAATTATCAGCTATACATTTAAAAATTTTGAAAATGATAACAATTCATTTTTAAGACAATATAAATATAATTGCAATAATTTTAAAGTCAATTTTAAATATTAATATTATATTCTAAAATAAATGTCAAAATAATTGCAATTTTAAAAAAAATTTTAAAATTGATAACAATAGTTGTCGCGTTTATTTTCAAATATTATCAGTACTTTCTCAAATAAATATTATTATAATTTCAATTGATTTACAAAAATCATAAATATATTTTCAATGAATTTTTGTCCATTTTAACATAATTGCACTAATGCAAAACATTTTAAAGCCAATTTTAAAATAGAAGGAAGTGGTTTTGAAGACGACATAATTATAATTGCAATAAAATTTACGTTAATTTAAAATAAAAGCAATAAATTCTAAATTGGATTTTAAAATACTAGAAATTTGAACTGAAAACAATATTTAAATATTGCAACAGAATTTAAACTAATTTTGAAATATCAGCATTATATTCTAATGTAAAATTTGAAGTAATAGAAATGGAATTTCAAGACAATTTAAAATTATCTATATTATATTTTAAGTAAATTTAAAAATAGCAATATATTCTAAATTTGATTTAAATTAATCTCAAGTGATTTTTAAAATCTCTAATAAAAAGTAATTCCAACATAATTTAGATCTTTAAAAAAATTTATCAATTCATTCTATATTCTATTTTCATTTAATATTGACTAATTTTAAAGACAATAGATAAGTAATTGAAATAGATTTAAGTTTAATTTTAAAATACTGACTACTTAACAAAACTCAATATGAAAATAATTAGAGTACATTTTAGATCAACTTTCATATATTAGCAATATCTTCTATAGCAAATGTAAAAATAATTACAGTATATTATAGATTAATTTTAAAATATTAGTAATACATTTTAAACTCAATTATGAAATATAAGTAATTGATTTTCAACACACAAAATAATTACAATAAATATGAGCTCAATTTCACAATATTAGCAGTATATTCTAACATTAAAGTAAAAACATCTGATTTTAAAAGATTATAAATATAAAAATAAATGCAACAGCTTTTAGATCAACTTAAATATTAGTAATGCATTCTCAGGTCGATATGAAAATAGTAACAATTGCTAATGAAAAAATATTTAAATTATTGTAATATATTTTACTTTAAATCAAAATATAAATAATAGCAAAAATAAAAGCAGTGATTTTAAAGTTCATTATAAAATAATTACAAGAGATTTTGATACATATATTCTAATGTCAATTTTAGAGAAGAGTATTTACTTTTGAAGTCAGTATAAATGTAATTGGAATAAATTTTAGATTAATTTAGAACTAAAAGTAATAAATTTTATAACAAATTTTACGATAATAAAAATTTATATTTAAAACAATATAAAAATAGTTGGAACGCAATTTGGATTAATTATGAAATGTCAGCATTGCATTCTAATACACTGAAAATTTAAAATAATAGTTAATTTTGGAGACAATCTAAAATTATTTAAAATAGATTTTACGTTATTTATAAATTATTCAAACACAATTTAAATTGTTTTTTAAATTATTAACGATTAATTTTAAATAAAATTAGAAAGATAATTACAATAGATTTTAGATAAATTTTTTAATATATGCAATTCATTCTACATTAGATTCTCAATTAAGAGCAATTAATTTTTAAAACAATAGATAAATAATTGCAATAAATTTTAGATTTTAGATAAATTTTTTAATATATGCAATTCATTCTACATTAGATTCTCAATTAAGAGCAATTAATTTTTAAAACAATAGATAAATAATTGCAATAAATTTTAGGTAAACTTTTAGATTTAATCATTTACTTGAATAGTTATTACAAAAATAATTATAATATATTATAGATAAATATTAGAATATTAGTAAAGCACACTAAATTAAATTAATACTAATTGTTTTCATGGCATGTAAAAAAAATTCCAATTGACTTATGGTCAATTTAAAAAATTATACCAACTGATTTTGAAAACAATATTAAAATAATTGAAATAAATTTATGGTAAATTTACAAAAATTAGCAATACTTTCTACTATTGATTTAAAAATCAAAGCAATTTTCTATCAGGGTAATATAAATATAATTGTAATCGATTTTAGGTCAAATTAAAACTGATATCAACACAAATTCTAAACTAGATTATAAAATAATAGCAACTGACATTGAAAACATTATAAAACTAATAGCAACTGACATTGAAAACATTATAAAACTAACAGCAACGATTTTTAGATCAATTAAAATATTAGCAATTAATTTGAAAGTTAGTATAAAAATAATTAAAATAGGTTCTAGGTCAGTATAAAACATATAGGAATGCAGTCTAAAGTAGATTTAAAAATAATAAGAAATAATTTTGAAGAGTATATAAAAATAATTTTAATCAATTGTACTTCAATTTTTTAGTATTAGCATTACATTAAGTACATTTTTATATAATGGGAAATGATTTTGAAGATAATTTTAAAATAATTCTAGTAGATTTTAGGTCAATTTTAAAATATTAGCAACCATACTATATTTATTTAAATTAAATGCAATTGATTTTGAAAACAATACAAAGAAAATTGCAATAGACTTAATATTCATTTTTGAATATTAATATTACAATCTAAAATTAATATCAAATTAATAGAAATTTATTTTGAATACAATCTAAAAGTAATTCCAATATATTACAGATCAATGACAAAGCATTATAAATATATTCTAAATTCAATTTAAAATAATAGAATTTTATTTTGAAAACAGTGTAATATAATTAAAATAAATTTCCGACCATTTTAAAACTATTAGCAATACAATGTAAAACGTGATAAAGGAATAGGTAAAGGATTAATTAAAATTATTAGCATTGGATAGTGAAGCAATATTACAATAATAGTTGATGCTATATATTTTTTAAGTATTAGCATTTAAATTCTATAATCTATTTCCAAATAATAACATTGATTCTAAAGAAAATATTGTAATTCCAATTAATTTAGAACAATTACTAAGTATTCGCTTTACATTCGAAAGTGTATTTCAAAATAATAACTGATTTGGATGACAATATTAAATTAATTGTAATACATTTTAGAATAATTTTAAAATATTAGCATAACATTCTAAATTTTATTTAAAATTAATAGCAAATAGTTTTAAGAGTCAAAAAATAATTTCAAAATATTTTAGGACATTTAAAAATATTTGACATTTATTTAAAATTCGATTTTCAGTTAGTAATTATTTATTTGAAAAGAAAAAGTAAATTAATGCTGTAAATCGAAAGTTTATTTTGAAATTATAACTATTGATTTTCAGGACAATATATCAATAATTACGATACATCTTAAATCAAATTTAAATTTTAGCATTATATTTTTAAGTAAATTTCAAAATAATTAAAATTGATTTCGAAGACAATATAAAAATGGGAATAATTTTTAGATCAGTTAAAAATATTTGACATTTATTTTGAAATCAGTAGAGAAAAAATGTAATAGATTTAAGGTAATATGATAAAAATTAGCAATACTTTTTTGATGCCAATTTTTAAATAATTGCAATTAACTTTGAAATCAATACATAAATGTAATAAATTTTAAATAATTTGATTAAGCGTTACCATTATATCTAAAGTAAATTTTAAATTAATAGTAATTTATTTTGAAGACAGCCTATGCCTGTAAAAGATTTTAGGTCAATTTCAAAACATAAGCAATACCTTCTATGGTCAATATACAGATTACTACAATGGATTCTAAATTCAATTCTAAAATAACAGCAAATAATTTTCAACACAAAAATAATTTCAATTGACTTTAAGTCATCTTCGGAATATTAGCCATACATTCAAGATAAATTTTAAAATTATATAAATTTATTTTGAAGACATTATAAAATAAGTGCAATAGATTTTAGGTCAGTTTAAAAAAGCAACAAATTTTAAAATTGATTTTATAATAATAAAAATTGCTTTTGATATCAATATTAAAATAACTGCAATAGTTTTAGGTAAAAAATAAATATTAGTAATATATTTTCAAATCACTTACAATAATAGTGATTAATTTTGAAAATTTATTTTAATAACTAAAGTAAATTTAAATTAATTTTTAAATATTACTTTCTACATTAAATTTTAATATAATAATAATGATTTTGAGAAAAGTTGAAGATTATTGTATACATTTTAGGTCAAATTATAAATATTAGCAATATGTTCTAAAGTTAATTTTAAAATATTAGCAATAAAATTTAAAGTCAGCATTTAAATATCAATTGATTTTTTAAAATTAAAAACATAATTGAAAAAGATTATATATAAAATGGTAAACATTATCAGTACATCGAAAAGCCATTTTTACAATAGTAGCAATTGATTTTGAAGTTAGTAATTCATTTTAGATTAATTTTAATTATTAGCATATTATACTTAAGTAGATTTTAAAATAATATCAATTAATTTTAAAGACAATATATAAATAATAGCAATAAATTTTTGAAAATTAAAAAAATAACCTACAGATTTTTATTTAACATATTATAAAATACCGATAGACTTCTCTCGCTAATATGGAGATGATAGCTGGGCGTGTCTAGTCTATTTCAAACCCTATCACCGGCTCTGTTTCACAGTGATATCGATACATTCTTAATTTGATTTATCGTCGATTTTAGGCAATCGTAGTACGTTGTTATGCCGATCATAAAACAAACAGCTTGTCGCAAATTTTGTCTTTTTTTCCCCCCCTCTTCGGTTATTTAAGTTCTTCAACAAAACGACACCAATTTCATTTCCCTCTTTTTCTTTTTTCTTGGAGGGTAAAGGCGACGTTAAACATCAGCCTAAACAGGTGCGAAAATCTCATTGTCGTTCCGCGGGACCCCGAATGAGTGACGTCACGCTCAAGTTACCCCCCGTGAATCCAACGTCTCGCGAGATTTACACAGCGCAGCGCCCCCTAAATAGAAAAAATATATATATATAAGAATGTTCGAGACCATATTCCTGAAAATAAGAAAGGAAATATTTACGAGTACCTATCGGTAGTTTTCTCATTGATGCCCTTGTCTCACCGGTGAAAGCGGTGTTTATACCCTTGATAGCTATCTGCGATCCCACAGATTAGATAAGAGGAGTTTAGAGAGAATTCTCCCACCAGCCCGGCACTCGCCTGTAAGAGATCTGGCAGCGGCTGACGAGGAACCCGCGGTATAATGGGGGGGGCGCGCGAGGAGAAAGCGTAATGGCGACTGTGAAAAAACAAATTCCCACACAAGGTTGCAGATACAGTTTCCTTTGCAGCCACTGATGTGGCCGTGTGTCGTGCGGAGATAACACACGCAGCCGGGTAGAATTCAAATTGGTTTTTAGCTCTTTTCGGGTTTTTTTTGCTTTGCTACTGTTGAAAGTGATACAAATTAACCGCGTAATTAGTAAGAACGAAGCTGCGAAAAGCTTCGAAATTACGCCAGGCTTTGCTTACTGCAAGGCGACACTACAAGACCCTCGTTATTAAGAGATGTTTCCTTTTGAAATAAAAGCAGAGGCGAAAAACAATATTTTTTTCCCTTTTTTTTAATACTATTTGTGGGGCGTGCACTGGGGCAGACAACTTCGTATAGTAAGTCTAGCATCACGAGTTGGTATCTACCGATTATGAACAAAACAACACTCCTGTAAACCTTAATATTCCTCTAGTCCAAGAATATGGGAGAGATATGACGTCAGTACAGAGAGAGGGAGAGATATGACGTCAGTACAGAGAGAGGGAGAGATATGACGTCAGTACAGAGAGAGGGAGGTATGACGTCAGTACAGATAGAGAGAGAGATATGACGTCAGTACAGAGAGAGGGGGGTATGACGTCAGTACAGAGAGAGGGAGAGATATGACGTCAGTACAGAGAGAGAGAGAGGGAGAGAGAGAGAGAGAGAGATGATTTTTCACGGATGATTAGAATCAAAGGCAGAACGATTGGACATTGAATACAAATAAGACTGTCAGCTTTGTGAATGCTAAGAGTTAAAAAAAATTGTAGGTTCACACTAAAACACCTGGGTAATCGACTTTGCTCAAAGCCACCAAAACAACGCACCTTAGATACACATTATTTCTGACCACCGTTTCCGAAAGTGTATTTCTTCTTTACTTCCGATTCCACAATTTTGGTGTAACGATGTAAATTTTTTTGCTCGTGTAGTATGAATTATTAGAAAATATGAAATCGTCAACTACCTTTCTCATGCTACGCCCCCTATTTACAATCATCCATCTTAATGCAAACAACACGCCCCACAGAAAGGCTTTCTTATCTATGTGGAGTTTGTCTGGAGAATCGTTTACAAAGAGATGAATAGTTAAAGCTATCAGTTAACACACACACACACATCTAATATCTGTAGCTTAAGACAACTTTAAACACTGACAATAAATCCACTAAATCCTGATCTTTTCTTTGAATTCTCCACCCAGTTTTTTTTTTTTTTATTTCTTTAATATTCCCAAAATTTATTCACGACGATTATCTTTCCCTCATCTTCACCATCATCATCACCATCATCATCACCATCATCTTCACCATCATCATCACCATCATCTTCACCATCATCTTCATCACCATCACCACCATCGTGTTTTTGTTTTTTTTTAATTTAATATTTTTTTTTTGGTCAATTGACAGTTCGCGCTGCCGCGCGCAGATTCCGAATGGCTCCGACCGTGGGCGCCAACCAGGAGATGCTGGAGTAATTGCCCGCATGTCGGAGCCCCGGCCAGGTGATCGCACGAGCCCCGCCGCTCGGAGCAGGTGTAAGTCTCTCATTGTACCGCGTCAATTTCCTGCCGCGATACTGTCACGAGCTGCCGGAGCGCGCGCGCGTGCGCCCCCCCCGTCATCGCACGTTTCATTCTGGACACGAGAACAACGCGGACAACTCGGGCGCGTCGAGAGGGGAGAGAAAACCGATACACGTGAGTGGGTTAGTGGGGAGAGACCCCGGGGGTGACGGGCTGGGGGATTGTCCCCGGCGTTTTTCCCGAGAGTAGGGACCGATGTGGGCAGACTGTTTGTAATGGCCGGGCAGGGAGGGAAATCAGCTCCCGGGGAAAAACGATCCCGCGGTTACTTCGCGACATTAATAATAATAATAATAATAATACTGGACCGCTCTCAGCCACAATCAGGCAGGAGGCCAGCAGGTGCTGCTATGTTACTTGGAGGGGAGTACAGGACTTGCCCCGATCCTTTCTAAAACTACTGTTATTATTATTATCATCATTCGTCAAGCTTTTCACGGAACACGGTGTCTAATGTCGGAGAGCCGTTTGTTGTTCCTTCATTTCCAGGTGAGATTGGCCGATCTGATTTATCGCAAGCACCGACCCTAACCCTTTACCTCCAAGAAAAGGAAACGGCGCTTCGTTTGCTTTCTGTCCGTCCCCGCTGTCATCAACTACTCCCTAACCCACTCTTCTTCCACTGTAGCTAATACGTATTCGTGTCGCCAAGTGTTTCGAAATGCAGGTAACCCCCCAAGTGAATCTGTCACTCGTCACGTGATCGCTCCTATATCCGGTAAGACATTGAAGTGAACCGACCTATGTGTTTGATTCTGACTGTCATCAATCCCCGTGCACCCCGCCCCACAAATCTACTCGATTACTATCGATTTTCGTCTTATTTCGTTGGTACTTTCGCGGCTAAATAGACGCTGTCGGAGAAGGGTGTGTGTGTGTGTGGGGGGGCGACTGCGGTGATTACGTGTTTACTTTTTTACTGAGAAATCTAACCGGGAGAAGGGAATGGCGCGGAGTCATCTCGCTGAAGCGTCATTAACATCTACTGTCGGGCGATCGAAAACAAACGGGCAGACTCTGCTTATTGAATCGCGATGGCCGAAGAAGTGGAGCTCTTCCGAGAGTTTTCTCGATCACGGACTTACCGCCGACTCGCCTTCTAAATGGCGCACTCTTTTATTTACGGACGACACGATACCGTTTCCGGTTAACAGCCGGAAGCTTTTAGCGCGGAGAATTTTTAATCATAAGGCTTACAAGCGAATTTCCTGCCCCCTCGAAGCGCCGAGGATCAGCTCGTCTGAAGTATTGACACAGCCTGGGCGACTGACTGCGAGCGATTTCGTTCCGTCTGGTAGTAAGCTGTGATCGGCGCTCGGAGGGGCAGGTAGAGAACTGGGTAAGAGGTAGGGGGAGAACGACATGGCGGACCGCCACGTCTCGCGAGAGAGAGAGAGAGATTTCATCGCGTTTCACAGGAGCGTCCGTAGCCTCGGGGGCGATGGGAAAATATTTACTCATATAATTTTCCCGCTCCGTGGCCATCCGAACACAAATAACCAGTTTGTCGTTGCTCAAGAGAGCATTTTCGCGATTATCGGTGCTCACGCCGCGAGAGACAGTACGAGATCTCGAGAATTTAATCGCGCTTCAAAATAAACACGTGTTTGTGTGTGTGTTTTTTTTGGCGAGGTTTCAATTAGACGCAAGAGTCGGTAATTTTCGGTCCTTAACCCTGCACCCACCCATCTGACTACGTACGACTCGACCGGGCCTCTCGCCGTCGCCATTTGCCCGGGCTAACTTGGTTAGCTCAACGAACCCAGGTTCCCCTTGTATGGCAACGGCAGCCAGAACTCCCGCCTTCGTGAGTAAATAAATTAATAATAATACTACTAATAATAGTAATAATAAATCGGTTTCACCCCTTCCCTCACCGAACCCACCCACCCGCGGGCATTCGTTCGTTGGGGGAATTTTCTGCCACGACGGTAGTTTCCGTAGCTGCTCTCGCTTGGCCGCGCGAGGCGTCGGAGCATCGTAAAACAAATACCGGCAACAACCGAAAGGGAAAAGGACGGAACGGAACGGAGAGAGAAAGTCGTGTCAGCGACGACTGCGCGGATATTAATTTAACATTAGATTTGCTTAGTTATTTTCGTTTATTAAATGCAGGGATCTTGCTAATAAACTCGGCCGTTCTCGTTTGTTTTCCTCCCCCCCCCGAAAACCCGTCAAAATCCCAGGGATAACGGGATCCGTTTACTTATCCTCACCTGCACGTTTATGTATTTATTTATCTACCTGTGGTCGATATTCGGCAAAACTGTGGAGAACGGCCTGGACGGCATCGAATGAAGAAGCAGCAAAGTCTCCCCAATTAGCGCCGGTTCGCGCTCCGCCCGGCCCCGCCGAGCTGATTAGGGCCCCCAAAATCGAATCGCTTTCCGAACCGGTGAGCGGAACGGAATGGCGCAGCTGAACCGGCCTCTGTAAGACGTCGTAGATCGAGGAAAGTCTTCGCTCTATCGAATTCTTCTTCTTTCCAAAACGTTTATTTATTTATTTGTTTTAAAACAATTCCACGGCAGGAATAAAGGCAGAGAAGAAGCGTACAACCCGTGCCGACTGCTGGACAGGTCTTAAGATTAGCGGATTAGTGATCATCCGGCTGGGAGATGCTTTCGTTGTGTTTTCTTTAATCTAAAAAAGAAAAACGAATAGAAGACAGGAGGAGGGGACTAAATCTCATTGGCGTACTTAAATGTTGATGGTTCGTATATGCAATAAATCTTAATCGCGATATTTTTTTTTCGATTAAACGACATTTGCCGACAAAGATGGACTTTCTAACGACAACGTTTCTGTCGATGCATGAATGGATTAGAGGTTATTATTATCTTGGAAATTGTAGTTGAAAGATCGGTTTTGTTTTTAACAGAATTCAGGTTGTGGTTGCTGTCACCCTAGTGCCATCATCGAAATGTAGCCTTCTACTTTTGTCAAGCCAGCGTTAAAATGAGTATGTTTGAGATCTTAGAGCTGTATCACCGTTTCTGAAAAGCCTATGTCAAATAACTGAGATACTTTATCAACATTCCATGAATGTCTGTAATTGAATGCTTCTAAAATTCAAAACGTTCTCCTTGTGCCGTGGAATGCGCTTCTTACGTGGGCTCGTTAAGAAAAGGTATCAGAAGTTAGACAGGGTTCACCTTAACAAAAAAAGCCTCTATTAAGATGCACAAGAGAAAGAAAGCTTCATCTGAATAATAGAAAAGGGTCTAGAAGCTATAAGACGAGACAGAGGTCACGTGTCTTAGTGTAAAAGTGTTTTCTTTTTTCTCCCAAAATATACGTAACAATATAATGTGGGTAAATTTTTTAAATATCCATTTTGTTGCAAATATTCGAGGGTAATATTCTTTGATGATAAATAATTAACTTCAAGATAGCGAAAGAGCGACGTGGAAGTCCAGTGTTTAGCTTACTGAACTACCAAGGTCAAGGACTCGAGTTCGGATCTCGGTTGTGTCCGGTCTGACTTGGCGTCCCTTCCGGCTTCACTTTACCAGACTGTCACGTGGGTGTACCACGGGCACTACGGTTTCCCCCCCCCCCTGATCTGAAAATGATGAGTTCTAGTGAAGAAACTCGACGGGACTGTTTACTGTACTAGTTATATTCAAAAATAAGTTACCGCCTTTTCATAGGTCCGGCCTCCTGCCAAATACACGCTACTTCGACAAAGGGTACTGCTCATCTGTCTCGTCGGAGGCACGGCACGGTCTCTTCAGGGTGACTACTTAGATTTCTGTCAATACTGACATCACAATTTTATGTGAAATGTTCAGTTTTCAACAGTAAGCAAGCGACGTCATGATTCTCTCAGTGGACTCGCATAACAGCCTACTCCGTCTGTCAGCAGTCAACATTTCCTTGCTGATCTAAGCTCAATAAAAAGTAATGACGAAATGCCACTAAAAACGGATCAAGGATGATTTAATTAACAGAGTTCTGCTATAAGGCTTATCGATGTCTAACCTAACAACCAGTACCATCTTAAATTATTTTAATGCCTTATCTGGATAAAGGTGTCACCAAGCTCTCCTTAAATCTGAAAGCCCAGCTGTTAAAGGTACGCTAATACAGTACCAATAAGATTTAAGTCGCAGCCGATCAAGGGGCTTATGCTTGCTCAAAGCCATGATAATATAGCGTCCACAGCTCTACTCACTGGTAGCTAATCTACAGGTTTATGTTTCATGATAATATAGCGTCCACAGCTCTAGTCACTGGTAGCTGATCTACGGGTTTATGTTTGCTCAAAGCCATGAGTGTCCACAGCTCTACTGATTCGAAGCTGATCTACGGGTTTATGCTTGCTCAAAGCCATGCTAATATAGTGTCAACAGCTCTACTCACTGGCAGCTGATCTAAGTGCTTATAGTTGCTCAAAGCCATGATAATATAATGTCAACACCTTTACTCACTCGCAGCTGATCTAAGGGCTTCTGTCTGCTGCTAATATAGTGTCGACAGCTCTACTCACTGACAGCCGATCTACGGGTTTAAGTTTGCTCTAAGCCACGCTAATATAGTGTCAACATGATTTAATCAAATCTGCTCTGGCGTGTGCTCTATTGCTGTCTGCCCATAATTATACTTATCTCCTACGCAACAAGAAACGTTAACACGTTGGTCATCTTATGGGAGAAGAAAAGCCTTACATAGAGTTAAGTTTTACAAAATTATCCACTAACTTTCCAGCTAAAACGATGGCAAGAACAACGCTACAATATTTATTCTTCTCTTGTCACAAAATGATTATCGAAATAACCTGTAGAAATACGATGCAACTAATAATGTAAGCATCTCATCATTCTTTATTTCGAGATGTCTTTCTTTCAGTTATTTTCCTGCAAATTGAATATTCCGAATATCTTTGTGTGCTTTGGCCGGTGTTGCATATCAGCAATACAGACTGCGCCACACACCTGACTCTCAACCTGTATTTTATCAGCGACGACTTTTGACCCCCCACCACCTTCCAGGCGTACCACGTAAGCTGCCGCTTCTCGGTTACTCCCCCAGTTTAGAAGCACTCGTTAGCACTTGTGGCAAAATGGCTGCACGTTTAGCCAACCTGCCTGAGATAGAAAAACATCTCGGGTCGGTGGAATGTTCAGGTTTGTCGTGGTTAGAAAGGGTTACCGCGCGCCACCTCAGCTCGTGCCTGAGTAATGCAGGTTGGAAGGGGGTTGGTGGGGTCCGAGAGAGCTCCCCGGGTTTTGCACAAAGGGTTAACTCTGAGAGATCGATAAAAGACGAGGCCATTGTTCTCTCTCTTCAAGAACCACCGGTCAGGCGACGATTTGTTTCCATTGTTTTTTTTGTTTTTGTTTTTCCTGTTGTTCTTTATTAGTATTGTCAAAAACTGGCGAAGTCGGACACCATCGGATCTCTTGTATATCTACTCCGGCAAGTGGATTCTTTCCAGCCAGCCACCCGCGCCATGGAGACGGTCGAGCCGCGCATCTCGCCGGTGCTCGGGGACAGCGCGGGATGAGGATGGGAACGGCTGGTTTACTCGGATAGATAATTAGATTTGTCGCAGAACCTCGGCCAGCTGGCCCTGAAGTGGCGCGCCGAAATTAACATGGGCTCGCTTCCGGACCTTTCACTGCACGAGCGCCTAACAGGAAAATGGAGATTGCGTGAAGATATAGCTGTGCGCAGTTTTGACGAAGCTAAATTGTTCGCTGCAGCCCGTTGACACAGACAGACAGGTGCTCCTGGCAGAAGTGGTAATGGAAGAAGGCGGTGATACTAGCTCGCAGCGGCCACGCACAGGCCCGGTTTTCTTCTCCTTCTCCCCTCCCCTCTTCATTTCCTTCGCTCGAGTTGAAAGTTTAGGCGAACGGATGACATTCTCGGTTATTGCCTGGCGCCCCCCTCCTCCCATTATTTCGGCAAGCTTGTCAAAAAAGAAGGGAGACGTGATAGCGCCATGGCAACCTCGAACGGGGAAAAAATCACGACTACATCACTAATCCCTTATATATATATATATTTAAATAAAGGAAGACAGACCCGGGTAAATATTTTATGTCTTGTACTTTTCTCCAGGATCAGTTCGCAGATAACGATTCGCTAACCATCGGTACATTTAAGTCTGTCAGTGTTAAATTCTTCTTGTCCACTTTTTAAAAATGTACATTTCATGTGATTCGGGATACAGTTTTAGAGTCAGAATTCAGGATTAACATCGGGTTAGGAGTCGCCTGAGGTTTACGTTACGATTTGGAAGTCTAGGGTTAGAATTTAGGATGTAGGGCTAAAATAAGGTTGCGTCAACGTGACTTCATGGCCAGGCTATGATTTAGGGCTAATGCGATGTTTTGAGTTGGAATAGTTATCGATCGAGAGTTTATGGAACAAGGTGAATTCAGCTTCAGGGTACATGCAGGGTCTGTACTCAGAAGAGGCCTTTAGGGTTGGTTTGGAGTTGAAGCGGAGTTTAGGCCGCGACAGGACCAAAGTGATACCTACCCGCATAAGGTCTCAACAAGAAGTCCTTGCTGCAACTCTGAAACAGGAAGTGGTTTGTGAACTCGCGGAGAATAAGTTTCCCTTTTATCTTAAAAATGAAAATTTGAATTTTTAACTTTCTAATTTAAATCAGAATCGTCTAGAACCGGGGCAGATTTAAAAAAAAAAAAAAAGTGCTAGCTTCCTCCGCATAGACCGAAGGCGTTAACCTTTCTCGACCCTTACCTATCGTCTCCGCGCCATGCGTAGATCGGGCTGGTCCAACGGCCCTCTTCATGTAAAGGTGGAAGACTTGAGGGCGGAAGAGCTTTTTCTTGTGTCTGGAAAGTAGTTTTTTTAAAAAAAAAAAAAAAAAATAGTTCACGGCTTTTCGACGCGATGAATTCATGGGGGTTGTCAGGTGACTCGGAAGCGCGAGAAACGTGGTATCGACATTAATTAATCGCTTTTCTTTAGCTAAGAGTTTCGCGAGACGACCGTGTTCGCTTAACACGCTTGCGTAAGGACGGGCGCTGTAGACTGCTGCGGTCGAGGGGCCCTCCAGTTTGATTCCCGAGGCGTGGTTTCTTCTCGCTCTCCTTCCTGTCACCATCTGGCCGCGTTGGTTTTCTCCCACATCTGTAAATAAAGATTTCTAGTCGGGCCTTCCTGCGCAGGACTGCCAGCGCTTCCTAGCGGGAAACTCCAGCACTACGCTTCTGCGCCATGGTTGTCTCCCTCATAGTCGTCGTCGTACTTCCACAGGGTAAACAGGCTGATTGATTCCTCTGTGATGAAGCGCACCTTAATGCAAGTAGAGATGCAAGCGACATTTCAGTTGTTTGTTGTTGTTTTTTTTTAATTTGTAAAAAAAAAAATTAGCCTTTGTGTGTCGTCAGGGAATAAAGGTAAGTTTCTACTCGCCTTAATATAATGAAACAAAAAATAACACCTTTATAATATGTATTATATTTCCGCTAAGGTAATACTCGGCTTTCTGCGTGACGACGTAGACTATACCGGAAACTCGCAGCCTTTAGACGTAAGAGAAACCCTATTCGGTTGGCTGGTGAAACCGAGGAGCGAGCCCCCTGTGGGAACTCGGCCTTCAGCCGGGCAGGGCGGTAAAACCGTCATCGCTGGACCACGGCGATGATGACTGCTGCTCTGGATTTTTCTATAATTTAAATCGTTTTGAAGCTCTGACACGTCTCTAATCTTGGCGGCTATAGCACGAACCCCGTACTTACCAGCAAACGGCAGCAAATATCAAACAAAGATGGACTCTAGCGTCTTTGACCACGAACTGTCGCTCAGAGCATTGGATCTGTCGCAGGAGGACCCTTTGTTACGGTTAAGTAGACCATCGCACGACTGCTTATTGAGTGTCATTTATTACGTAAAATTCTGGTTCTATCGGCTCGGGTATGGATGGGTTTGTTCACCCTTATTTCACGATGGAAACGGCTTAAAATAAGTCAGAGGTTCAAAGATGTGAGCAGTCGTAGAATTCCCGAAAGACCGTCAAGTCGGACCGGAACCCACTTCGACTGACCGATCCACAGCACTTCTGCCAAATACAACAGCGCACGGACGATTTCTTGTGCAGCTTCAGGTTCGATTAACCCGTGGTAACGATGCGACCAAACGTCCGTTGAACTATAGAAAGAGCAGCGAGGTCACCACGGAAGAACTTCTGGACGCCAGATGTCGCGGCCACTGACGGTTAGCGGGCGCAATCCTGCAGGGTCCTTCGATGATCTCTTACTTTTGGTCTCTGACAATAGGCATGATCTTCACGAGGTTGGTCGGCTTTTGCCATTTTTAACCCCGCCCACCTTTTATCCAAAAGAAGAGCGGAAGCGCGGACCGAATGCTCATCTACACGTCTTAATCGGGAATAACCGGAGCTTTCTCTCCCCCTCTCCCTGTAACGACCATCTATGATGAGTCGGTTAGGGACCGGTTGATTGTCTTATTCACCTTTCTCGTAGTTGGAACGTGCATCTCGTTAGATAGCCGCATCATACGTTGTCTTATACAAATGCGCAAGAGGTAAGTGCAAGTAACAATTAGTCACAATTACGCTTTCCGCCCTTTCTTCTTCTTTTTCGTTGAGAAAAAACAAGTGCAAGTCTAAATTATTTTTTTATAATTTCTGTTTCCACTGCTGGGTTGGACTGATTCCAAGAAAAACACTGCGCGATTAATAGAAGTAATCTGCTTCAGAATAAAGAGAACCGAGAAAGACATTTCTCGATGTCTGATAGAGTCTTACACATGCATGTTATATACGAGGATGCATGATCGGCATCACGGAGACCCAGGCAAATTGTAGTAACTGCGATCTGGTCACGACTGGGTGACCGGAGCCTGTTCCTTCAGTGCTAGGATCGCGTGTAGCTGGCTGCCTTCAGATCGCAAGTTCTAACTACATTGTTTTCGCGACGGCAGCTCGTTGCTTAGATGCACCGATTTCCTTATCAACCGAAGCTTAAATCTATGGGAAAAACAGTCGAGGTTGAGCTGAAAATCACACGCAGACGTTGCCCACCCCCGTCGGGGTCTCCCACACACCCCCTCCCACCAGCAGAAGACGTTTTATGAAAGAATCAACTGACAAAAAAAAAAAAAAGGGGGGAGAAAAGAGACACGAAAATCGTCCATTCAAAGACGCCCGTGTTTACGACCTGCTTGCGCTAGTCATAGAACGAAACACCATGAACCTCAGAATAGTTCAGCGTTTAGGTCCGCCTGGGCTATAAACGCTGAATAAATCTACATTGGGGGCTAACAACAAAGAATGGAAGCAACAAGAAGAAAACATTCTGACGGGGAGGTAACCCGGATAAATAGAGAAAAGAATTACAATCAAGAAGATCTGGGCAATGAATCCTATGGCTTCATTTTTTTCAATTTTTTAATCTGCAAGAGCAATAAAAATCAAAATCCGACATTTTAAGGGTTGGAAAACTTTGTAATAAAGCTAAAGCTAATTTGACCCGCTTTATAAGTTTCTATAACTACCCCTCCCCCGGAAAACAGAGAAACACAGAGATCCTATTGTCAGGCCCCCGTTTCCTTTGTCCTTTGCGAGCCGCGATGTGAAGATAGATTAGACAGTCGGAGCTGGGTTGGGGTTAGTTACGTATCGTTGAGGGATTTGAGCTGATAGTTGTCGGCTTCGTGGAGTGTTTTGATCGCCGAACTTCGCTGGCAGCGGCATGGAGCTTTCTTCTGGCACGCAGATTTCCTCCTATCTCTGGAAATGAAGAGTCCAAGCATCACGGAAGCACTTCGGCATAGGCTCGTCTTGAGCGTGACGCTGAAGTTACCTCCTTTCGCTTTGGACGCGCGCACCTGGCTGTAGGTGGTCTTCCATAGATACTGCTGTAGGTTGCTTCACCAGGCAGGACTAACCACGTGTGGCGGTGTCGACAGCCTTTGTGACGTCACCCTATATGAGAACGAAACCTTTGCACAGATGACCGCGTATTTCTAAACGTCAAGGAAATAAAATATGCTAATTTCACTCTAGCTTTAGTAAATAAGTGGTAAACAGAAATATCTGATGCTCTATATCTCGAGATGGCCTTCAAATATTTGTATAAGCAATTATTACCTGCCACTTATTTTATTTTAAAATTAGTTTCTCATCGTTTGCTTCTCTCCCTGCATGCGCGTGTGTTTCTTCTTTCCTCACCCATGTAGTCATGGACGCAGCACGATATACCCTTCAAGAGTTATTCATGTGGGTCGGTTTTTATAGCCAACCGATCAACAAACCGAGTTTCATGGCTACAGGAATGAATATGGCTTAAGCCAAATAATCATCGCAGTTTTATTCTGTAAACAAATTTTTTTTTTTTTTAAATCTGAAAGCTGATTTATTGCGGATTATGCTAACTTGTATACACATTTTGTATTCCGATTGTGCCCCTGACAGTTTCAGGTAAAATCCGACGTTATATTTCACCGCGTTACGCTATAAATCTTTTTCTGACACCACACAAAACCAAACAATAGCGGGCGAAGCGCCGCTCCCCGCCTGATGCCCTTTCGTGTGCTGACACCTCCTTTTCGTTTCTTAATGTTATCTTGTATTAAAAGACCCTTTCTTTCCGGATAGTGTTTCAGTGTACTTGCCCACAATCTTTTCATTTAGGATGGGGCGGGTTGTCTTCCCCGCCTTTGTTCGAATTTTCAATCTTTTATTCGTCGGTTGCTCATAATGCCTGATGCAACACTGAAAATTTCCAGCAATGGCGTCCGTGACTTGTTAGAACGGACCATCGAAGTCCTGCCCGCCTCTTGATGGGCCGCAGCTGGCAAATTCGGGCGACTTCTGTCACCTTCGCCCTCACCACTGAAAGGTCATCCTTTTCTTAACTGAGAGCCCAAAGAAGTAAAAATCCATTTATACATTATATTTCCTATATCTTACGTCACGTAGACGCAGCTTTTAAACACCAAACAAAGAAAGCTTATTGCCCAGGCATAAGTACAAGGAAAGGGTTTTGTTTGTTCTCTTCTTTGTGCAATACGTCAACAACAACACAACAACAACAAGGAAACAGGTGGCGGTCATTAGGTCCAAGTCGTAAGGGTTTGGGTTTTAGATTTCGCGAGAACTCGTCGTAAACATCGCAGGCTCACACCGGAGTTAGTCTAAACGGCATGGGACGTGTTAACCGTTTTGAAGCTTAAAAAAGAAAAGAGATGAGTTTGGGGGTTAAAGCGACTATTTCCCATCCTAAATCATCATTCCACGTTCCGCATCAGTGGCACATCGTGAGCCCACGTGTACTGCAGAAGTAAGGGAAGTCCCTGATACGACACCCAGGACACACTCTCTCTCTTTGCCCAGATCCCAATAAAAACATGCGTGTTACCATGCGGCAGAAGCGAGACCCACCCCTACGATGGCTGTTCTAACGAGGGAGAATAGGAAAGCGGATAAGGTGGCGGCACTGATGTCAGAGATACGGAAGATGAATGGCAGCCCACGAGATACGTGCGACGGCCTTTACTTTCCGGAATCTCTCACGCCTGCTCCCAGCATGGTGGTGTCTCGTAAATATACTTTTTTCTTCAGGATAACAGAGACAACAATTAAAAAAAACAACAAAAACCAAATAAAGTAGAAAGGAAAAGCAGTCGAATACCGCTGATAATGCATCTTACAATTTTTCCTTCAATTAAGAGAGGGGGGGATGTTTGTAATTACTTTTGAAGCTAATTTCAAAGATTTTTTGCCATAATGAATGACTAAGTTTACTGTCTGAAGTGAAAGATTTACTTTATGCTCTGATGACCTTCAGAAAGGTGTTTAGTCACTTCAACTTTTGTTCCAGAAGTAGAATAACAACTTTTATTTTAGTTTGGGGATCAGTTCGGGGGACGGGAGGTGTCTGGAATATGCACCTTTTTTAAGGTAGCTAAAATGCACAGGTTTCCTTCCTTTATTCGCTACATTAGAAATAATAAAAGTCTTGCTTTCGCGGAAGGATGGAGCGAGGGCTGATCATCACCGACTCGGCGCGGCAGCGCACAGCGAGCTAATTTGGTCACGTCCGGTTACGCCATCTACGAAAGCACTTCCTGGTCGCTGTTGTCTCAGCCGTCGAGCTCGACGGCAGACAGAAAGCGGGGGCCCCCTGGCTCACGGAAGCGGGGCATTGTTACCAAAGACCAGCAGACGGGTGATCGGGCAGCTAGACGGCGCCCAGGTGGCAGGACTACCGCATTGGAAGCAATCGTAATGACCTTCGTTAATGACCGACTTTGCGTCGAAAGCTCGAAGCGAAACACCACAGATGTGCAGCTGATTATTCCACGTTCGTTAGAATCGTTGTCACGTGCACAAAAGATATGGTAGCAGTAGTACTGTAAAAAGTAAGCTTAATTTTTTTGTTGTACCTTTTCTATTTAGAAAGTTAAATGATCCTGCAGTTATCTGTATATAATAGCAACGGGTGTATAAATAGATTAACAACATCTTTAAAAATTGCTACATCATTAAAATTTATCAAAACATTAGCGTAACTCATATCTCAAAATAGTAATTAAAATATACGATTTTGGTTGATTTATGATGTTATGCTGTTGTCTTAGAAGCTACCAATTATTATTTTTTTTTTTAAATTGTAAATTAAAAAAAAAAAAATCCTTGGGTTAATCTGCAAAGTTTATAAAAAATACACAGGCAGCCACCGGTGTAGACTCAACAGTCAGATATTTTCTATTTAACACATAAATTAATTTATTGGCGCAGATATCCATATGTATTGTAAATGATAGAACTTTCAGAACATTCTATTCTTACACAGGATAACATGCAATATATCTTTAAAAATTTTGTTTAACTAATTTTTAAAATTTAAATCAGCGCCTCGACTTACGTATTCCCTCGAAATCCATAGACTTTGAGACTATCATATCTTGTCTTTTTAAATCCGTATATATAAATACATACATAGTCTTTATCAAGCAGATATCTTGATGCCATCTTTTCCCTCTGAATTGTGTATTTATAACATCATCCAAACGGAAGCAGCTATATTAGATCCGCTCACGTGATTTCTTTCACGTCACTTCAAGACAGCTACACGAGATATTCATGACGTCAGTGCCAAACCCTTTTTAGGTATTTAAACGAGAAACATCAAATTTTAATGCCACTTTCAATAAAAATGCTAATATATGAACACTATATATTAATAGAAAAGAACATGAAAGTCAGAAAGTTTCTAAAACAGAACTTTTCTAAACTCGAAGATTTGAAAGCCGCCTTTTTAAAAAATATTCTAATAACTTTTGAAATGATTTTAAAAGATGAGGTCAAGAAAGTAAAAGAACTTTCGCGGGATGTTATTGATGTTTTAAGTTCACTGATCACTTTTGCCACGGAAGTCCCGATGTTTTCAGACGGCTAACGAAGTTTAAAAGAAACAAAGCAAAAAAAAACGGTGACAACGCAGCAGAATACTGACAGGGAAGAGTTTCAGTAGTAAGCATTAAATTAAAATCTATTCGAACTAAAAGCGTTATCAGGCAACCAGAGTGTGGTGGCCACTGGTCGATAGAGATGATCGTGAAGTCCTCAGCAACTTTCTGCTTCGGTATCCTTACACATAGTACCACTTACTGGCCGCTTTAAGGAAAGGTCTATGTCTATTCGGGGGCAGGGGGAGAGAGAGGAGAGAGAGAGAGAGAGAGAGAGAGAGAGAGATCTCCCTGGGGAACACCAGCCGATTGCCATTAAGTCCCGCAGGAGCGCTTTCTTTCTGCCGTGATCTAGCGCCAGTTCCTAAGGCCTGAGGCGCGCACATCCACGACCCGCTTTAAGTTGCATCCAAGAGATCACATCTTCCACCGATCCGTCGGTTGTAATGGACTCCGGCGATGCCTGACGTTTAACCCGATGTTTTCAATCGGACTTCCCAGCATGGGCAGCTCGCATACGTCAGATACTTGACCTCTGTTTCTAGCCGTCACGAGGGTAAACTTTACCTAGAAAATGATTGATGCTTTAGAGCAACAAATAAAAAGAAGAAAAAAGAGACTTCTGGATAAAATGTCTGGAATAATGTATGGTTTTATATGCGTCACGCTTCCATACCAATAAATAAGTTTAAAAAATACATAAAAACAAATAGGTTTTACATCTACCGAAACACGACATTCGGTTTTCTTATTTATGATCTAAGAACACGAAAAATGTCACTTTAAAATTGAAAATAATTACGGATTTAGAACTGAAGGCCACATGAATTATCTGTCTCATTTTGCAGTACTAAACGAAGGAAAACGTTGGACACCGAATAACAACAGCTAGGATAGCTGCTGACAGTCTGATCATTCCTTGCGGAATGACAGCCAGGCAGTCTTCGGTCACATTCACAGGGCTAACCAACGGGAGGTGGGTGAGTAGCAGTCTTCAAACACCCCCCCGACATCGATTTACGTCTATAATCCAGAAGTTGCTGGCCCGTGTTAGAATTCCATTGAGCGGCAAGTTTTCGATAACTTCCCTCTCGTGGTCGTACATCGTTGTGCTTGCCGTCTAACAGCTGTCTTCCTCTGACATTTCGCGCACAGACTGAAAACCCAACGAGCAGGTCGCCTCAGATATTCCATTGTGACAGCAGAAATAAAATCGATCTCAACCCGCCAGATTTAACAGGCTTTCCCCGAAAAAGGAAATTCGACGGCCGAGATGACATAAAGGGTTAAAGCTCTGGGAGAGTTTACATAAACTTGTTCGCGTCCGTCGTCGAACAATAACCGAAGTCGGCGCAATCGATTGCGGACCAACGATTGTTGTCCCCTTCGTGTCACCGGCACCGCTAGGAAATTCTGTCCACGTATTGACGCGTGCGCTAAGATCAAAGAGTTGTATAAAGAAAACAAGCAAGCATCAGCAGAAAGACCGGGCACCGATTCGAATCTTCTACAGGGATAAAATCTTTTCATTATTAAGAAGCAGGGAAACCAAAAAATAACCGTCATCGTCACAGTTACGGAGCAAAAAACTAGATATCAAACATTACTTATTTTTAGTTTAGTTATTAAAAGAAAAACGCCAGATATTCACCAGCTTTACGATTAGCTTCCCTTAAAGCCATTTTTTTAAAAATCATGGTTACTCCTACCGGCAAACCTTTTCCTGTTCTCGGCAATAATAAAGTAAAGACGGGTTGGTCTACCTTTATAAGTTTTTGTTGTTGTTGTTTTTTTAAGTTTCAAATCGAGGTTTGGTCACGTGACGTTTAGTTCTATTTCCTGTTAATGATAATCGCGTAATTGTATCAGTTTCGAGTAGCTGCTTCGCAACTATAGTAAAAATTGTATTTAGTTATAAAAACTGAAGGGATTATCGGTACCGGACTAATGTCAAGATCATTGCAGCTAATGATAATGATATTAATAACGATAATAATGGATATATTTTGGGATTGATCCCGTGTAAGATTCTGTTTCGAGAATACCTCGATTACTCTTCGCTTTAAATGATCAATAAAACAAAAACTGATCCGTCCACTCAAATGCCGATAATTTTTCAAGTTGGCGAATGCACCACAAAATCACATCAACCTCTAAAGTGCTATATTTTTGTTGTAGCTCACTCTGGAATCTCTTTTATTTTTTCGAGACATCCGATGAACCCAGGTTCAGAAGTACTCGAGATAACTACATCGATTCGGAAGAGCTAAATCTTTAGATTAACGAGCGGTTTCTCCTGTCGATAACGAGAACGGAAACCTGCCAGGGAGCAGTTTCTAGGTTTCCGTCAGTTCCTTTCTCGCCCAGACTCCTCCACTCGAGAGGGTTAGAGTTAAACAAACTCTCTCTCTCTCTCTCTTCTTTTTTAACTCGTAAGTGCCAGTTTTCCCGTTTTTCTTTGCACTGAAACAATGACCATCCGCGTGTTACTTCAGAAGAATTTCGATTACTTCCTGCAGATATTTACGAAACCTCTCCATATCTCACTGTCAATTGACAATGTAAAGTAATTCCGTGGTTAACGTTCTGCGAGAAACCTTTTATCTTGCGACATGGCAGCAATCGAGAGCGCACGTCTAACCTGACCAAACGGTGAGTGAGGGTGAGGGTTAAAGATGCGGGATATGCCGATAAGCTACGGAATATTGAGAGAGGCTGCTCCGAGTGGGAGAGTGGGGGTGTGGCTTTCTCCCGAGCAGAGAGAAAGTGACATACAACCAGAGTCGTGACGAACAGGTAAGTATTAATCAGCTTATTCTACTGTTTCCTATTAACCTTCCGGTTTATTAGACCCGTCACGGATACACTGTCGCCTTAAAAGCTGCAAGATTTTTTTTTTGAAGAACCTTATGATATTTTGTGACTTTTCCTAGTTTAGGGTCTTCAACATGAAATAAAAAAACAGGCAACCTTCGGATTTTGTGTTTTTTTGTTTTTTTAAAACTGATTTTGTATGAAAACAATACGATCTGTAAAATAATAGGTGTAATCAAAATTCTCAAAAGGCTACGAGTTACAAACTTGGCTTTCTATTCATGTCACTGTCATTATGCATGATAAAGATTTATTACAGTAAGTAATTCCTTTAATCCGGCAGGTACCGGACCACATAAATGCCGGATTAGACAAGGCGCCGGCTTATATCCACATGGTTAAATAATAGGCATTATTCGCCTATAATGCAGGGAATCACAACAACAGTAACTAACACACAACAGTAAATGTATAGTAAGACATAATAAACATGAAAACTCGCCTAAACTAAGTGACAACGAACAGTAGTGTGTGCAGCAAATGGTGGTTTTCCTTATGTACATTCACCGGTAGGACTAAACACAGTAAAGCTGTACCATGGTGCTAATGTTAACAAAAGTCTCTTCCTTTTCATCCCACAGCTGGTTGAGGGGTCCCTCTATGACTACATCATAAAATAGTTCAAAGTGATGAATGTTTATTGGAGAAATAAGTAATATCAAATGTTTTCACAGAGTATTAAATATCCAAACACACGAACCAGTAAGTGTGGGAAGGAGACTGGTTCGCAGTGCCGCATAGCGGTGATAAATTACACTAGTTCGACCTGGTGCCGGATTACAGGTTTCTAGATTAAATTGATTTTACTGTACTACTACTATTATCGATTCTGTATCGTCACTAAAAAAATAAAAAAAAAAACCCCAGCAAAATCGGAAGAAAACTTTTTTAAAAGAATTTTTTTAAAAAAAGGGGGGAAATGTATAACTATTTATGCTTTGATCGAGCAACACTGGAGGATTAAAGACCAGAGAGAAACTTCGACAGATCTATAGTCACTTTTTC
Source organism: Nautilus pompilius (assembly GCA_018389105.1). Classification (NCBI taxonomy): domain Eukaryota; kingdom Metazoa; phylum Mollusca; class Cephalopoda; order Nautilida; family Nautilidae; genus Nautilus; species Nautilus pompilius. The sequence continues at coordinate 50,648 of JACATO010001482.1, read as the reverse complement.
GGTAGATCTTATTTATACTTTGCATACCAAAGCAACCGGACAGCGGCAAGTATAAAATGATTTGAAATAATATCAAAACGTCCAACGTTGATCAGTAAGGGACCTCGGGCGCAGATGGCAATGATGGATGTCTTATTTAAAAAATGTCTGTGCCATAGACCAGTATATGTCCGTAACCGTGCTAGTTCGTTAGCTGCGGGGTCCACCAAAGAAGAACTGGTGTTCGATCCTTTTGATCTGATGCAAGCCAGAGATTGTTAGATACATTTCGTGGCATTATATTTTGTTTTACAGAAAATCTGCTTTTCTTATGAAAAATCATTTCACTGCGAGATTAGTGGCTGCAGGAAGAAACAAACCGAACGAATCGAAACGAAATGTACGATAAAAAAAAAATATTAAAGAAAATCCGTATTGTTAAATAATAGCGAAAAAAATCTTTTCAGTTGGTCAGGGGTTAACTGTTGTGTGTGATCTGTGCAGATGAATCAGGAATGTTATGTCAGTTTACTAGAAATGTGTTAAATATCTACCAGTTTGTTGGAAATGGTTCGATCTGGACGAGTTTATCCAGAACTCTTCCAGAACCGTAATGGAGATTCATCAGATTATCAGTACTTTATCACAATTTTGCCACAATTTTTCAAATTATATTTGTTAACAAAAAGTTATGCAGTTTGAAAAAAAGTTATTGCAAACTTCAGTTTTAGGAAATATCTAAAATCATTGTTGTTGTTGTTTTTTATTTAAAAACAAAATATTCGCAGTAATTTGTCAAAAAGAGACAATTAAAATAAAATTTTTAATTTAAAACTACTAGTTTTCTACATGGCACAGTATCGTGGGATCCTGTTTTGGTTTGATATACTTAAACAACCTTAAAGGTAGGGATCTGTTTACAGACTCCACCCCGAACCCACGTTAATAAGTCGTGAATGACGGGTTTATAATTATTAAAATTTTAAATAAATATTACAAAGGTTTCTTCCACTATTTATTACCAAACGAATAAATGATGGAAAACACGGGAGATAACTATGCATTTTCCGAAGCCTTCCGCCATAAACAAATATATTTCTTATTCATTTAGTAACGACATTTTAAAAAATTTAAAAAAATAAAATTAAAATTAATTAATTCGGGTGCGAAAATCTCTTAATATCAGCGTTGGCTGACGGGTAAAGAAATCTTTATTTCTTCTGTTGGCGAGTTTCGGTGCAAGAAGTTTACCTTACTTCCGCCTGGTGTCGGCTCAGGAGGAATAGAAACAACGAAGTTGACGTTTCGGTCAAAGTCGTCCGAAGTGAAGACGTCCTAACCGTTGTCCTTTGTAATCGACAATGGGCAATAAAGGTTTCATTTTTACAGCCTCTTTTTACGATGAGAGGGGAAAGGAAAAGGAAGAATATAAAAATCCTATCGCGTCGAAGTGTCACGTACCGGTCGTTCTCAGGTTCATCATCATATTATTATTATTATTATTATTATTATTATTATTATTATTATTATTATTATTATTATTATTATTATTTATTATTATTTATTATTATTATTATTATTATTATTATTATTATTATTATTATTATTTATTATTATTATTATTATTATTATTATTATTATTATTATTATTTCAGTATATCGTATTAAGAAACCGAGCCCTCTCTGTTTTCCAATTAACCTACAAAAATGATAACGGTATTAAAAGCAAACAAAACGTTAAAGACATCTCACCTTTACACAGGTAAGAAAAAAAAAAGAACATTTCTTTCTTTAGCGCCGACACTTTTCACCTTTCGGAATCTAAAGATAAACCAGACACCTGTAGATTGTGGGAAGAGGGGGGAGCGAAGCTAAAAGGGACCTCCGGTCGTTAAATTAGAGTAAGTCCTGTCGACACCTCTGTTTGTTTGTTTGTTTTGTTGTTTGTTGTAGAACACCGAGTCCTTTTCTTTGCCCGTTAATTAGAAATTTTTTTTAAAAAAAACAAAAAAAAAACCAGGTTCCTACACCTGCGTTAAAGGGAATAGTATGCGAAATTCCAACAAAAGAATTCAGTTAAGCACCTTTCGCTTAATTAACCCTTAAAGGGATTCCAGTAAACACGTGCAATCTTTTGTTCTTCGCGCGTCCCCTAACATTTGGAAGAACACCCAGTTCGGTCTGTAAATGTCGACAGTAACAAGGCAAACGAGAACAGCAGAAACATCGACGACGACAGAAAGATTTACGTTGTACGAAAAAATCAAGAAGACAAAGACGTCTGTCGCTGGCTGATTCCGATATCAGCTCATCTCCAAATCGCCCAGTGCTAGACATCTTTTAATTTGGCCTCTCGCCGTAGATTTTCAAAGGCCCACGAGGTAACTCCGCCTCACCTACATCGCACCTTCACGCTCAGCTGACGAGAGCATTGGGATACGACATCGCATCAGCGTAACGACGACAGGCAGCAGACTCGAATATTCGCTTCATCTCGTTTAGTGCTGACGTTTTATAATAGCAACAAAAAAAAACATTAATTTCGTTTTTTTAAAACATTTTTCCGACGAGTTTAATATCTGGCTAATAGTCGCGGCTTTACCCGTTTCGCGATCAAATCCAATTAGGCGAACGACCCATTAAGATGAATGTCCAACACGGCACATAGAGAGAATTCTCCAGATTCCATTAAAGCTTCTAGCGTAAATTCGAATTTTAAAAGTCTTAATAAATTTCATTATTTCAGCACTTTTCTTTATGCGATCAGGTATATATCTTTTTATTTATTTAATTTGTGCGTATCAGTACCGGAAGGATGTTAACCCTACGAACACGGATACACTCGTTTAACATATTTAGCGAATGTATGTATCAGCTGGCAGTAATGGCAATATCAGACACGTTCGACCTCGGAGTATGCAGAAAAAAACACAACAACCGCAGAGAAGCCATTGCGATAGCGAGAGAGAGAGAGAGAGAGAGAGAGAGAGAGAGAGAGTTAAAGTGAGTAGAGAGAGAGAGAGAGAGATGACGTCAGTACAAAGACAAGGATGACGTCAATACAGAGAGAGAGAAATGGTGAGAGAGAAGAGAGAGAGATGACGTCAGTACAAAGACAAGGATGACGTCAATACAGAGAGAGAGAGAGAGAGAGAGAGAGAGAGAGAGAGAGAGAGAGAGAACTTAGTTATGCTGAACGTGGCAGATTAAAACAACCAAGTCAGATAACGGCGACTCCTTCTCTGAGTGAGCTCTTCTCTGTCCAGTACAGATCGACCTTGGCGATCGACAAGTCACCTGTATATAAATATATAGATGAGGTAGGTCTCTTGAATGATGGTCAAGGTGCGAGTTACTCGCAGAACCTCCACACCTCACGTACCCAAAGCTTTAGTTGTGGAAGAAAATCTGAGTGCCCAAGAAATACACAGGGCGGCAGGACTCGGCTCGGTTCGGCTCCCCAGTCCGGAGGTTCTCATGTGAGCAGATGTAAGGCTCTGTTTCTCTGTAGACACGCTGGTTTACTCTCCTGTAGCTCGCGGTCAGTTATTAATAATCTAATTTATTTTGACTCTAATCTGAGAGCATTTGTTTTTAATTTGAGCTGAGTACTTTGTGCATTCGGTCTTCTCTACTTTAAACCGCGTTATGCTATCACTGTTTGTATTAACCGGCTCGACTAAAGACGGGATCTTACCTAAGTATAAACAGGAAAGGAAAAGAAGCCTTTGATTAATTAACATTTTCATTAATTTTTTGTTGTTGCTGTTTTTCATTGGCGTCCTTCGGAGTGTTGGACAGGGGAGATAATGACCTAATGCGTGGAAGTCGGATCAGACAAGAGTCGTTCTTTTCGAAGACGTAGCGAGGAGTGGCGCTGTCCGGAAACAGCCACGCGGTGTTCGATTTCCACTAGCGGGGCGCGCGCGCGCAGGGAAAGATGTTGATTCCAACTCGCTCTTCCCCCACAGAAATCTAATTTCCCGAAACAGAAAGCAGAAGTTCGGACCGACGGGAGGGACAACGAGCGATGTCTTAGGAGAAATGGGTTGTTAAGGTGGGGTGGGGTTAGCTGGGTCAGGCGAGAAACGCCTCGAATGAGCGCGGGCGGGGGGCGGACTGGATGAAGATCGGCCGGCCTCCCTCGAAGAAGCTACTTATGCTCGATTTCCTTCCTCTCCTCGCGCGCGCTGTGTGGATGGGGCTCTGCTCTCCGAGGAAAAATGATGAAGCCATCGTGCGCGAGCGGTGGCGAGGGACGGGAATGGAGTAGGAGCAAGGCCCTGCAGAGGGCGGGCTAATTGACGCAGATACGCGACGGTGCAGCGCTAGGGCTAAAAGCGATAATTTGGAAGCCCCTTAAAAGTTGTATTCGAGATCGCAGTTGTATGGGAGGGGGGTAAGGAACGGAAGCGTAATGAAAACCGTTTTTCTCCCCCTTCTCCCGGCAGTCTTATTTATCTGTTTGTTGTTGCCGCCGCTGGAGCCGTCTCCCCGTCACCCTAACGTGCCGAGCCGGCTGCTCAGCTTTACACGGGAGAAGCTCGCGGCGTTACTAATTCCGGCCACCAGGGGGAGAGAGAAAGCGCCGAGTGTTGCCGACGTTAGCCCCCTGTCAACAACACAAACGAGAATTTAAACAAATATATCAGTTCTGTTATTTCAGAAAAGTGTCGGGTAATTCCCAGCAGAATGTTAACATAACCGGCAGGAATTATTCCTTAACGTGGAGGCTACCAGGCAATCCGGCCACCGCCGGTTTGTTTTTTAATTAGGTGGAATAGAACAATTCCCGTCCAAAAACAAACAGTTTGTTTATTTTGCATTTTTTCAAACCAGCAGCTTATTTGTTGACTGGAAGAAGGAAAACAACCTGCACCATTAAAGGGAAGATTGGTATTAGTTAACAGCTTGATTTTGTAAGGGGAGATTACCGAGTGGGGCCTCCTTCTGGTGGTTGTGGGACGGTTTGAGTAGTTCTGGAATTCCGGGATTGGCTACTGTGGTTCAGCGAGGCGCCTGACATCGGGCCTATTGGGCGATTTTTGGAGAGATCATCGTGACCCCTGAAAAAAAGAGGCTTCTCGACTCGTGCGTGTCTTCATCCCCTGTATAGAAAATGGCGGGATGCACCGTGGCGCACTCTCGTGGCTGTGCGTGGTACCCGCTTTGGGTAGAAGGCGGTAGACAAACGACTACTGGCCTGTAGTAAGAAGAGAAATAAAGACCCAGAAACTGCGATCAAAAAACTGTTGGGAATCCCTCAACAATATACTTTTTCAGTTATCGGCTGCTGTAAAAAAAAAAAAAAAGGATTAACCTAATACAGCAGCCCTAATTTCGGATGATGCCTCACTTCGGCTCTCTAGGGGCGGGGGGAAAGTGACGGCTGTTCAAAGATGTGCTTAGTCCTCCATTTCCAATCTGCTCCTGATTACCATTAAAATGGGCTCTCGATATTTTGAGTGCTTCCTGTTTGTCTCTTTGGTCCTTCTTTCCCAGGAGAAAAAACAAAATCACAACGTTAAGTATCAAGTAAAACCGCTTCGCAGTAAATGGCAGTAAATGTTTCGTAAAGTCGTCTTGATATGTCTCTTGCGCAAAATCCATCCGTACAAATAAGATGTCCATCAATGGATGTACAATAAGCATCTTATCTCTTGTGTGCGACACCACGTGCACGCCTAATCCAGGTTCCAACGAACGTATACTTACACCAGAAATCCCGTACATTATTTCGAATTTACCGAAGTTTCAGACTTTCTTTCAACAAAAGAAAAATAACCGTCACCGAGAGATCTGAACGCTGTTTCTGTAAGCTTTCAAAATAAACGAGGGGTTTGAAATCTGGAATTCTACTTGAATAGAGTTTCCACATACTTTAGCGGACAGTGTAAGATAAAAGTAAAGGGACTGTAATTCCTTAAGCTCTGCGACCTGCATCTCCAACACGCACTGGTCTTGTAATTGCTTTGATTATTGATTCACACAACTAATTCTTTGTTGTTGTTTTTGAATTCCGTTTCTCGAGTTTCCAGGATATACTACTGCTGCTGCTACCACCTTCCGTCGGATAATGCGAACAAAGCCAAAAAGTTATGCACAAAAATTTTCGGAACGCAACTTTTACTTTATGAAGCGGTTCGGGGTCTAAACAGCGCCACGATTCTCACGGGCCAGAGGTATGTGCCTGCGCTAGTCGGCGGCTACGTTCTCCACATCGACAAACACAAACAGGCCCTCGTACCTGAGACTGTTCAGGTACCGCTGGCAAATATTTGCTAATTGGATCGTTGTTTACCTGTGAAGTGCAGACACGTTGCGGATTAAGGTGTGAATTGTGGACGTAAAGTCATTAATATATATATATTATATATATATTTTTTTTTTTTTTAAAAATGCTTTAAGACATGGACGCAACGTGAAAGTTGGTCACGGACACGTGCAGGGCTTAAGATCGTAAATTCTATTTTTTTTACCCCCCTTGCTGTACAGCGCGTTACCAAAAGTCTGTGCTGCTGAAACCGCGAATGGGATTTTTTAAAAATTCTTTGGCTATTCGCAAAAGCGTATGTTAACTCCATCTTTATGACCGCCATAAAGCGCCAAAAGGTCGTCTTTACCCTGTGCTGGCACGATACTGATGCAGTTGATAAACCCTGCACCATTGACGCCGAACGCCTTACAAATGCTGTGCACAAATTATGATGCATACACACACGAAGTTCTTTCGTGATCTTCTTGGCAGGAGAGTTACTGCGCCACCGATACCAGTTAGAAAATTGTTTTAAATAGAAATTAACTAAAATTCACCTGATAATTAATGATATAAATGGATTGCTGCAACATTACTTAAAGGTATGGATTAAATTACATCTGCTTGTTAATAAACATTAATAAATTTATTAAAAACTCAGTTTCAATATAATAATTTTTTTTAAGTTAACAAATAAACAGATTTTCATTTATTGTTTAAAAACGAAGCGAAAAGTACCTCACTATAAGAGATTCTTAAGAAATGCACCAGAATACTGACAACATACCATACAGCTCAAATAAACACGATATCAGCTGCGCCTCAAACGATTGGATTGTATCTGAAATTACTCCGTGTACTCATTAAAGATAACGTTACGTGTTTTGGATAATTCATCATTAATACTGATTGATTTTGCTCTGGTATTGTTAAGTTAATCGCAATAGTTACAGATGCTTTCTAAAATATACTTCATTTTATTCCCCTTCAAGTGGAACAAAGGGCGTTTTAGGGTTAGAATTTACATAACCTTCGCCATACTAAAATCAGGCAGGATAACATGGAAACACAAGCGAATTTTAACTAATCTAGGGGCCGTTTCCGAAAAGTGACAATTCCACGACTAAGAACGTCAAGGGGTCCACCAGCACTCGCTATGACGTCACTCTTAGGCCATACTTTGCCGTGTTAACTAGTCTAATTAGCAGAGTTAGGATTTGATAATTACGGAACTTTGGTACCATAAACAATAACTCATAATATTCCATCGGATTTCTTTGTGTGCGCACATTTTTGGCTTATTTATTCATTTGCGTTTCTGTCTCTTTTTTTTTTTTGTTTTTTGCTGCTAATTTACTTTTATCCGCTATGTTAAATCGCAGTGATGTCTGCGAGACTTCTAGTTTCCAAGTACAAAACGGTAAAATCGGGGGCCCCTTCTGCAGCGGGCGGTCCAAGATGGCGTCCTCATTAGCAGGGGAATACCGCCTGCTCGGATAGCGCTTAAACGATTTGTTAGAACAATCGATTTTAGCACTCAAGGAAGACGGTAAGGTCTCGGATCGCCCAGTTTAAGCCATCCTACTTCTGGGCTGGCCCCGCGGGTGAAGTACTGGGAGAAAAAACAGAAGAAGAAAAACGTTTTCTTTCTTTATATAAAAGAATTCTCATTACCAAAACGATGCCTTTCGTCTGGAAAAGATTCGGATGAGATTTACCGGTGTGATTAGAGAGGTACGGGCAATTATAGTTATCAAGAAAGACCACAACGGCCCAGGATTGCTTTCTGGTAGTCAGAAAAGAGATCTGGCTGAAGTGGTCGGGTCGGGATTGTTTTGAGCTAGGGAAGCGTATCTACCAACGGATTCCCTTTACGACAACAACTCGCTCTATGGCACTCGTGGTTGTTAGTACAAAGTTTTAAAAAAACAACCCAACAAACTATCAGCTTAGGTTATTGATGCTTGGAATGGCTTACCTGGCGTCTTTGTTATAATCCCCCCCTCTATTGTCTGTTTAAATATAAGTGTAAAGGGCGAAATATAATTAAAATAATGAAATTAAAATGGATAAAGCAATTTTCACAGATCTGGAAATTCTGGTGAGAGATTATAAACATTTGAAACAAGAATTTCTCATTCGTTTAGAAATTCTGTGCCATTAAAAAAAAATGGAGTGTTCTACGTGATTCTCTCCGTATATATATATATATAATTGCGAGTGTGCTAGCATCTTCATCACCTAAGTAATAATGTCAAAAGCCGTTTAAAGTTAATTTAGAACATTTATACGAAAATTCGGTTTGAAACTAAAAGACAGCTTTATGATAACAGACTGCAACTTGAGAAGCAGATTAAAGATAATTTACACATTTTTTAAAACAGTTCAAGTAACAGAACTAAAACCATCTGTGTATTTTTTTATGATATACGTGGTAAGAAGACTGGTTGGTTTCGCTAACCCTGCCTGAACTTCGAGTATGTTTGAAAATATTTTGTTTTTAAGCAATCGGTCCATTCTTTGGTGGTGAGCAGCTATTTAAACAAATATGCTGTCGACAAAACTAGATTCCTTTTCTTTATCGGAGAGTTCAGATCCCTTGTAAGAGAATGACACTTCTTGAAAGACAGTATGGTCACACTTTATTAGCTTTACCTTTTCTGAGGGCTGCCCTGTACAAGAGACAATTGCGTAAAAACCGGAACCGATCGTTCACCCACACCGTTCTTCAAGATGGATGAGGTAATACTGTTATGGCGTTCTCACAAGGAAACAAAACTCTGCTCCCACCCACCGTTGGGCTGGTGGTAGTTAGGGGGGGATAAAGCAAACTCGCGATTCATCGTTAATCAATGGACTTCCACGCCAACAGTAATCCCCTGGACACACGTGTACGGTCCGCAGATACACCCAAGCCACCTGGACCGGGTGTCGTTGCCCGTGTCCTGAAAGCTTCGCTTCATGTTCTCTCCTCCCCAGCTATTACCTTGCGGCGACGCGCGGATCAAAACGAAAACAGGTGTGAAAATAGCCGGGGCACCGACTGGAGATCCCATTGAGGTTTCGCTGTGTTTGTAAGACGCATTTCGCCGATGTTTTCTTGTAACTTAAAAAGCTGTTTGCCCTGGCGGCAAAGTAAACAGCGAAATTCCGGAAACGTAAAGACGGTCACGACAAGCACACCTTTACCTGTAGCTGACTCAGTGTTAACATACAAAGGTGTCCCGTCCACAGCGCCTCGTACCCACAGGTGCTTATAATGATGACCGGAGTGTTTAACTATGAACGTATGATCTGCACGCTGAAAGGAACTCACCGTATTTCATAGCTAAGCCATTTCTTCAACAGCCCCTCGTTCAGGGAACACAAAGCCTTTGAAATCCTTTTCATTCATGCTTTTAAAAGCAGGTCTACCCCTGTGCACCTTTGTTTTCCCGTTGGTCCCAGTTCTAGACTTTTCTTCTTGAAGCTTTGTTTAGCTTAGACAAAATTTGGGTTGTGTTCCTCGGCGGGCGAAGGAGAGCGGACGGAGGAAAAATTCTGAACCAGTTAGAAAAAAAAATGGCAGTTAATTATAAGAAACAACACCTGTGTTAAGAGGCCATTTAATTGGCTGCGGTTTACCTCAACGTGAGTGAGCACCCATTTGAGGAACTGCTAAGGTGAGCAATAGAATAATATAAAATAGTGGACAATAACAGTCCTTGATTATGGGGTTAAATATCATTTAATAAAAATTTAAGGAAAGCAAATTAATTAATAATGATGATATAGAATGCCATGAAAATGTTGAATTCGCACTCACGTAATGCTCTGATGTCATAGTATCCATATAGTGAAGACAACCCAAATTTTAGAATTTGACAACTTGATTCTCTTTTAATCGTGATATCATTAAAAGCACTGATCGCTCTTATTATAACATTTTCGCATCAATACCACATTTCTATTTGCGTTTTTCACTCGAAAGAAACATTACTGCTGCAAGATTTCTATAACGCGGGTAATGAGGGGGGGGAAGATTGAAAGCATATCCCAGAATGCTTTGCCAGTGTCTCTCCACACAACGTAATCCCTAAAAAGGAATAGCTCGACCCAATGTTTCTAGTTTACTATCGGGACGCCTTTGATAGATTTGTGTCAGAAGAACCAGTCCAGTCCGTTCGTTTTCAAGTCGGTGCAGCTTTGAAATAGTGGAAAGGCGATTAATCCGCAGGGTTTTCACTTTCTCCTTTCTACCCTAATCTGTCGACATTCCGCCCGTTTTAAAGGCACCGAACGCCCCACCAGACAGATATTTCGGAACGGTTTGATTTCTCATCCATCGCGCGGCGGTCACACCCTAGACATGACGTCACAAGTAGACTGCCCGGGCGGGCTGTGTTCCTTAGCCCGCTAACCACGCCCAACCATCCGCCAGCTCCGAGAAGCGTTTATCCATAACGTGTGACACACCGTAATGTCTGCCTACTTCGCTAATGGCTGCATTAAAAAAAAAAAAAAGGCTGTTGTACATCATACCGCAGACTGCGGACTTTACAAAGCTTTAATTGATAAGAGACCGAGATTATTGTCTACGGGCGCTGTAACGTTTTTTTTATTTTCCTTATGCGCCGAAATCGGCCTCTAAAAGGCATTTTCTCGCGGGTATAACCTACAAGCAAGACGGGTAGGCGGCAAAAGTGGATCTTACGAGACCTTCTCGGCGTATAAGACTGGCCTATTGTACGTTCACGATAATGGGTTAGCTGTTTCTTTTCAGCTACCTTTCGGTTCTTCGTGACGGAACCCTGACACATTCAGGTGACATTTTCCCTGTCTATGTCGCCCCCTTTGCGAGCCCCCACCCCCCCACTGACAAAAGCGGGAAGGGAGGGGGGGGGCTATGTTGCGAATTCCGTGATGGCATCGACTTGTGAAATCCTCGCCTAACAATACGGAAAGACACAGCGCACAGGAAAGGGCTGAGTAGAAATAAAAACCCCGAGTATTTGGGTGTTCACACAAAACCTATTTATACCAGAAGGATGTGCGATAAAAGCCCGCTTGAGAAAGTGTTTACTGAGGCATGAAAGTCTAGCCCCCCCTTCTTATTTTTGCCGTCCCTCCTCAAAACCAATGTTAAGAGGTCAGTCAGAAAGCATAAAAAAAAAAACACAACTTTACATCAGCTTTCAAAAACTAATTTTTAAATACAAGCCACGTTACTGGAGCAAATGATTTTATACATATAAAGATATATGTTATCGTTGTACGCCGAGGACAGAAATAGTGCAGATATATATATGGAGGCGGTAAACGCCGATATCCAACACGTGTTGGAAATCGGACAGCAATTGAAACACCTGAACAGGTAAACAATCCCTGGATGGCTTTTGTGGTCAGTTTTCGCGAACAGAGATCAGGTGAGAAAAATAAAGGAGGTACAGAACAAAAGGATATATTTTATCTTCGTTCCAGGTGATAACTTACAAATAGGAGCGTCTCATTAGCAAGGAGAGAAACGATGAGTGCGCTGCTCTGGTATCCACGGGATTTAAATGTGTTTTTTCATCGGAAATCGAGTAGAAAATTTTGCTTCATAAGTTGTGAATGGCAGACGGGAGTTATTAACGCAATAGAAAAAAAAAAAGAAGAAGAAGAAGAAGCATTTGTATCTTTTATTTTCGTGTTTGGCTTTGCACCATTCTTTAAACTTATTATATTTTTAAATTCCTATTTATTTTATCTACGTTGCCAGGTTTTCCCAAGCGAAAGCGCCACTACGCTGGTTTCTAAGCCCTTTTGTGTCGTTGTTGCCGTCCAAAAGTTCTTTTGTGTTTGTTATCTCAGGCGGAAGTAAACCAATGTAAATGTGTATCGAGAGTCACGGAAACAACTCGCATACAGCAGGGGGGGGGGAAAAGTCTTCCATCGGGCTTAGGGCGACATTCAGCCGCAAGGGACTACGTAGGAGTTGAGAGAAAAGATCAGAAAATGTGTAAATTAAGGAATAAAAGAATATAATTGTTATTGGGCATCAAAGTACTCCTTCGGTGTATTCCCACAATGCTTCGCCGGATGGCAGATCCGGTTAACCTTTGACCGAAGTCATCTTTGTTGATAGAGTCGGTCTTTGGCCATACCACGTTTGTCCAGAGTTGGTTAAACACAGAGTGATTTCTGCGAGTTAGGCCTTCGCGACGGCGAAACATAGAGATCAATGGTTCATCTTTATTCCCATTCTCTGGTCCGCACCTGTTAAGAATTGATCGGAAATAGACGTACCGTGCAGTTCCTTTGGAGAGTTTGAGGTTCGTTTCCTCTGGCTCCTGCATAGCGAATCGCTCATGAAAATACGATGATTTGGTTAGTGCGAGCAGCTCTGAGACATCTAAATTCAACAAAAAAAAATATTTGGCGTCATAATCTAACTTGGGGAGGATTGATAAGAAAAAGTGCCGACATCTTGGTGCGAGGACACCTGGACCCGAAGAACGGTGATTTGAGAATGCCATTTACTACACGTCACAAGTGACTTGCAGATTGTGGAGACGAATATCTTGAAGGCGCTCTTAGCGGTAGCCTATTCACAGCAGGATCGCTTTCGATGCAGTGGCCCATGACGTCATAACAAGTAAAAGGATCCTTCGTATCTGAACACGGACATCTTGGAAAACGGTCGGTTTTCTAATAGGACAGTCAAATCTATATCGCTGCCCACTCTTGGACTGTTTCAATAGTGCAGTATAAGTCGCCATCTAAGAAAGTTGTGGAAAAAAACTAAGCATACTTTGTCGACAAACTAACAACTTTGCCATAACTTTGAAAATTCCCTATTGGTTTTCGTGGATTAAAAACCAGTTGTTTTTTTTTTGTTGTTGTTCTTTTAATTCTGGTCCCATGCTCTTACCGACTTATAAGCGACTGCCGAGGGCCACACCGAAGGCGAGTCCGTGATCCTCGTTTATTTCCCCGTGTGTTGCACTGGTTTTGCATCATCTGAAGTCAGACTTTTACTCTGAAGCTTTTGGGTATCGCCAGCAGCAATAGGGGCGAGGGGTGTCTCTCTTTCAGAATAAATAGTTAAAGCACAACGCATTAATACAAATAAGGCACAGATTTTACGGTGTAGGTTGATAACGAAACGTTGCCACCTTAATGCACAATATTAAAAACAAGACTAAAACTTTAACAGTTATTTGCTTTTGACTCTATGGTTGCTCTTCTCTTGACTGCCAACTTACTACATATACATGCATATAAATAAATGACACCAATCACATAACTCCTATTGGAATATCACCACCATAATGTTTCCTTATTAGAAGAATGAAATAAACTAATCCTTATTACATTATGTCCCCTTAACTGGTTCAGGATTTCTCCACTGACATCCTATTAAAATCATTATAACTCCACGCAAATTTATATTCAAAGGATCCTTCGGATATATTTCCGGTTCGGTTGTAGTAAAGTTGTCCTTTATTTGATATACAGCTCCTGTTTCAAAATTATCAGTCATATTTATTGTTTTATACTTATTATTCAAACAGTGCATGGTTTCAAAATCTTATACATGTGCTGTTTATTGTTACAGAATTATGTTTATGTGCGCTGACGGCCATAAATAGTCTCCCACATAAACAACAAGCACGTGACTTTAGTGGCCGACTTGCGCTTGTAAGAACAGTTTATACTGGTGCATTTATTTCAAGCCATTCCCCACCGAAATATCCTCCTTTATGCCTCCTTGTGAATTGTTCTATTTTCAGTGTACAATTATGAGCGCTAGTGTATGAGTTGAACTTTATCATTTTTGTTGTTAATTCGTTTTAATGCCAGTCTTATTGATCTCTCCCAACGAGGTTTCCAATTCCTTTCGAACCTCGCATCCAGCCGCCGCTTGGATAAACGTGGGTTTTGCTCAGATCACTTGTCGATCGTGTCGCTCTCAGTCAGCGTGATCCCCCGGCCAGCCTGCGTGCGCAACACCGGCTCATCCGGTTGGGAACAGAGTTGCGCAACACCGGAAAAAGCAGTCGGCGTGGCGAAAGTTCCTAATGGAGGTCGACTTCGGTCGCCCTAACGAAAGATGGCTCGTCCGTTTAGATGTGAGGGGAATAGAAGCTCAAGAGAAAACCCCGACCCACAGTAACCATGGCGATACGGCGTCTCTCCACCCACGGAGGTACATTTTTTGTGTGTCAGGAAGGACCGGTGTCGCGCCAGCAGAAGACGACAGGATTCCTAGGTCTTGGCCAGCTTTCTGGTATCTGACCCGACCGATAAGTGACACGGTCGCAGGAGTGGAAGAACACCAGTTATGCAGGCATACATTAATGTTTCTAACGGTTTCCTGTTTAGCTGAAGATAGCAGGCAACTGAGATATGGGCATCCAGAACGCGATGAAGAGATAACTCTTTCAACAAGCAGTACCACCCGTGAAAACAACGTTTAAATAATACTAGAGAAAAAAGAAGGAAGTATCTATTCAGCCTATCGTTATTTAAGCATATTGTTTTTCATCTTTTAACAAGACTTTGATAGCTACATGCGCATGTCTTCGCACTCAGTCTCTGTACCCACATCAAGGTCTCTTCGCGTTCTAAAAGATTACACGAACCCAGATATGGCGAAGTTCTTTGGTGCACTGGTACGTATGCTTCTAATGTTTACATCCAACACCCAAGATCCATCCCCCATGTAAATCTAGTCATCGAGTGAAGCAGAACATAAACACCTAGCGGGCGAGTGTAAACACAGGCCGGCTAAAGAGAGAGAGAAAAAAGACTCCGCAGGAGGGCGCCACATATGTTCGCCTTTTCTCGCCAGACCACGAAAATGACAGTATAAATATTTATCGAAGCAAATAGATAATAAAAAAACTAGCGATTTTAATTGATGTTTTTCTTCAGGTTCTGCTCGCTTGAGTAATTGGGTGGCTCTGATGACAAGCTCCGGGTGCAGGGCTGGCCGAATTGGTGGCAGCGTGCAGAGCAGCTGCAAGGTAACGCCATCTACATACAATCGGAAATGGCTGCTAGCCCAACCAACCCTAAAACTAAAGCCTACCACTGTAATGATTCGAACATCGAGAGTGTTTTTCCATTGCGTCAAGCCACTTGCCACCAGCTGAATTCTCTCTCCATCTCTCTCTCTCTCTCTCTCTCTCTCTCTCTCTCTCTCTCTCTCTCTCTCTCTCTCTCTCTCTCTCCTTCTCTCTCTATTCTCTCTCTCTCTCCATCTCTCTCTTGTGCCATCTCTGACTATGACCTACGGCTTAGCTGTATGCAGCTCCTGATACCCGACTAGCTCGGCACACACAGACCAGTTACCAACACCACAAGCTGCCACGACGCAGGCGCTCCATAATGTATTCACTGGCACGATATTTCATTCATCACTTGATGGGCCGATCTAAAGAGAACGCAGACTGTTTTCAAGAAAGAAAAAAAAAATCGCATTATGTATACATCTGCAGCTTCGATATCTGGTAGCGAAAATAAAAATAGCACCTACTGACCTTTTCTCTTCCACCTTTCCCAGTCCAGAAACTCCTATATATATTAATTTAAAGATTAAATTCTAAGGAAAAGAAAGGGCTTTAAATTTTAGTCATATTATCTTTATTCTTTAACGTATTAAAGAAAAGAAATTTTTTCTACACTTCCGCCTGAAAGATTTAGACATCCAGTTTAGTTGACAGAAAAAGTATATTAAATATTATGCAGTACTTATTTATTTATTTATTTATTTATGTATTTATTTACTTTTAAAATTAAAATTGGAATCTCTAATGTGGTAGGATCGTGCAATGCAAATATTAGTAGTTGACAATCAGATTAAAGCTGAGGAGACTGGACGGACAGATAGCAACTACTTTTTACTTTTTTTAAAATTCCAAACGGTTGTATCTGGTGGGGTAAGGGTTACATGGCGTTAATAGGAGAAAAGGAGCAACAGCGTGCGGCGAGTGGGGGGGGAGACGTTGAAAACATCGCATACTTGCCAAAAATGTCTCGTAGATGCTGACCGAGGGTTCCAGAAGGTTGCGCACAGAGATGTCAAAGGTTTGCTTTAAGACTATATATATATATATTTAACAAGTGCTTTCACTGAGGTCTTTCCTCTTAAATAAAGAACACGGCGAGATACAAACTTGACCATAAACATTGGCTGTAACGAAGTGAACCCAGTTTGAACTGGTGAGCGACGTGCAGGGTCGACCGGCTGGGAAAGAACCGAAGCCAATCGGACCAGCGTTCGCCGACATCCGCGCCATCTCGGAACACTTCTGCTTCTGCAGCGGGATGAGGGAATAAACTGTTCGCCCTTTCACCCAGGTACTTAGGACGGTCACGTTTAAAGCTGGGCGACAAATAGATAAACCAAACGGAAATCGGATATTACGGCCGTCACTGCTTCCTACTACGAAAGAGACGGACTGAAATGAAGTAACTCGATACATTTTAAACATTTTTTTTTTAAAATATGCAAATAAGTACACCAGTCCATCTTTTAGTTTTTTTGGAGATGCAACATGGCGAGATTGGTCATATTTATGGCCACCCTAAAGGGGTTTGATTATAGGTAATGATGGATTATATATGGCCACCCTAAAGGGGTTAGATTATCGGTAATGATGGATTATATATATATATATAAATTGTGTTTTGGGAAGTCGAAATTCTAGTAGCAGATGGAATCTCAAGTTACTCTGCCAGAATCAAGTATCGATAACCAAATAAAACGAAAATGCATTTGAGATCCAACAAAACGTTCTTAGCAGAACTACATTAACACATTAATTGATTTTTTTGGTCGGTTTTACCAGGCAACCGAACTATTTAAATCAAATCTGCGTGAGGCCTTTTTTTAAAAAAATAAATATATATATATAGTGACTCCCTTAACTGTGGCTGGTTTCGATTAATTAAAGCAAACAAAAATGGGGCGTAATAGATCACCTTGTAATTAAAGGCCGGGATATTAGAATTGATGATTTGACAAGACGTTTTCCATCTCACAATATCTATTTAGAATTTAGCCTTTAGCCGGTGAAGCCTATAACAAGTGAAGAGAGAGGAGTTCGTTAAGGTTAAATATTGTCTTCTTTTTATACACTATTAATTTTTCTCTCTTTTTTGTTGTTTTTTTTTTTTCAGATGCAGGAACAGTTGATGGAGCATCTCTAATCGTTTGACGATTTATAAATATAATTTTTCAGGATTTCTCTCAAGTACCAACTAAGCTTTTGGTATTTTAAAAACATTTTTTTTTTCCCTCAAATTTAAAAACATTTACTTTTTAAAATTAATTAATTTTTTTTTTTTTTTAAACTTATTTGTTCTGCAGTTCTTGCCTCGGGATGACGCCACGAAAGTCAAAGCCCTCCCATACGCGCTCAGTTTTCTCTTTCTCTTTCTTCCCACAGGAGGGAGCTGCGGGAGATCCACAGCTGCCCGCTATCGTTCCGGCAAGATCTTGTAGAGGGGCAATTTAAACGTCTTGCAAAGGACGATCGCATCGAGTGAGCGAAGCATCTCGGCGGCGACGCTATTTCCGTTGCAGGGACTCCTACCAGAACTCTTCATTTTTAAAAAAAAAAAACAAGAGAGGAAACCGGACTACCTGGAGAAAACTCGCGTGGCCGGCTGAGGCGCGCGCGCGCGCGGTGGGTGGGAGGGGAGCATGACCGGCAAAGTACGTCAAAAAACCACAACAGACAAACTCCGGCCATCGATCATAACAATAACCAGAATATTCTGTCTTGTTAATTTTTAAAGATTTTTTTTCCCCTCTGAAATATATCACATTCGTCTGAAGCACACCAAACGTCAAGAAAAACAATGAAACGTCATCATTAATCGCATTACCTTTATGCAAGTTATGTAAGTTGTTATCCGAAAGAAAGCAAAATCTTTCGTGAAAACATATTGGCCATAGAGTTATCACACGTAACTCGATCCCTAACACTTCGACAAGCCACTGCTATTATATGTCTCTTTGTTACAGGACAGTAATTAATCTATTGTTCGGCGTAATAAGGAAATATACGTAGTGAAAAAAAAGCAACTAAATATTGATGACTTGTTTTCAAAACTTCATGCTAATTTAGCTGAGTGCCACGAAGCGTGATGTGGACATATTGCATGATTTGCAGGTTTTTGTATTTTTGGTACTGTTCAAGCTTAACTCGTATAATTCGCACACGTATTTTCTATTGTCTGTTTCTCTACTGTCACAAAATTATTCCAAAATGCCTAGAGGAAGAACTCTGCGATAGTTTCTGTAACAGATGCTCTGAGAACAGATTGACAAAGATATAAGAATGTTTCAGGTAGACTTTCAAAAGAGAGAACAAAAATTGATATTAGGCGAAATTTGATAATGGCGAACAAAAATAGTTCTTAGAGAGAGAGAGAGAGAGGTTACAGCAAACAGACATTTTGTAGCTAAATAATTGACGGTGATGCTGCTGTCTCCAGATCGGCCTATCAGGGTGTTTTATCTAAATAGAAGAGATGTTGCAGAAAAGCCATTACTGCGTGGCCAGAAAGGAGATTTTCAGTCTGCTGAAGAACGCGTGAGCTTGACGAAACTGGATTAGTATATGGTGAATTTTTGCAAGAAAGAAATTGGGGTTGAAGATAACTGGCTGGCGCTATAAATAAAGGTTGGACAAGAACGTTTTTGGTGCATGAGCACGCACTTGTGTATGTGTGTGTGTGTGTGTGTGCGCGCTCGCGCGCGCCCCATGAGAAGTGTTTATTTCATGATATGGTATAGTGGGAAAGGGCGAAAACACCGATCTAGTGAAACAGCTTTTGGGATGTGTTTTTGAAAGTCTTTCTGAATTCAGAAAAAAATACAAGTAATCCTAAATGCCAGAAATACTTGGTCTAATGCAAGGGCCGAGGAATTCTAAAAGGAAAAGAATGGCCCTGAGCTCGATTCCATTAAAAAAGATGGGGATATTCTTGAAAGAAAATAAGATAAACCAATGGAAATGCGTGCGATGCTTAAACAGAAGTGTTCTCTTACGTTATCTGTGTGCGTAAGCAAATTGCACTGCACACGTCTGCAGCCGTCAAGGAAAGGAGAGATCGCGTGGAATCTGTTGTAATTTATTTAATAAATGAAGTGTAAATCTACAGATATCCAGATGGTAAGGAGGAGATAGCATAATTCTGTGCAATACATATTAGCACGCGGTCGTTAGAGCTCGTAGAAGAAAGGCCAGGCTTACTTATTCACGAGGCAACGGACTTCGTTAGACTTATCTTCACGAGAGAAACGACACAGAACCGACCGAACCATGTTTACTGGGGAACTATTAAGCGGTTACGTTGTGATAAAGTGGCAGCGTTAAGCAGATCCGAGGACCGGTCCTGTCGTGACAAGTCACGCCCGCAGTCTCGCGGTGTCGCTGGCGAAGTCAACAGAACCGCGAGTGAGTGCGACGCAGCTCTCGCCGCGGGTGTCAGCCATGTATAATTCATGTACAAATCCTACGATCGCTAAATAAACTCCGGGCCATTCTTCTTTGGGCCGAGGCTCAGTAGGTTGCCAGTTATCAATCAAATGCAAAAGCAAACCTCATGCATATTAATAAAGCGAAGTGCGAGCGACGCAACTGCACGCGCGCAGATACGGTTCACGGAAGCCACGACAGACTTAAAGCTACGTTCGCCGCCAGATGGCGCGACGGTGGCGAAAGTTTCTGGGAGTTGTCCATATTATCCTGCATGCATCCATGATGCGAAGCGAATAATTTATGGCCGACTTGAATATAAAACAGAAGAAGCGCAGTAAGTACGACCCGCTTACGGTGGGGAAAAACATCAGAAATCTCGCAAAGGAATAAGTTTATGGGAAACAGATCATCCTACGTTTTACCCGAGGTAAAAAAAATTAAGCAGTGTCATATATATATATATACCGACAATATGGTGAGAACAGGGCTTTAAACACACGTGACGTCATAAGGTTGCGAAACAACTGGAGGTCGGTCGTACACTTAGTTTTTTTATTTCTAATCACATTAATATCTTTGTTAACTCGCATTAGAGCTGGTTTCAAATCTAGGTGTCCTGGGACCATGCAGTTGCCAAATAAAAGTTATAATCGGCAATTTCCGCACGGTGATCTAATCGCCGATACTCAGCAAGAGGTCATTTTCGTGAGGGAAAAAAAAAGGAAATAACAGGGGTCCCCTTTTTATTCCAAGAAAATTACCCTCTCGACTCCCCATCCCCTGATAATTGCGACAGGAAACGATTGTCGAAACATGAGTATTTTACTTAGTTATATTATTAATAGTAGAAAGATCGAAAAATAGCTATATTAGATCAACGACATTTTCTGTTCTTCATGAAATAAGGAACCTGAAAGAATAAAAAAAACAATAGAGAAAATAGAGCGGATGAACTGCCATTGATGGAAAACGGTAGTCACGTGATTACTTCTAATTTATCAATACTCAGGTTTTGCGGTTTAAACTGATCTGTAATTATGATCAGTTTAAAAGATCAATTCACTGTTCAGAAATTACGTGTCCTTTTGGACGGCCAAAGGTCCTGTGGTATTCTGGAAAGCCGTGTTTAAGGGGATCCGAGTCCTAATTTCGGTCGGGACTGGCTCAGTCTGGTCTAGCTCTCCCTGCCTCACCAGACAGAGCCTCGTGGGTTTCCTCCCAGCTCTCCAGCTTTAGTAGGGACTTCCGGGTACATGCGGTAGAGGTTAAGCGGGTAACTCGCACCTTGAACAACGCCCAAGAGCTTCCGACCGTTCCCCGAGTAACTCGCTCGGTCACCAAGGTTGACACCCCCCCACACACACACACACACACACACGCACACCTTCTCGATTTTAACTCCCTTCATCGAGACAACCCTAGATCTTGACAGTTAGGACGAGAGCTTGATAACGGAAGGTTTCCTTTCGCTTCGTAAAATGAGCAAACCCGTTTGGACTAAAAACTGTGGCGCGTGACATCGCGTTTGTTTAGATCTCGTTCCGTTCACTGAGAGAAAACTATGAACTGTCCCCTTTTAGTGGAAATCGCCCTAAAAGATCAGGTGTATTTTTGGAAACTGTTGCAAGTTAAAATACTATTCATTGCAGTAAAATAAGGGTCATGCTTTGACATGAGATTATTTGTCGATAATTATTGTGATTAAATTTCATTCGTCGCATAAACTTAATTTACTGTAGTTTAAATTCGGATAAATTTGTTTTTTTATTGGAATTTTTTTTTACACTTTGTGTGATTGACTGGACTATCTCACGCTGGTCGACGGCAACAGGTGGATAGTCTGTCTGTCTGGTTGTTTACCTTTTCCTTCTATCAAATATATTCGATTTCCTGTATATGCAAATCTCGACAGCTGGCTATAGGATTAAAGTAAGTAAGTAAAGTGGAAAAAATTCCCCAGTTTTTTGTCCTCATGCTATTTGCACGAGCCAGTAGACCCGTACGGCTGCAGAAGTCTTGTGGAACTATTCAGGAGTGACGCCCGCTAGGTGGCGAAACTGACACGACGCTAGACACGGTGTCCGCATTCCTCCACTTTCCCCCCCGTGCAGTTATGGCAGGAATAGCCAGGTCGCAGCCGCCTTGTGGCGACAGAGAGAGAGACAGAAACCCAGAAAATCCAAGCCATCAACTCTCCCATCCCCCCCCAAAAAATTTTAAAAAGAAAAACGTATTTATCCCCGCCTGAAAACCTGTTTTTTTCTTCTTCTTTTTCTATCGGAAAACAATCTCTATGCAAATATTTGTTTAAACGGGTACCTGCTACAGTCGCGCGCGACCTAAATTAGAAATTAGAGCTTCGTCGATTTTCCGTTAATGGTCTCACGGTTCATGTTCAGTAGTCATTATTAGTACTAAAATCGACAGGGGAAGCCTAGAATAACGGCGGAGTTTATACTCTAACGCCCCCTCTGCTATAATCATCACGGTTCGCTTTGAATATATGTCTCTCGTAATCAATGAGCGGAGTTCCTGGTATAGAGAGCGCGAACTCGCACTGCACACCACGTCTATGTCGGACGTGGCAGAAACGCAACTTTAATTCTCCCGCCTTGGGAAGAAACAAAAGTGCACATTAATAACACTTTTCATGACATAATCATCACCTGCCACAGAAAATAACATGCCAATATTCCGTGCGCGCCTTCTGCCAAACAGTTTTCTCAGAACATCTCAATCTATCTCATTCATAACTGTCTCAGCGGAAGTATAAACGAATTTATCAATATCACAAGTTGGAGAACCTCCAGTGCGTTTTAAAATATTACCTCTGGAAGTTCACGTGGCAAGATTAATGTATATAAAAAGTCGTCGACAATGTTTTGCGTTAGACTCCGCGGTCGTGACTATCAGTGGAGGCGATTGGCGAGGTAATCGTCTGGGCTCTTGCAAAAGTCGATGTTAGTTTCCGGGAAGAAGAACAAACTTCGAGCTTAAGTCCAAAAAAGTTTCTATCTTTTTTCCCCCCTTTGGCTTGCTAACAAATGACACGGCTAGAGTTACGCCCCTTCAATCACAACCTATCTACTTAAGTATACTATTCAAAATGCTGCAGAGATAGGATGGTAATTTCTTTAAATGGCTTTTGATCATCAAGGCGGGCTAAGCGAACAAATTACATCGACTTAGTAGCCGCTACTGCTGGAATATACAGTATTTAATTTTAAACAGTGCAGAATATTGAGACCAAAAAAATAACTAAGTAACATGTTTTAGACAAAGAGAAAAGATAGATATTACAATTACGAGCTTTGAAATATATTTACAACTATGCAATCAAACTCAATTAGGGTTACAATAAATTTCCTTCTAATGATTGACGTCAAAAAATTTTGGCTAATTAAATAAAAATATTTCGGGCTGTTATGTACTTCCGGACAAGCGACATTGCTTTTAATGATTGAATTAGTTTTTAAACAAAACGGTCCTAAAGTGTAGCTGCTTTCAGAGATGTTTGTTACCAACAGCTAACTAAAGGTAATAATTTGATTATAGTAATGATAATTGGAACAAATTGCATTACCTCTCAGAACGCCTATTGTCCGTAATTCAACGACACGCTGCGAGTGAGAGGCGAAGTAATGACGAACTCGCAGGTAAAGAGAACCTGAAATTATTGAATTCCGTGGGCTACACGTGGTACTGAGCCTGACACTCCGGGATCTCACTGTCACGAGATGTCGGCAACATTAGGAAGTAACCGCACTAGCTTCTAAACGAAATACGATATAAAATTATATATATAATAAAATTAATTTAAACTATATGATTGAATGAGTGTTTACAGCTTTTTGAATTCTTTCTCGTGGGAATTTCATTTGAAAAAGAAAAAAATATATATATTTTTGTTTTCCTACTTCAATAAATAAATGTACGTACGCGGTAAAAACACAGTACGTCTCGTTCAATCCGAGATATGTTTCGAGTGTGAGAGAAATTCGCTGCTTTAGTGAAAACATCGCCAATTACAGTGAAGCTGTGTTCTACTTCTTCTCTGTCACTCGTGCGTTAAAAATCCACAGCCCCCCAAACGAATCGATTATTATATATTATTATTATTATTATTATTATTATTATTATTTAATATATATAATGATAAATACAGACCCGATGGGTAGGCGAAGACCTGTTCATGCTGTTGACAATTAGATTCGATTAATGGTTTTGAAAGGTCTCCGCACGGAAATGAATAACATTTCTATCCGCAGTAAGGTTCATTGTATACTTTCGCGTTGCCAAGCGAGTACCCCTCGCCAGCTGAATCCCTGACTGCAGCAGAGGGTTCTTCTTCTACTCTTTCGATTGCTCGTTTTTCCGCGAAGTCACTTTACTGCGGCAATTGCTAAGCTCTCGGTATTTGGTGTTCTTTAGATTCGCTATGTAATTGTTCTAATGTTGTCAGATTTACGAAACGTATTCACGATATCTGAGGCCCGAAATGTTATTATTTTTTTTTTTTTTTATTTTTTTACTTGTTTTGGCGAGTTTTCCATACTTCCGAGCTGTTACGTACACGATGAGATGGCCAGCCGATAGTCTCTGTAATCGGACATCAGAAGTGGCCGTGGGACCCAGCGATCCTCCACTCGTCTCCTTTGCTCCCTGTAACGGACAAATCCATCGTCCGTGTGTGTATTCTGGTTGAGTAGATAGATTCCCGGCCCCTGCTTGGCCCCGCCCCCCCCTTCAACCACCTCCTTCCAGGACTCTTCCCGAAGTTGCTGGGCAAGACGTGCCCGTCCCCAAACAGGGATTATCTTGGCCCCTGCCTGGCCCCGCCCCCCTCCCTCGAAACCAGACATAAATTACAATTCTGTAGAGAGAAGAAAAAAAAAAACAACTAATTACTTTCATTTATTTATATCCGAATACTGCGACTGACGCCAACGCCATCTGACGGACTTCTGCAATTTTTGCTGCAGTTGTTCCGAAAAGGGAAGAAGAAGAGAAGAAGAAAAAAAAAAGGCAATTAATTTTGCGTTGGCATATTGATCCTGTTCGGGAGAGTCGTGGGGAGAGGAGGGGGGGGTGGGAAGCACGATATCCGAAAAAGTGCGGCGAGCGACAGCCCGGCCGGGCTATCTTTAAACATAAAAAGTGGATGTATTATTTATTACGGTTTGTGTCAAAAATCACGTTATAAATAATTCAGGGACCGTCTCGACCGTTCCAGGGATTAGGTTAAGTGACGTATCGAGATATCAGCCGCTGACGAGTATCGACAGGGCCGATAGATTTAAACATGGCATCAACATCATCATCATCATCATCATCATCATCATCATCAACACCCCCCCCCTTTTCTCGGAACTCTCCTCCGGACGGAGGCGAAGCCTTTTTCCAGCCGCGGTTTCAAAAAAGAATCCGTTTGTTTTATTTAATTTTTTTGGTTCTATTGATTGATTTTCTTGGACTCTGTCGGCGGTTCCAGTCGGTTTACCGTGTGCTGGTAATCTCTGTACGCGGTAGGTCGGCTAATAACTCCAGGACACATACGTACAACTTTTGAATCCTTCTGAGCAGTAATTCATTCACGAACGATCATCGGAACAGTGATTAAAAAGGAATAGACAGATAAATAAGATGAGGAATAATAATATGGGTGTCGCTCGCTTTTAAATATTTCCCAGCGCTGTTTTAGCAGCGAAGTGTATGGAAGATTTATTGATAATCTTCCCCTCCGGTTAAGACAGTCGGAGTTGAGGGTCTTCAGTCATATGACCATCATCTAAACAAACTGGCAAAATGTAGTGGAATGCTAACGTCCAGTGATTTAGCGTATGTTACCGGGGGGGGGGGGGCGTGTGGTTCGGTCTGTACTTATTATAGATTGTCAGATGCTTATGAAAAATGGTTAATTTATTATTGTCTTATTGAAACTTTACGGGCCGACCGTTGTTTATGGACTCCCCGGTGGTGATACGTCAGCTGTACTCTTTCACGCGTGTACGCCACGATGGTGGTTGTGGACTTTTTGACTGGAGAGCTACTGGTTTTAAGCGCGCATGTCTGAAAATTAACAAAGATGTTATTTTACTAAACTAGTAAGTTACGATAAACAGAGTTTTGTTGTGCAGGAACTGGCATTCTGATACAGTCAGGGTGCTAATGATGGACTTCTCGGCTGCGTGATATCTTTCAACAGGTTTTGCTCCATTATTCGCGGCAGGACCCTCGGGGTAGGGGCGATCACGATCAGTCCCTGGCCGGCCGACAGATTAGCCGGGCGCCCCCAACCCCGTGTACGAACTTCTGAGCCACAGCCACCTTAATGACCTTTCACCATGGCGTTTTGATGCTCGGGCTGCCCAAGTAGTCTTCTGGCACCTACTTATACCGGGGATAAAACACTTAGCATCGCTTCAACTTGATTTCTTAGCCCAAGCCTTTTTATCCTGCGTCCTTTTCCTTTCGTTTGCGTCTGCTCTTCCGTCTTTTGGTAGCGCTGTTAACTCGATCAAGAGAACTCGCCCTGCCTACTCTCACCGGATAATGGCACCGGTCTCCGGTTTGTCATCCGTATATCTTGAGAGATACTAGTTTCCGTCCCTACACCCGCGCCAGTGCTGTCCGATCTTTGGCTGATGTTAGGATGCCCCTTTTCTGCGATCCTGCAGCTTTCATAGGGCATCCCCTCGTTTATACAGCTTAATTCGACTTTAGTGCGTTTAGCATGATCTCGCTACCGCAGTTGGCCTCGGGGTTAAGAAAAGTTCTTATGTTTCGTACGGAGCGAGAACCGTAAAAACTCATCGACCCAGGGCTGAAGAAGAAAAAGGCGAATAAACAATCGCTAAATCGCACTGGCACAAGCGAAACAGCTCCCCACTGGCAGAAGAACAAACTGAATACTGGCTTAATATAGAAATAGGCTACAGTCGGAACATTTTTTGTCCCCTTTAGTTCCGGGATGATAGAGCCTCGTTCGGGTCCGAACGAATTGTCTGACACAGATGAATGCTTCGGGGCCCCGCTTGCTAGCTCGCACTGCGCCAACCGATGCGTCGCCTCTTCCCTGATGTGTCAGGACCGTGCGGTTTCATATATCAAAATGCGTTGAATTCTGTCGGGACAGGTGGAAGCACTCCAGGCCTTTCTGTAATCGTAATACATTACCGCGGCCAGACTTTGAGGAAATTGATTGCAGGTGGTGGCAAGTTGATTTGTCTCTCAGATCGATCAGCACTGCAACAGAAGCAATTCCAGACGTTAATAATATCAATAATAGTGTAAAATCTCGCACTGGGTACCGTCCGAAGGTACACACCGAACCGAGTTGGAGTCCCCAGGATATAAATAAATCTCTTATTCCGAACATAACTGAGAGCGGTGTCCAGAAAAGAAAAAACAACAAACGTTTGCTTCAGAAAGGTTTGGTCATTGTTAATACACCTGGTCTAAACGCCATCATTAGCAACAGTAAAGTTAACATGGTTACTTTCTTGTCAATCCCCGCCGGTGGGAAGGAGATAGCGTCTGACATGGTTTACTAGGGTCTTTGGCCAACCTAACAACAAACCAATGAAACGTTTCTATAGAAAGCTTCAATTTTCAGTTATCGTCATCACTATCAACATTTATTAGATCAACGTCAGCCTCAGCAACATCCAGATAAACAAAGACGTTATTTGTGTAAAATAAAGAGGCACTAAATGTTCCGTACATTGCTGAGTTTTACTCTTTCGAAATCTTGGAAGCAGACAGAAGAGGACAAATTCTTTAAAATCTTGCTCAGCAGTCAAGGCTATCAAGGAACCAAGAGTCTTGATTTCTTCCGCAAGCGTTCGAAATCGAAACTGTCCGGGATTATGTTTCTAGAATCCGCAATTAAAGACATGATATAACCTGAGTGGAAACCACAAGAATATATGATAAAAATATTTACCTTTCTAATGTCACTGGGCATTGGAGATTGTTTCTTTATTTATAATAACATTAGACCAAAAAAGAAATGGTCATCACGCTTCACGGGGCTTTGCCGTGGATATGTTAACGAGTCTCCTTCCGGCGGACATGGGCCGTCGATTGTTTGCTATCGTTTTTGGCTTCGAAATACTTTTCTGTCTAACATCTCGTTCAGCTGCAGCATTCACCCAACTTATCCCACACGTGAGCGAGGTAGGTAAACCGTACTTATCCTTCGAGTAAATAACAGAACTCTACCTCTGTGATTACGGTTCTGTCAGGAATTGGTGTTGGACATCTCGGCCCGACTAAGTCCGGGTCTCACTCGACGCTACAACGATTTCCATTTTAGGAACGACTGGTGCCCGAGGCCGAGAGGCTCTTCGTTAAGCCTCGCTAGCAACAAGAGAAATCGCAATGGCAAATCTGAAAAAAAAAAGAGAAAAAACAACAACAGCAGCAGCAGCAGCAGTGTGGCTCTAATACACATCAGCGAAATTCTGATCGCGACGTTGATTTGTTACATTTCGCCGAGAACACTTTTGACCGGAAATGACCAGAATCTAACCAAAAGCGACCCCCCCGGCCGTTAGCGAGCCACCGCATTATTTTGTGAGACTTAGGGAGCGGGATTTAGGGTGTAAAAGCGAACGACCATTTTGAGGGAGGGGATCTCCCAAGACAGGAGACACGATACTATCGCTATTCTATGATACAAAGAATTACGTAATGTAATGCAAATTGGTGGAACCCTACCCCCTTTGTCAAACATGTGCTTGTAGAAGAAATTCGTAAACCCATGGCGGGGTTCTTTCCACAAATTGCGGCAATCGCGGAAACCTTCCGAACAGCTTTTGTGAACCAGGTCCTTTAATTATAGAGTTCATTACAGAAGGTTAAACGTTATCTTTAATGGCTGGCGTGCCGAGACTGAGGGCCCGGCTTCGCTTTTCTTTACTAGCCGGCCGCGCGAGTTTCCTCCTACATCTATCAATAAACAGTTCTAATAGGGATTCTACCTTTGAAGTTGGAAGTGCCGGACCCTTTATAACACAGAACAGGCAGCAGCGCCCTCTAACGTAGAACCGCCACACTAATCCCCATCACTAGAGGCCTTTTTAATGCAGAGAGGTTACTTCCGTTGAGGTGACCGGGTGTACGAAACAACAGCCTGACCGGCATCAGAGCCGAAAGACCAGCTTTGCGTGGCGTTCAATATCATCCATGTTTTGTCACGCGGAGGCTTGTAACGATGGTCTCTGGGTCCCTTAGCAGGCCTTAAACACGAAGCAGGCAGAACTCTTTTTTTCCCCCAACAAAACCGTCTTGCCTTACGCGGTTGCGTTCAGCAGAGGCCAGCAGTAAAGACGAACCATGGCAGATAGCAGCGAAGAGATCTGTTTGAAACAAACTCTGGTTTGGAGCTTTACCTGTAGACCGGAGTGGACAAAGGTTTTACCTGTATCCCGTTTTTCACCCCTAAAGGTTAATCATTGCCAACTAGACAGTTTATAGCCGAAGGCAGCTTGCTTGCCATGTGTTTTTTTATTGTTGTTTTCCCCTCCCATTTCCATAGTGTAAGGTACGCCATAACAGGCTTGCTAAAATCTTTATCTGGCCTCTACATCACTCAAATCCGAGCCGAAACGGGTCCGGCCGACACCTGTTGATCCCCGCGCGTAATTCATTAGGAAGTGACACCATGCGGTGGGTCTCCGAACGACGCAAGAAATATCTTGGACGAGGTAGTGCCGCTAGATCATCAGAAACACCTTTATCGGAGGGTGTCTGCCGGCCCGATCAAACCGATGAACCCGCCACAGGTACGAAGTCACGTCCGGGGCCAACGACCGGTGACACCCGACACCGCGACAAGACCCTTTTCTTATCGAAACGACTCCGAGTAGAGTTTTATTGAACGCCTATTATCGGGCGGTGTCGAATAAATCACAAGGACGGAGGCGCGCGATCGAGTTTCGAAGTAACAAGAAAATACCTGTCACGCCGAAGAATCAAACTGCCGCACACATTTCTAATAAACGGTTTGAAACAGTCAATTAGTTGCGAGGATCGCTTTGTTTATGTTCCGCCGCAACTGTGACCGCGCATAAGAACCGAGATTATTGGGAAAGAAGGGTGGGGCGATTTCAAAGCGAACCAGAAGCCTTTAGGGTCAATCCAGCGCAAACCGGATTCATTCTTAGTTATTCATTTTTTTGCGAGCAAAAAAGAAAGAAGAACGAATTCTTCATGGCGCCCGAAAAGTAGAGGGGAAAGCTGTATATATATATATATATTAATTTTCCTTCCTCAAACGAACCATCTGTGATGAACCGCAAAAGAATTCAGCAGTAAAGCAAACGTGGAAGCGGCTAGTTTTAATTTTTACTGATAGATCGATACCCCTGGCGGTAAAACCACTTACTACGAGCGATGACTCGAAAGGACAGCCCACCAATGGTTTCCAGTGATCGATATCGAGGAAGTACTTCGCATGTAGCCGTCTTTCGACTATTTTGTCCACACTTTCGCGGACTTTTTTTTTTAAAAAAAATCTAATTCAGCTAAATATTTCTCCCTTCTTGCGGAAAAAGTTCTTTGATTGTTTTGTGTATCTTGAATTTATTTCTTTTTTTTTCCTTCTTCTTTCTATCCGTGCATCCAGAGCTTTCTTCCAGCGACCACTCTCGGTTTTCTCACCCGCTCGCCGTTCTCCAGGTGTATTTGGGATCCTCGCGTTGCATGATAACATTTCTTACCTCCAAAATGGTTAATTACGAAAACAATCATAATGCCAATAGCGCACCTGGCTTAAGAGACTCAACCCCGTCTAAGGTATAATCTAATTCCCATTTAATCCACACTCCTCCTCTCGTCGACTGTCTGTAACGATCCGCGAAACGAACCCAATGTTACGTCCTCGGTAACATGTCCAGCTCCGGTGCATAACCACTCCGGCAGAAACTCCTGAGAGGGAGTGTACAATGGTCGGTGACGACGATCGAGTTTCTTTCTAGCCACGTTTTCCCCGGACCCGCGAGTTCTCAAAAAGTTTTGTTTGCTTTTAAATGCAAAAATCTCTTTTCATCTTTTCTTCGTAAATACTCGAAACTCTGCTGGAGATTTCTTAACCTCTTAATTACTCTCAACCTCTGAGGACGCTCGACTGCCAAGCACTCCATCTTTCCGTTTTCGATGGTAGGACCCAACTCTTGCTTTTTCCCTCCAATCCATCCCTCCCTCCTCTCCCCGTTTTATTGCCATCAGCGGCGGTATCGCCAAGAAAACACCAATATTAGATTTGGGTGCTTAATCGAGTTTCTGACCCGTGACACACACAATGAATTTCTGTCTCTGTCACGGATTAGCATTCTCTCCTTGGCAAAGGAAGCCCTTTTCTCTCAGTCGTCCGCAATGCACAGATGGGACTTGTCGCCCCGAACCTGCCAGTCTATCGATTTTCTTCGGCTTCCTCGTTCCAGAAGTGTGAAGATTTCTGTATAACTTTCCTAATTGCTACGAAACATCGTCTGCACGCACACATACTCTCTCTCTCTCCATCTCTCTCTCTCTCTCTCTCTCTCTCTCTCTCTCGAAAGACGAAGATGTCGCGAAGAACACAAAGAATAATAAAATAAAAAAACGAACAACTAAATTACATTTGCCCACAATCATCATACGCAATCTAGGACAACCTGGAAACATCTTTGTGTGAAAGAGGTAAATCGCCGTTTGGCAAACATCCCTAAGAGAAGAGGAACGTTTTCTCAGCGAGCAAGCTATAGCCTGGCAGTCGGATGGAGATCACGTTTCTTTGTGAAACAGAGGGTTTTGGAATAAATAACACACCGTTTAGGGGTTTAGTTATAGCTTAAGGGGCCGAACGACTTTATTTCACAGAATTTGTCAGCTGCGTGTTCTGTGGATACAGTGGGTTTGTCGCTTCCCCCCATATATATATATATATATATTAAGAGAAAATGATACGGTAATTATCAATAATAATTTGAATACTTTAAAGTTTGGACCCTAATACCTACTGTGAACACCTTATAGTGTTGCTGCTGTTCAGATTGTATTTAACGATTCGATTTTGGTTAACAGACGCTAAAAGGTTCTGTCATCCGCAGTACCAAAGCGATCGGTGTGAGCCTGGGTGCTGTGCTACCTTTACAATCAATTTCGTTCTGCACTGATTTAGCTGCCCTTAGTTTCTTCTTCTTTGCTTTTGTTTTTTTTAATAAATAAAAATGCTGGGGGTAAAACTCTAAATGGCTTACCCATGATTTACCCCCATGGAGATATAGGGAAAAAATTTTGGACGTGACGTCAGAAGCGGAACCGACGCCATATTGAAGTAGCGTCATCCCCCTGGATACAGATTTTTGTGAAGTAGGCGAGGAGACAAAAGCGAGTATTTTTGATAAATCTAATATTTCGTCTAAATTTGCATTAATGTTTATAGATTTTTTTAAAAACAAATATTTATCAAAACTATATATTAATTAATTAAAATCGCCGGCTCGCTTGTCTGTGTTATTATTTTTTTAATCAAAGGGAGTTAATTATGATTTTGGTGTCTAATTTTTCACAACAGATATTTGAGACAGTTTTCTTTACTCTTTAAAACAACGTGATCTGGGGGAGGGAGGGAGAGATAGATTGTAATCTTTACGACCTTCGTGGAAATACTAAAACCCAGTTACTTGTTATAATAGCAGAATTGTCTAAAACGTTTAAAATACATCCGGAATTTCAGCAGAGACAGTCCAGCAAATGCGGTTGTTTTTTTTTTATTTGAGCGATAAACTCATGGCACTGGAGATTAATTCACAGGAACTTTCCAAAGATTACATATAATTATGAATCGAAACTACTCTTTTGAGGAGAGAGATAATAATTTTAGGAAATAAAATAAATTACATTATGCTAGGTTAACTTTAAACAGCGGGATAGTCACGTTTAACGCTTCCGTGTCGTGAAATACACCAGGTAAAAATTTACCTGGATTTACAGCGTCTGTTTCAGACGGATCTAGAATATGCAAATTTTATACCCTTTCCGTAACAATTGAATTTACGCATTTCAAACTTTCATTACAGACTTTCCCCGTTTCTACTCATTAAAAATGTTATCGGTTTGACCCATTCGAAGAAAATCTCTAGGAAAGGAGGTAACAAAAACGGCAGCGCCACGTGACAACGCCGGGTCTTGATCTGTCAGATTTCCAACCGCGTTGATGTCTAGCCCCGGAGCCAAACTCCAGCGAAAATTAATTTTGTGCTACCGACGGGGGACGCACGGTTGAAGCACGTGCGAGGGAAGAGGAGGGGCGAGACTTGTGGAGATATGTCACTTTCAGTATGTCGTCGATAACAATAGAATTAACTCCCAACAACGCCCGCAGTTGTTAGTACACGTGAGAATAAATGGGCAGAGAAGAAAAGGGAAAGAGAAAGGCCTCTTTCGGCTTTCCGATCGTTTAAAATGTTACCCAATAAAAAATTATTAACTTTCGGCTAAATTCGCTTGTAATTATTAAAAGGGGCGAAAAAAGAAAAGAAAAGTGTGAGTTTTTTTTTTTTTTTAATATTCAAATGCTAGACTACGAATAACTGTGCGAATGCTTCCACATCTTTTGTCTGCGTTAACGGGAAGATTTCTGAAATAAATGAACGACGAATGCAAACTGTCACTGTCAGTACGCGATATAACTAGAGAATGTAATACATTTTAAAAGAAAAAAGACACTTAACCCAAAAGCAC
The DNA here is from genome assembly GCA_018389105.1 of Nautilus pompilius. NCBI lineage: Eukaryota > Metazoa > Mollusca > Cephalopoda > Nautilida > Nautilidae > Nautilus > Nautilus pompilius. The sequence goes on along the minus strand of JACATO010001482.1, from coordinate 17,222 downwards.
TTCTAGTAAGAAGGATTTTTTTCTTCTTTTTGGGGGGGGGGAAGACAAAGAACATTTAGAAAATAGTCTTAAGGAAGGAAAACTGTGAGCCTTGTAGATTTCAAATCAACATTTTAAAGTCTGTCGGTTGGTTTGATCTGTTCGAGAATCAGGTTGTTTGAAAGGTTTGTAGAGCTAAAGTTAAACTCGTGAAACGGCTCTACAAAAGTTAATTTGATGAGCTGGAAACTTTTACAAGTCATTGTCACTTTTCCTTTCGTTCTTCGTTCGTTAACCGCTTCTGGTTAACATCTCTCCCTCTCCCTCACTCTCTATTCCCATCTCTCTCTCTCTCTCGCTCTCTCTATCTCTCTTCTCCTCTCTCTCTCTCTCTATTCTCCTCTTTCTCTCTCTCTCTCTCTCTCTCTCTCTCTCTCCATCTCCATCTCTCTCTCTCTCTCTCTCCATCTCCATCTCCATCTCTCTCCTCTCCTCTCTTCTCTCTCTCTCTCTCTCCTCTCTCCTCTCTCTCTCTCTCTGTTTGTTTTCCTATGCCTGCCATGTCGTCCAGCTTGTCTTTTGTTTATTTACTTCTTTCTTTTTCCTGTTTGTCTTCCTATGTCCATCTGCCTGTTTCTGTACCTCCACCCCCCCCTCTCTCTCTCTCTCTCTTCTCGTTCTCCGCCGTGCCCGCAGGTTGCACACCTGCACATGTCGTATCTATCTCGCCCAGCTAGAACAATCCCTGACAAGTTCCCGTTTCTAGACGAGCGGATATCTAATTACCATGCCGGTAACACCGCCCGAGCACGTCACCTTACTCGGGTCCGAGGCGTACGTTACGTCCCGCTGGTTGACGCACAGCCGTAGAGAAGAGCACCGAAAATCAATATCGATTAGTCCTCTACAACGAGAAGAAAGACGAAACACCGCCTCTCATCCCCCCTTCCCCCCCTTTTCACCACGTGCGGCCCTTAATTAACTTAATCGTCTTTTGTTTTATTCTTTTCACATCGTCTGACATTATTAATTAAAGCACTAAGGTAAAGAATCGGCGTCCCCTTTTTACCCCCTCCACGTTTTAGTATCTGGTTTCCTCTTTGTGACTGGAATCTCTTGCGATTTCCCCTTTCGTGAGGGAACATACAGGATGTGAAATACAGTCGCAAAAGAAGAAAACTTTAAAATATCTCCCACATCTGACATATTATGTAAAATGCATAGTGGATTGAACCCCTCGAGTTACTCCACGTCTACCTTCACATATGTATGGTTATTATGAACCAGACACGTGCTGAACAACTGGCAAGGAGGACATGGACACTTCAGAACGATCGCTGGTCAACTCGCACGTAATCAGCGCCCTAAAAGACAACTGATACTAATTATCACTGTTTCCGAATATTTTGACACAAGGTTGGTAAATACACTGAAAGAGTTTAGAATTTTCAAAAAATAATAAATATTATAAACTACGCTTTGTTTCCAAATCTGTTCGCCACACGACTTTCTCCAGCGAGTCTGTGAATTCTGCTTTATAGAAATGCTTCCGCTCGTGGCAATATATCGCGGGCTAGACGTGTTTGGGTCCCGTGGTCTCTAGAAAAAGGAAAAAAAGGGGGTAGGGGAAGGAGGCCGCTCATCTATGACGTCACGTTTAGCTTCAATAGCTTCAAGTGAAACTCATTCAAACAATCGCTCCTCAAGAAGGCGCCATCTCTCCATATATCTCTCTCTTCATCGCTCTCCCTGTCCCCCCATCTCTCTCTTTTTGTCATGTTGCTAATCACGTGTTTTATGACAAACAATTATTCGTTTTGCGTCACATTATTTATGTTACCCTGAGAGAAGAGAGAGAGCGAGAGAGAGAGAGGATAGAGATGAGAGTGAGAGAGAGATGAGTCAAGAGAGATGATGCCAGTACCATAGAGAGATATGACACATCAATACAGAGAGAGAGAGAGAGAGAGATGAGATGAGAGAGGATGTGATGTCAGGAGAGAGAGATCGTAATGAGGAGGAGAAGAGAGAAGATAAGAGAGGGATGAGAGAGAGAGAGAGTACATAGAGAGATATGACATTCTCTAGAGAGAAGAGAGAGAGATGAGCGAGTGAGATGAGAGAGAGAGATGAGAGAGACGAGATGAGAGAGAGATAGATTGAGCGAGATAGAGAGGATTTGACATCAATAGAGAGAGAGAGAGAGAGCGAGAGAGAGGAGAGAGAGATGATGTCAAGAGAGATGATGCGCAGTACAGAGTAGAGAGATATGACATCAATGAGCGAGGAGAGGAGCGAGAGAGATGAGAGAGAGAGATGGAGCGAGAGAGAGAGGAGAGAGAGAGAGAGATGATGGAGAGAGAGAGCGGAGAGACGAGAGAGAGAGAGAGTCGAGAGAGAGCGAGAGAGGGAGAGAGAGAGCGAGGAGAGTGGGAGAGGGAGAGAGAGAGATGAGAGAGAGAGAGAGATGGAGAGAGAGAGAGAGAGAGAGTGATGGGGAGAGAGAGAGAGAGAGAAGATGGGGAGAGAGAGATATATTGTTTCGCACGCGGACAAATGAGGAAAGAGAGAAAGAGAACACGAGTCGAGCGGCGTGCGCAGGTCACGTTCGCTCGGAATGCAAATGACTTCTATTTCGTAAAACAATCTAATCTGTAGTAATTTACTGCCTTTCAATGTTGGCTGGTGTAGATTTACTTCCTGTGAATGGACAAATAGACTATGGGCGCGTACATTACGGTTCTAACGAGACGAAAATAAGTAAATAAATAAGCACATAAATAATTGAATTATCAAAGGATAAAAAAGACTGGGTTCCGTTGGGCGCAGTCCCACTGCGAGTTGCCCAACACTTCCAGGTTGTAAATACATTAGTTTGTTTTCTCGTAGCTACAAGACAGCAGAAAATCATCAGTGAGGGATCCCAAATTAAAAAATGGCCTGCAAACATGAATTTTACATCGACTGATACTATCGCTATCAGTTGCCAGTAATCTATTCCACTCATTAACACATTCTATTACTAAATCATGTTTTCTGATATTTAACGGGGCTGGAATGGTAGCTAATTTGTAATTATGGCCCTTAATATCCGCAGAGAGCTGAAAAATTTGCCTCTGTCCACACTGAAACTCCTAAATATTTTGAAACCTCTATTAGGTTGTTTGTTGTTTGTGTGTTTTTTTTTTCTTAAATGTCTAGAATTCCCACTTTGTGTCTCTAATATTTTCGATGGCTTAGCATATTTTAAATACTTGAGACCTGGACATATTCTAGTGAACCTACGCTGAACTGTCCAATAAATCACCGACCATCTTTAAGTAAGGGCTCCGCGCGTGCACAGCATCTTTAAAATACGAACGAACCGAGGCTCTGTACAATGAGAGAAAACCTTTACCTTCATGCTTGATACTCCGGCGAAATGCACTGATAACTTTCTGCTTTTCTCGTAGACAAAATGGATTAATCTTCACACAAGAGATTTTGGTTAGCATTGAATAGAATTCTATAATTTTGTTCTAGACAACAGTCGAATACACCTCTTAATTTGCATAATGGCGTCACGTTAACGTACCAAAGCGCGCGTGCCAAAACAACCAAAACAATGACACGTGACAATCTGGAATCTAACGGGCAATCAGACGATTCCCGAAAAGACCAGGTCGGCAGGCCGGACTGGACAGGTGCGAGTATTCGAAGCCAGACGTATAGATGTGGGTACCATGGGTACAGTGTCAAGGTATGGCTTGAAGACAGATTTTGTTCTTGTTATTTCTAGGATGGTACAAACCTTTTGGCTATGGCTGTACGGCATAAGCCGGTCCGCCAATCACTCAGACTTTAACGTCGGCTTGTGTATGTCTTTAGAAAGACTTTCAGAAAGCTTTTGGGGCGAGTTTGACGATACTTTCAGCTCGTTTCAAATTATAAAACGAAAGTTTTAGGTTCTTCCGTTGTGAACAAACACACCTGTCTCTTAGACCAAAAATGGCATGAAACTTGAAAACAAATTATCGACACCAAACTAGCATCGGAAAACCCTACAGAGAAACAAGACTCGGAGATTCTAAGCCCATTTCAATAATCGTGAAGCTTCAAGACAACGAATATTTGTTTCTTCGGTTTCCATTGTCTTCAAAAGCTTTTAATCAAAGCAACTAATATTGGATGCGAGTATTGTGTGGACATGGAAGTGTTTGTAAACTTGGCCGCGTGCGTAAAAGAACTTACAATGAACCTTTGGTGGCAGGGAAGCTATTTTTTTGAGTAATCGTGATCGGGACAGATTTGCCCGCCCACACAGATACAATTAATTTATCTTATTTATTTTTTTTTTTTACATTTGATGGCCGGAGAACCATGCTTCAGGTTTCGGAGAGGATGTCTAGTTTTTGTTTCCGGACCTAACCATGAGGGGCTTAGGTCTAATTCAGGACTAGATACTAGATGGTTTCAAAACCCCATCAGCTCGCTCAGAAAGCGGTGATACTACACGAAGGGGGTTTAAAATGCTGACCATTTTGGTGGAGATTAGGGGTGGTTTACGACAGAGGGCGCTGCGCTTCATCAAACCTAGTTCAGGCATTCACATTTAAGATTTGCTATTACGGAAAAACAAAGGCAAAAACTGATATATGTTTTTAAGAATCTGGATGGGTTCTTTGGGGATTCCCTCTCGAACCTTATTAACAAGTCTACATTGGTAACATTTAAAAAAAAAAAGCAACCGTCAAATGATTATTTATAATTAGTCTATTTGAATTATACGTAATTTTAAAGATTTTAAAATTCTTTTGAATTTTAGTTCGGGCATTAAACTCATCTTCCGATGGACCCCAGGCCGGTCAAGCACTGTCTCCGTCGAGGCGGTGATTGGGACTCCGACAGAGCAACCGGGGCTCTGAGAGAGATCCCGACTGGCCCGCGGAGAGGAGGCATCAGGCGCTCGCCGCACCGGCATCACTCCACCAAAGAGGAAAGGCTGCAGTTATTTCGCTCCGTTACGAGACGGGGGGGGGGTCCCTGTTATGGGAGGAAAGAAAGAGAAGAAACGACAACAACAAAAAAACCCATCTATTGTTGTTACTACTTTTCTCCGAATTTTTTATTTCCGGTCTTGAATATCCTCGAAGACAAAACAGCGGCAGCGAACGAATGGCTTCCTTCACATTAGGCGCTCCTCTCCTGTCCTTTAATCTCCCCTACAGGTGTTCCGAAATTCTTTGTTCTCTTCCCGGTTTGTTTCTACACTATCCATCAGTACTGGGTTTCTCTTGTATAACTAAAGCGCATACCGAGGACAATTCTCCGACAGGCCTTCCTCTCTCTCCATCTCGCTCCATCTCCTCTCTCTCTCTTCTCTCTCTCTCTCTTCTCTTTCTCTCTCTCTCTCTCTCTATATATATATATATTCTCTCTCCATTCTCTCTCTCTCTTTCTCTATCTTCTTTTTTTTTTTAAACAAACAAACAAATGTCTGTCCTTAGAAACTGAATGGACCGACCCGACCGCCGCCTCCTCCCGGTCTCATTATCTCGGCCGCGACACCAGAAGAACGCGGCGGACTCGGGGGCTAATTGAAAAGAACTTTTGACTTCAGTCTGTGCGTTCCAGTTCTCAACGTAAGCGAGTGCGTCGCGCGGATTTACCCTCAGCCGCCAACTCTTGGCACCGCATCTCCTGAACTACTCGCGCCATATCCACGCCGATAGATGGCGTTTCTGGCGAACCCGCTAGACCTACATGAATCCCGTGAGACAACACGCGCTGCAGCAACCAGCGTAGAAAACCGAACGGTCCCCTCTATTCTTTACCGGATCGATTGTCAAGAATTCCTCTGTCTCTGTGAATATATTTGATTTACAGTGCCTATTTCTCCAGTGTATCTCCCCCACGAACTCATGGTTTTCAGGCCCGGAGATGCACCGGTTGTCTTCGAAAGTCCGCTTCGAATTTTCTCCTGGATTTTGGGCGGTTTTCGCCATCGATTCCTTTATCGGTCCATTCCCGACATCCAACGGATGCATCTCGCCTCCGCTAAAGAGCCTCCCACGGCACCACTCCGGACTCGGATATGTTTCCTTAAAGCTGGCGGTTCGCCACCTCGCCTCATCCCTCCTGTCCGAAACACCAGTCGGCCATGTCGAGCCAGGCTTTGGCTGCTCCCACTTGCTCTTTGCTTCCTTTCCATCACCCCCCCCACTTTTTTTTTTTTTTTAAATCCGCTGTTGGTTAAATTCACCCTCTTTTTTTAGGCTGACACGGAAAACTTCTTCTCGAAACGTTAAAAGAAAACAAAACAATAAAAAATTGATATTTGAATGGTAAACGGGGCAGATTCTCTTTAGGGGGAATTTTACCTTTTAATTCAATGATACGATCATTTGTACGGAGACCGCGCGAACACGTCAGCCAGGAATGATGCTTGCTGATGAAGGACATTAAGGCAAACTCGAAACGTTTCCGTCTTTGTTTGCGTTGTTTTCTTTCTAGGAATTAAATTTGACTTTTTAGAGAATTTCTAATTTTTTTTTTTTAAAACGGACAATTATTTTCCTCTCTTTAAGCTGCCAGAAAACAACAACAACAACAAAAAAACACAGCCCCAAAAGCCGATGCTTTTTAAATGCCATTTCTTCAAGTGTTTAAATGATTAACTATACTGACGTGTAGCGGGTGTCGGGTTCAGCGGTCTCGGCGTCCCTACCAACTTTAACACATTCGCCGGTATCTGGTTTCTATTCAAGTCGGCAAAAGAATCTGTGCTGCCGTATCTTTTTTTATCTCCACTAATTGACACCTTCCTCCTCCTCCTCCTCCCACCTCTACTCGAATAGGCTGCTTGTTATCTTTGTACAAATAGCGAATTAATGTCCGCTTCCACGTATTTTGTCCCACTGTTTGTTTTAGTGACGTGGGATCGTAGGCCTGAGATACAGGGAAAATCTCTCCTTAAAGATCCCTTCCGGACCGGGAGTCTCCCGTCACTCTCAAGTTATCGCTGTCCTTACTTTTGCTAGGTTGTTGCTCCCTGCTTCAGGGTATCGATTTCGGTGTTGACGATGGGCTAAAAAGACTAATTAGTAATGAAATTTTACTATAAGATACGTATTTTCGTCAGTAATCGTCTGAAAGCAATTATCGAGTAAAACAAGTTCTGATACAAATCTTTTTTCTCTTCAGTACATGCGGATCGATTATTTTCATAAATCGATACCCGATGGAGAAATTTTACCATCGGTATATGCATCTGTGGTTTTGTATTGTAAAACATTCACTAATAGTCAATTGTTTCTATCGCTGTATGCACATACGTACACGATAGTCAGAAAGCAGGTACCGATGTCGATATTGTCTTATCGATATCTGTATCGATGATCATGTGCAAAAACAATTATTGATGGACTGCTGAGGTTGGAGGCCCTAGTTCTTGTTCCGCAGCGCGCTGTCCATGTCTGATGTTACCTTCTCGCTTTTCTTCAGTTGTCTGTCGTGTGAGTTATTCCCAGGTACTCCGGTCTCCTCCCCTCCCGATATCTGAAAAATCGAAAAGTCCCGGTATGGATGGATTTTCCTTCCAAAGCCGGAACTGCCGGGTCCAACCTAGCACGGAGTTGGCGATGCTTCCTAGCGGACAACGATAGCACTACACTACTCCCAGACTAAAGTTTCCTCCCTTGAATATACAAAAATATAACAACAAAAAATGAAGGAAATGCTAAGTGCCGATACAGGTAAACCATAAAAACAGGGGTAGGGGAGACAAAAAAGAGATTTTTGGCATAAATTACGTATATCAATATAATATTGCCGTAACTTTTGGGATTACTAATGTTAATTAGCGGAGCTGACAACCCTATTGTCTTAATAGAATGACAATAGGAACGAACTCACGCGCACTGAAAACTGCCGGGTTGAGAAGCGCCAATGATAAAACCGAAATAAATACTAACAGTGAATACTTTCCACTACGCACAACCCACAATTTTTTCAGATTATTCTATTGCAAAGAAAATACTGAAGGAGAGAAAGCAGAAGAAAAATAAGAAACAGTTTGAAAGTGTAGAAATAAATAGCGATCATTTACAATTGGCCAGGGATACACAGATCAACTGATATAAACTTAAACAAATACCAACAAACTAAGAATACAAGTAAAGGAAGTCATTATTCGTAAATTAAAAAAAATATATAATAATTAGAAATATAAAAAGAAAACGAAGTAATTCTAACCGAAATAGTGACAGTTTCAAAATAGCGAATTCTTAAATATTCCTTAAACCAGACATTTTAATGATTAATTATTCACATGCAATTATTTATAGTAAAATATTATTAGGGAATTGTATCAATTTGAAATGAAATTTACTGTGATACCAGAATCAGATGCGTTATCAGGAAAAGCAACAACTTGTTTTTACTTGATTATTAACAAGATTTAATGTATAAGTCATTTTCTTGAAATACTGAACACATTAATAGCCTTTTCTGGAATTATTAAAGAGTATAAAACTTCTTAAACCCATGTCTCCATGACAATAGCGAAATTCGCGGCATAAAAGTTGCATTTTTTAGTTATAAGTGAAATTAAATAAATTAAATGTCAACAAAAATAAATAGGAAATTATCAGTTTTTCGATTATTAAAAGAAATTCGTTAAATGCTAGACGGAATTCGTTTTTACCTCCTTTTTATATGTAGATGTATTGACTTGGTTCATTTTTTTCCTCCAAAAGTACGGCAGTCGGCGAGTGTCACGTGCGATTACAGTTCACCAACTTACTGAATTTAGATTATTTGGCTGGGAAATTATGCTTTAAAAATAAACAAAAAATATTAATTGAAATAAGTAAAAGTGCACATTTGAAGAGAGATTCTAAAGTGGTAGCTGAAAGGTATGCTTAACATTAGTGGCATTCCTAAAGTAATGGCCGTAAAATATTTACTCATTATAATTCGTTTTTTTTTTTGGAAATATAAATAAAATATAAATATAAATATATAACAAAATACAAAATTTTTGTCACGAGGTCTGTTTCGGAGTTAGAATTCTTCAGTTTAGCTCGGAGTGGCGAGCAGCCATGCTGGTCACACACGTGCGAGTTCGAAGCTACTCGTGGTCGACAACAGAGGCGTTCGTTACTTCCGGTCTCCGCGAAGGGCCACGCCCACTGCAACTGTTGACGTCGTCAAGCGGACGACGCTTCAGGGAACTGCACACTTACTCCATTTCAATCCAAGGAGTCAGTGGTGAGGAAGTTCCACTGCAAGCGGGTCCGGTGGTGTCTGCTTTAGTTCCTGTTACGGCGATAAGACTGGCTACCATCCTCAGTCATAGAGAACTAACTACACGTCTGCACGCTTTGGGAAAAAACTTGGTTACGCTGCTCGATATTAGCTAAAAATTTAATTCATTCTTTATAATTGTATTAATAGAGAAACATTTTGCAATGTTAAGTCTCGGGAATAGTTTCGGATTCAGTCGACTGGGTATTATTCCTGGCGCTCTGATGGACTTATTAGCAGCCGAAATAGTTCGAGCTTCGTGTTTAAGATTTCCTGAAACTCCGTTTTCTTCCTTAGTTTTTCTCATACTACACATTTCCCTATTTCAGATCCCCGTCTTACGTTTCATTTTTCGTAATAACTTGTAGGCTGGGTCTTCTTTACACCGAAAAAAAAGGGGTTATTTTTGATTGCTAATCCCCCCTTTTTTTTTCTTTGTGCGCGTGCAAGATATTTGTCTGAGGATGCCTCGTGAAATGAAGAAGTCGGCCCAAAACAGCAACAATATCGTTTTTCGCCAAGAAGAAGAAGAGCGAGAGATTCGGAGAGACGGTTTCGACACGCGTCTTGCTGCTGGAGCATTCCTTAGATCTCTTCCCGTCGCCGTCAGCGCTGCTACCTTCGGAGGATTCCGAGATGGGAGGCTGGTTGGTGGTGGAGGAGCTACGGTTCTGTTTCTTTCACAAGCTCGCTGACGCGACGGGTTCCTGTCAAACAATCTCTCTGTCTCTCTCTCTCTCTCTCTCTCTCTCTCTCTCTCTCTCTCTCTCTCTCTCTCTCTCTCTCTCTCTCTCCATCTCTCTCTCTCACCCATCTCTCAGCTCTCTCTCTCTCTCTCTCCATCTCTCTCTCTCACCCATCTCTCAGCTCTCTCTCTCTCTCTTCTGTACTGACGTCATCTCTCTCTCTCTCTCTCTCTCTCTCTCTCTCTCTCTCTCTCTCTCTCTCTCTCTCTCTTCTCTCTCTCTCTCTCTCTCTCACCATCTCATCTCTCTCTCTCACCCATCTCTCTCTTCATCTCTCTCTCTCTCCATCTCTCTCTCCATCTCTCTCCATCTCTCTCTCTCTCTCTCTCCCGACCGGATGTCGTTTCTCTTTCTCCGCTTAATAATAACTTAAACAGATAAGTTAAAACTAAGCAGAGAGTCGAGCCGTTTAGCAAAGTCAGCCCCAGCTCTTCCACAGGGCCGTCGCCCATTTACCCTTTTTGCCAATTTAAAGTTGACATAACTTAATATGAGCGGCGATGGCGGCTCTCAGCCGGCGGAATTGTGGGATCTGAACTTTCTCAAAAGTACCGGCTTTAGAGGTATGGCCGAGAACAAGTAAAACTGATTTGTGTCTTGTTCTTCTTGAAAAGGTTCTCCGCTTGGAATGGATCCACGACCACCGGCTGTGGCTGAATGGCTTTTTTAAAAGAAAAAAAAGAAGTTTTTTTTTTGTTTTTGTTTTTTTTGTTTTTTACAGGTGTAAAATAACAGAGCACCTGTTGATCGCTAGCTTCTAGTTTTTCATCTGGACGGCTGGAAGCCTTTAGACGGCGGTTTCTTTTCGCATCTTCGCCAATAAAAGAAAAACAGACACGAACTGTCAGGCTGCGTTTTCATTTATTCCGGGTTATTCCACCCTGCCTATCGCGCACAATGCGCGATGTGGAAGAAAACAAAGCGAAACAATAGATGGGAATGTCCTTACACGGTCGGTTAACTTTCGCGTGTTTTGCACGTTGTTCCTTTGTGGGTTGTAGCCATATTGTTAGTGGCTAACAGATGAAGAATCAAAAGTAACACACACACACACGAGAAGCAAAAGACAACAGCGATAGATAAGAAATACGGTTTTTGTTCCAGGTAAAACGGAATCAATAATACGAAACACAGCCTCTCCTTAATGGGTTAGAAGTTTCGCGGGAAATAATTAATTATCTTGGTATAGTAGATCCGGTCCTCAAATAACAAATAAACGGCGGACAATTGTCGAGTGGCTTTGCCAGTAATGAAGCTTTGAAGATCGAACTATTAAAGGCACTTTTCTTACTCTTTTTCTCTTTTAAAGAATAAAAAAAAAAACGGTCCATTTGTCAAGTGCAGAGACTTTAGTCCACGTCTAGAAACTGCTTGGTGATGTGTTTGTTTTTTTAAATCTTCGTTTCCTTTAAAGTAACTGTCTGGGAAAATGTGACCGCGTATTTGTGATGGTAGAACCGTGATGGTCACGAAAGAAGAAGTTGGCGCACGGCTGCCCGAATTTCCTAAAAAAGATTCTGAACAGGACTTTAAATCGATGGTTTCCTTGTCCCTGGTCAACACGGGGATGGACATGGGTAAAAATGGTTTGACGAAGAACGCCGTCCGGCCTGTTTGAAATGCTATTTTGAAAGTTCGCCTGGCGTGTAGAAAACATGCTAAATAAATGTTGCTAGGAACTGGAAGTTGTGAGACGGAACGTCACTTGTAGCAGCAGAAACAAATGTCGTGACAAATGGAATACTGCAGCATTTGTTGGGAAACGAAAGTCTGCTCGCTGTCTATATTATTGGGCTATTGCATGGGCACAGCGCGATACATAGGAATGACTTTCTTAATAATTCCTTATAATTCTATGTATCAGCAGGTTTTTCCTTGGGTTTAAAATGTACGAAAACGACATTGTAATCTGTAATCTTTAAGCAATTGCATTCGTGAGTTTGAATCGGCTAAGAATGATATCATTTGAAATGGAACTATGGACGTGCATAGACACATGAAATCAATTCATCGTTACTAATCCAACAAGATGGAAATGGCGCTCAGAATTTGAAAAGAAGCAATTTTCCTAAATGATGGGGCGCAGTGTTACCTAACCATAACCTGAGAAGATTGATAACTTTGTCATGTACGCTTGTTCGCTGAGTCCATCATTCGTCGAAACTCCGTGCCGATCCAGTCAACCTAAACATGTTCCTTAATGTGATCGCTCTCCGAAGTTGTGTCCCGAAGATAAGAATAGTATGCTGGGCCCATCCATCGCTTGCCCTCGGTGTTAACAAGACCAAAAACCTTGCCAGAGTTTGAAAAGACGACATGAAAAAGAATGCAAATGAGTGTTTTAGATAGCTAGCTTAAACCGCATCATTCTGATGAATAGTTTAAAAAACGACTCCGCCGAAATAAAACGAAGAAATACACGATGTTGACTGACAGCCAAATGTGATTGTTTTCTTCACAAATCTTATGTTACCAAAATTATAATAAAAAAACCCCAGAGAAGTCCGATAAGAAGATGGAATAAAAAAAATCGGATGACAGTTTAGAAGTCATCTCGTTCTCTCATAATTGATAAATGGAAGATTCGGACAGCTAAGTGCACACTCTGTATATCCTATAACGTAACTTTTAAATTATAAGAAAAATTGCTTTTCTTTTCGAGACGAAGGCACGCGAGTTAAACTTTTAGCGTATCAAATGATAACAATACAATTACTTTAGAAGATTGCAATAATTCTAGGGGAAAAAAAAGGGGGGAGATTTTTAAATGGAAGGAGAATAAATAATGCTAGCTTCCAGGCATCCGTTTTTATGGATTTTTTCGTTGCAGTTATGAACTAAGGCGAGATCTGCACGAAAAACGTTTTACACGGTCTCCCCCCAAAAACTGATGCTGCCCCTTTTTACATATTTTTAGTTTTAAGAAAATTGTGCAAAAACAACAACAAAAAAAACCTAACAATTTTAAATCAAAGCTTTAGTAGCAGTTTGGTTAACGGAGATTAGGTCATGAACTTCCCTCTCTGTCCAGCTGTTCCAGGAACATGAGATAATCTTATCTGGATAAATATCCCGACGCACCGAATGTTTTGCATCTACTTAATTAAATCGTCCAGAGTAGTTCGTTAGCGTTATTCTCCTTAACATTTTAAACGTCTACGAAAGTATAGCAAAAGGTATTTTCTTTATTGTCTTTTGCCTTTGATGAAGCAGTGGATGTGAGAGTAAAATTAATTTTGACATTTACTGTCATTCGTGATGAAGAACCATTTCGCCTTCCGATAAGTTCGAGGCGACTAGAACTTGACCAGCGGTGGGCTTCAAGAATCGTAATCTACGTTTTATTACAATATAAAAACACTTACTGTTGAATTGAGAGAAAAAGAAAACGAAATAAATATAGAAAACATTTATTAAGGAGATTCTGTTGTATCGCAGAGAGCGTGGTTTAGTTTTACAACAACAACTCAGCCCACTGACTATTATACGTAGAACGTCAGTGAGGCGCTGTATCGTCTCCCACCTACTGATGTCGGTCTCGAGCACCTTCACGAAGCTTTCCGCCAACCTGGCCGAGCTCATCTCTGGCTTGTTTTTTCGTCTCTCTCTCTCTCTCTCTCTCCATCTATTTCTGTACTGACGTCATCTCTCTCTTCTATACGGACTAATCTCCATCTATAGTGACGTCGTCTCTCTCTCTCTCTCCATCTATTTCTGTACTGACGTCTCTCTCTCTCTATTATAACGGACGTAATCTCCATCTATAGTGACGTCATCTCTCTCTCTCTCTCTCTCCATCTATTTCTGTACTGACGTCATCTCTCTCTCTATATATACGGACGTAATCTCCATCTATAGTGACGTCATCTCTCTCTCTCTCTCTCCATCTTGTATCTCTCTCTCTCTATCTATTTCTGTACTGACGTCATCTCTCTCTCTATACGGACGTAATCTCCATCTATAGTGACGTCATCTCTCTCTCTCTCTCTAAATATCCATCTTGCAAACTGTTTTAAGTCGATCACCAATAATTATTCGGTAGTTCCGAAGGGAGAGAAGATCGCTATAGAATGCCGGTCATGGAAATCTTCACGCGTCGTTCGAATCGTCTCTAAAATCTGAATATTTATACTAATTGGGAACTTACAGCGTCGACCCCTTCTACCCCTATCACAACCACCCCCCTTTTTTCTCTCTTCAACGTCTCAGCTCAGCCAACTTGACATCTGAACGAACGAATCGTACCCGATGCACCAATTCTTCAGAATAGCGATGATCACGGCACAGGCAACTACACCTGTAAGTCCACAAACAGGTAGTTTTCTTTTGTGAATTGCAAAATAAATATTCCAATTTCTTAGCAGGACTGTGTTGTGTTTGAGAGAGAGTTAAAACGTGTATGGATATATGAGTTTTTAAACGCATCGCGAGGATGACTAATTCTTGGTGGACTTTAGAAGCCTTTAAGGAATGTCAACGTGGCACACGATATCTTAACATTATACCAGCGTCTTACCGAAAGCAATTAACCCTCATTATCTACAAAGAAATCACTTATTCGGACAAACTTCTAATCTTATAACTGTCTCCGCTCATTAACGTCAGTAGTACCCCTGATACCCCGCAGGTGGCATTACTGTAATAGTGTGCTAAAGCGAAACGATGTGCCCGGTAGGGGGGGTATACGGAGAAAAACCCGAATATATATTCACGTACAGCTGCAGAGAGTGCACGATGAGTCAGACATCAGGTATGTCTCCGCGACTATTCTGAACCAGATCAACTACACCAGACATTTTGCTGTCAGGTGTCACACAGCAATGGCTGGCAAAGCTGGAACGCGGGTCCATTTTCACTGTCGCTGCCTTTTTGCCAGTGAAACGTAGAAGCTACTGTTTCACACGCATAACCGGTGGCAGACTCGCCGGGCACAGTCCGCGGTCGGACGTGTTTCCCTTTCCCCCCTACGTTCTCTTTTGTGAAGAATTCCATCGCAGCTCTTTTGTTTCAACGCGCCAGTCACGGACGGCAAATAGACTCCACCACCCCTAGCGCCGTCGACGAGTGCACGCAGTCTTTCCCCGAGTAAGTGGTCTTTCTGCGATCGGTAACGTATGCATAGTCCCACCCACCGAGCAAAAAACGCAATGCTGTTTCAGCATCTTTATTGATAATATGGCTTTTGGAATCGCAATCGATACAAATGCCGTCGTTTGCACGGTTCCGTATGAATTCACGCGAGAACAACACGTTTCTGCAGCAAACGGTGGAGAAAAAAAACACAACCTATGGCTCACAGAGCCGCCATTGGAATGGTCACGGACATAAGACATTTAAAAAGAGAAGTGGTGTCATCTTTCGCGAAACCTTGTTTAGGCATAACAGGGGAATTAAACAAAGAGCTTGTGGTCTTTGCGATCGATCGTTCTGGCATTCCAGCTTTTCCCTCGGTATTAATTCAGGTCTGGTAATTACCAACACAAGTTTATGTACATATATGCCAATACTATTTAATGGACGCCCTCTTTACATCTTTTGTCATTTGATCCGCTTTTGTTGCATGGTTCGAATAAGTTTTATCGAGAAAAAAATAATGGTAAGATTAGGGCTAGAGTTGAGATTTGAGGTAAGATTAGGGTCAGTTTTAGAGTAGCGGTTAGGGTGAAAATTGTGCTTAATATGAAAATTAGGGTTAAAGTCAGGATTAAGGTTAAGGGGAAGGCTAATATTACGGTTAGTGCTAGAATTAAAGTTCAGGTTAAGATCAGGGACAGCTGTAGAATTAGGGTTATGGTAAGGGTTAAGATTAGGGCTAGAGTTGAGATTTGAGATAAGATTAGGGTCAGTTTTAGAGTAGCGGTTAGGGTGAAAATTGTGCTTAATATGAAAATTAGGGTTAAAGTCAGGATTAAGGTTAAGGTGAAGGCTAATATTACGGTTAGTGCTAGAATTAAAGTTCAGGTTAAGATCAGGGACAGCTGTAGAATTAGGGTTATAGTAAGGGTTAAGATTAGGGCTAGATTTAGAATTAGCATTAATGCTAAGTTACAGAGAGATTAACTCCAGCTTAACTGAATTAAAGGTTAGAATGATGTAGAAAGTTAAAAAAAGAAATTTCCAGCTCTATCCACCATTCCCTCCTAGTTGCAGATCAAGCGATGTGGATTATATAACTGTTTTCTATTTATATTCCCAGAATTTTTAAATTTTGTTTTCAAAGATTTTTAATTACCCCCCAAACACCGAAAAGTTGTCTGATCGATGTTTTAGAGGCGGTTGGTCGTCAGAGTGTTAATGCCCCCCCAACCCCACCCCAGCTCGAGAACGTCGGCTTGTTCCGGCAAAACAAAGTTTATCTCCGTATTAAAAAAAAAAAAAAAAACGAAAGAAAAGAAAAGAAGCCGAGAACTGACGGAGAAAAGAACTTTCCGCCACCCGAAAACAAACGGCCATTCTGGTTCTGTGAATACGGCGACAGGCTGCCCCCTCGTTCCTGCCAGTCCGCTGTTTATCCTCGTCGACGGGGTCCTCGCCCGAGACAAAGAGCCGGGTGGCGGTCGATCCAGGAGGAGAGATCTTCAGCGATACAACGGACTTTACCCTCTTCGATTTTTTTTCCCCCCCTCTTTTTAAAAAAAAGAAGAAGAAGAAGAGAAAGGAAAGAAAGCGCTTGAGGGGAAAGACCCGACGCCGGTGTTACCAGAGCCCGATTTCAATTGGTCACTTGTGACGGCGATATGTCGTTATTGTGTCATTGGGCGCCCGCCAAACATCAACGATTTTTATCTTGTATTTTTGCCGAATGCACAGAAGCAAAGAGTTTTTAAACAAACAGTTGTCTCGCAGAGACACCGAAGAAAGGAATCGATAGTCGCTACACGGAGCTGGATGGAAACGTTTTTTAGAGCAGTCGGTCTATTCGCGGATCGGATTCGCCATAACCTTTTCATAGCGAAAAAATTTTTTAAAAAAAGCAGTTGATGCTATCGACAGGGCAGAAATTAGCTGGAAATGTAACCGCCGCTGACAATAAGAATAAAAACGGTATTCAAAGTGCAGGTGCTTCTTATCACCTAATTCGCGGGCGGGAGAGAGAGAGAGAGAGAGGAGAGAGAGAGAGAGAGAGAGAGAGAGAGAGAGAGAGAGAGGAGAGAGACACACACAACAACCGAGAGAGAGAGAGACACAACACCAAAACACAGAGAGAGAGAG